>JAJMGE010000029.1:0-170001 GCA_030568475.1 Suhomyces choctaworum | reverse complement strand
AACTTGTTAGCATCTTCAGGTGACAAGTCAGGAAACCCACCACCCCCTCCTCCGCCACCTCCACCTCCTATGCCATCTATATTGTCTGGAGGCTCTAACGTCCCATCTGCAACAGGAATTCCTCCACCACCACCACCACCACCTCCTCCTCCTCCTCCTCCAATGGCGAAGAATGTTCCTCGCGAGATTCCAGTTGAGAGATCTCCCAGTCCATTCGACAATTTCCCTAGAGCAAAGAAGAAATTGAAGCAATTGCACTGGGAAAAATTTGATAATAACACGTCGACCTCATTTTGGCATCAAACACAAACAGATTCAATTGCTTCTGACTTGATGTCTAAGGGGATTTTTGATGAAATCGAACTTATTTTCGCAGCCAAGGAAATCAAAAAATTGGCAACTAAGAAGAAAGAGGATATTGATAAAGTTTCATTCTTGTCGCGTGAGATGCAACAGCACTTCAGTATTAACTTACATTCATTCAACTCACTTTCTGATGAAGAATTGATCTCTAAGGTTTTGAGATGTGACAAGGATGTCTTGCAAAACCATGCGGTGTTAGAGTTCTTCGGCAGAGATGACATTGTTGAAGTTTCGAATACAATGGCTAGAAATTTCGAACCATACTCCACAGATTTCAAGCTTGAAGAACCAAACAAACCTGAGAAGGACCCAAACGAGTTACAGAGACCTGATAGAATCTACTTGGAATTAATCTATAACTTGCAGCATTATTGGAAGTCGAGAACTCGGGCGTTAACAATAGTGTCTCAATACGAGAAAGATTATGAAGATTTGGTTAGTAAATTGAGAACTATTGATCAAACTGTTGAGGATATCAATAATTCGAAGCATTTGAGAAGCGTGTTTGAGATCATTCTTACTGTTGGTAATTTTATGAATGATTCAACCAAGCAAGCCCAAGGTTTCAAATTGAGTTCATTGCAACGCTTGAGTTTCATGAAGGATGACAAGAACAGCATGACCTTCTTGCACTATGTTGAGAAGATTGTGAGACAACAGTACCCTGAAGTTTTGGAGTTTGTTAATGAATTGTCGAAATGTATGGAAACTGCCAAGTTTTCCATTGAAACCATTGCGAACGACTGCAAAGACTACGCAAAATCTATCAAGAATGTACAAAGCTCTATTGACGTTGGTAACTTAAGTGACTTGTCAACTTTCCACCCTAATGATCGAGTCCTCAAGGTTGTCTTACCAACATTACCAAAAGCGAAGAGAAAGAGTGAATTATTGTTAGACCAATCTAACTACACTTTCAGTGAGTTTGATAAATTGATGAGGTACTTCGGTGAAGATCCTAGCGATCCGTTCGTCAAGAACTCGTTCATCAGCAAATTTTCCAACTTCATAAACGATTTCAAGAAGGCACAGCATGAAAATCTCAAACGTGAAGAAGAAATCCGTGTTTACGAGCAACGGAAAAAGCTTCTTGAAGCCCCAAAGAAACCTCTTTCGAAAGAAAACTCTGAAGATGAGGATGCTGATGATGACAATGTTATGGACTCGTTATTAGAGAAGTTAAAGGCAGCAGGTCCTCAAAAGGGTGAACCCTCTTCTGCTCGGAAGAGAGCCATAATGAGAAAGCATTTATTGGAAAGCCAAAAGAGTTCTCTCTCCCCCCTGAAAGCCAATTCGCAAGCGCTGAGCCCTTCAAATGCTGGACACGACGAAGAAGGATCGCCTACGGAAGAGATGTCTTCACCAACCCCGGCATCAGCTAGTCTAAATATTGTTACAGATGAAGAGTCTAAGGAAGGACTCTTGAGCTCTAGAGCAAGGAATTTGTTACAGGAATTGAGAGGAAGTGCCGACAATTCTTCTTCTGAACGACTCAGTGCGGCACAGAAATTCAGACAAGAACGCTTAAAGAAGAAGGCTCCATTTGCTGCGTCAGGTGAACGGGAAATACCGAGTGAAGCTTCCGAGGGTAATACTTCTATTAATGAGATCGATAATTGAGACCACAAGGTTTCTTGAGTATTATATCTGAGTGTATTTATAGACCTACCATTACCATAGTATATACAAATTCTTTGAATGTGCGTAGAATTTTTCTATAATGATACTATATCCGGGGAGATTTTTGAAAATTCGTCCAAGTCATAATCTATAACGGTTCCTTTATTTTCCTTGTAATTGAATGTCGGTTTATTAATTGATAATAGTCCTGTTCCATTCACTTTATTGACAAATGGACGTTCCAATCGCTCCACTTCTTCTTCAATCTGCAGCAAGGATATCGGTGCGCTAATTTCCTGTGTTTGCTGAATCATCTCATGTGAATTTAGTGAAACAAACCGAAGCGACATTACTTCTCCGTTGACACCGACGCACAAAGCAGTCTTCTGCACTCCATGAGATACGGTATCATCTTGTTCGAATTCATCTTTCTCGTTCTCCTCGCCTCGAACCCAGCTACTCTCAAAATTGGTTCCATACACTCTTGGTATGTTGTTCATTTGATAGGTCACTTTAGAAGCCTTCGAGAAACTCTCACTATCGATAATACAGATTGAAGAGTGAAGCTTGTCCCCTGCGATAATATTTGATCCTATCTGTGCTTGGTTGATGAAGCTGTTAGGCAATGGATCACTTATGAGAAAATTGATTGTTGGCGGAATGTTCAGGTTGTCCGACGATTTATATTCAAAATGGTAGAGAGAATCGAATTTCGTCGTCACCAATATCTTATTTTTGTTTGTAGTAATACTGACGATATCACTAGGTAATGTTCCTAATGTTTGAACCTGAACAAGTCTCTTCTCATCCACATCGTAGCGAGTGCAGAGAATAGCACGTCCGCTGGTAAAAATAATGTCTGACTCGACTTGGACGATGTTGGTGATCGGCCCAGGATATTTAAAGCTAGTTAGTTCCGTCACACGAAGTGAGTCCGATCCGCGCTTAGTACGAATCTTACTGATATCATAAACTCTGAAAACTCCTTTCTTGATAGTGTCCCTGGTTGAGTTCACGCCCTGTATCATTTGATTCTGATTTTCATTTTCTATGACTGTACCAATCAATAACTTTTTTGATATCCGGTTAGTTCTTCTGATAGACCAAATGCAGGAAGATATAGGATATTCAAGTTTGTCAAAACCTCCAGATCGAGAACTAGTCTCGCGGTGAGAGATGGTCTTGAAGACTTTGCGATCCACAAATCTTAATCTCTTTTGAATACTTTTTGATTTGCACAACACCACAAACATAGACAGGAAGGAAAGATACTGCACCTTTTTTGCATCCTCCACCTTCACATGCCGCACATTTGGTTCCTTAAATGTGAAAACATCACCCATCATTAATCCGTCCTCTCTAATAAATGCAAATCGAATAAATGAATCATTCTCGATATTTAGGTCTAATGGAAATTGAGAAATTGCACCTATTGATCTTTCATAGGTCTCATCAAAGTAAACTCGCTTTGGATAATTTGATTCATAAAGATTTAAAAGCCAGAGACTCTTACAAGTTATGAATAACAATTTTAAACTCCTTTCAGAGACTGTAAACCGAACGGGTATCTCACTAATTTTTAGAATCATATCGAATCCAATTTGTTTCATATCCTTCGAGACTGAGAAAGCTGCAAAGTATCCATCCGAGGTTCCCACGTAGAGCCGATCATCTAAATAGCAAATATCTTTCGGAATAAGCAAGTCCTTTTGAAGAAGTTGTGATCTTTTTGAATAATTATGCGATGCCATATCAATAGTTGAGACCAAGTTGAAATCACTTGTCACCTGGTAGATTAGCAATTTGGCCCCGTACGTACCGACGAGCGCAAAGAGACCACAATCGGAAGTGACCAATCTTATCAAACTTGGCTCTTCCACAGCCATCTTCATTCTTAAAGAAAAAAGCGTCATATTCTCTGAGACATTTATCTCTGTGTCCAAATTTATATCATGCATTTCGACCGCAATACCCTCCGCTAGATGTTCGGTTATAATGCTCAAGGAGCGTCCGAGAAACGAGCATGCTACTAATGTCTTTTCATGAAGATAGCGGGACAGTACTGTTCCGCCCAAATCTGTAACCTCTACTCCTTTTGTTGTAATTTGCATAATGTACTCCTTTCCAGCCAAGACAACCTTTTGGGCATGGAGAGTACGGGCATTGTGAATAAAATCTGAATTTGGCTCAATTTCAATAAACGCTTCAGTGGTACTTTCCTGGAACTGCAACAATATTGTTTCGAATGCAAAAGAACAGAATAGATAAATTCTGCGATTGATTTCCACAAATTGCACTTTCTCTGCCTTTTTCAATTTATCGTAAGTGCTACTTCTTCTGTATGCCGAATAGCCATTGCGAATGTGACTTAACATTGTCCTGTTGCCATACCCTGTGATTCCCCATAATTCTTGCTTCGATTGGTTATCTGCAAATCGGGTGACCCAAGAATCCACTATCAGGACATCCAACAATGGGGTCCACTTCTTGTATTCTTTGAAAATGCGGGCCTTGGTAAATGGAAGCTTTGAGTGATCAAGACTGGAATCAAACGGTGTCAATTGTGGGACTAGCAAATCCTTATTAGACCCGGTATCACTTCCATAAATAAAGCGATACCCTCCGGTGAGCTTTTCCAATGCAAACACCGAAATGCTATCCTTTACTTTCAAGATTGGAGCTATAACTTCATCATCTGATGAAATATTGACAGCGTAGACGGTTCCATTATCGGTACCAATCAAGACTTCGGGCTCTTGTGCGAGCCCTTCACCAACTAAGCTTCTTTCCGGTTTATAGAAGGAGGTTGGAAATGAGCTATTTCTCCAAGGAGACACAATTCTTTTAAAATTATAGTCGGCTGATAAGATACCATTAATTGAGATAATTACTATCTCTTCCCTTCCAATAAATGCAAAGTTTTCGCCTTTTGACAATGGCACGATAAAGACGGGAACTTCAAACAGATTATCGAGCGGCAATGTTGAGTGGCTGATTAACAGAGTTATTCCTTCGTATTCGGGCCACGAAAAGAGGTTGATCACCAACCGGCGAAAATCGGTGAAATTCAATGTCAAGAAGAATGTATGTCCTACGCTTGTTGAACCCAAAGACTCTGAAAAGCACGAATGTAGTATTACCCCGTCAATGTCCATGTTCACGTGCTTGTCGAACATAATGCCGTTTGGAGTATGCTTTGTGCTGTATATGCGGAATATATCGCTGGCAGAAGTTGATATGGCGGAAGGGCCAGAGCGTTGTGCTACTAGATGGAATCCTGAGGTTTTCAACGTAGGTAACGACTGCTCGGGGTTTGTGTTCCACCATTGGACGATGAATGGTTTGAATATGGAGTCTCGTTGGGATGCCACCACATCCTGGCTCTGGTAGTGATAGTCTGAATCCCTGTAATATCTGGGAACGTAGAATAATCTGATTAAAAGCAAAAATCCTGACTTGAGGGAAACAAAGAGTGAGTCCTCGCCCAGACCCGAACCTTCAATGGTTCCCACCTCGTCTAATTCTGGGGTCTTCTCTTTTTCTCCGTGGTTATTTCTTATTCCTCGTATCAAACAAGAGGATCTGATTTCTGCACTGGTGGGAAAATCAATTCCGTTCACCAATAGCGATTTAGTCTTCACGATGACGGTGATGCTGCGTAGTATGGGCGTGGTGGAGTTGTTTGTGATGTGGGGTTGCAGTTGGGATTGCTGGCCTTTTGTGTTTGGCTGAAAAATAAGGTCTTCGTCAGAGTCATCGTCACTGAACGCATCAAGTTGTGAGTCCATCTCCATAGGAATGAGTCGCTGGTACTCTTCATCGTTGAAGGATGTGCTGCTGAGACCACGAAACGGCTTGTTGATCTTGACCTTGAAATTGGGAATAATGTTGGTGAATATGGGCGATTGGAGAAGCGTTTTCTTTGCAAGTTTGGCCTCTGAGAACGCCGACAGGTGACTGGTACTTTCTTCAAGATTGAAGTTGGCAAAGTCCGGATCGTCTACGTCCATTCTGAGCAGTACAGTGTTAGTGGTCTACGCGGATATGTTCTCTTATGGTTGAGAGACTGCATATAATCCAACTTTATCAGCTCCCTATTGAATACGCCTAGCACCCACACTTCTCTATTGCTCAGTTTGCCACTGAGCGAGGTCCCCCAGACTCTAGAGACCCTAGAGAGCTCTCGAATACACCTGGTCCCCATTTTCTCTCCCTTTTCCCCGACCCCTGTCTAGCTGGTCGTGTTCCCACCGAATATCATCAAACAAGTGCAACCGTATCTTTAACAGCTCCACATTTCCACTAATGTCCCATTCCTACAACCACATCTCCGGAGACGGTGATTCGGCTCCACTTATAGACACAGAGAACACCGTCCAGCCTGATGACCTCGGCTCGCAGCCCTATATCGTTCCAGACATCAATGAAGCAACGTCGACGACGCCACAAGTGGTGAAGCCCCAATTGCCTGTGGACACCAAATCGCACATGTTTCAGCTTAGCTTCTACCGCACATTCTTTGATTTAGACAGCGACAGTTTCTTCCTGAAAATACAGCATGCTATCAACCCAATGGACTCTACTTTTGAGACTCCGGAAGAACAACAAAGAGAATTTACCGAATTGTACGGATTCATCTGGATCACGGGGACGTTGATCTTCCTCATGTTTGTCAGCTCGACCGGTGCAAACATCTTGTCGGAATGGCTTCATGGAAACAATGCCCAGTACGAATATAGTTTTGATCTCCTCACATTTTCGGTCTCCTTGTTCTATGGCTACAACTTGATGGTGCCCGTCTTGTTGTACTTGGGTTCCCGCTTTGTTTTCAAGTTCCCCGAGCCCTATTCGTTGACGCGCACTATCTCTATCTACGGCTATACCAACTTGCTTTGGTTTCCACTCACTGTGATTAATTTCGTGTTTGTCATCTTTGTCAGCAAGAATAACCACCTGTTTGCACTCAACGTGTTGGAATGGGCTGCGGTATTGGTCTCTGGTGCTGTGACGGGACTCAACATCATTTCCAAGCTTCTTCCAGCCACAAGGAAAAATGCCACTCTCCTCAATGAAGGCAATACTTCGGCTGCGGATAAGTTGGAATACATAATTGTAGGTGCCGTTGGAGTGGCACATCTCATATTCACCGTGTTGATCAAGGTGGCATTTTTCGGCATCACTTCCTAGCATAGTCCTCCATCGTTCCCCATATACAGCCTAACCCTAACATGTTGGGTCGTGTAGCGCTCAATTGCCGTTTATATAAGAAGCAAAATTTTCCCTCTTCTCGTTTGCTCGATAATAGACTGTCGGGACCGATAGATGACGGCTATTTGAAACAAAGCGAATGGCGATCCTGGTATCAGGAAACTCTACGATGGCGGTGATTATTTGCATTAAACCAATTGTTCCAACTGAATGATCTGTGTTGACAACTGCATTCTCGTTAAGTTTCAGCCTTGTATGAGCCACAAGCTTGTTTCTTTAATACGAAGGTATGTGATTCTTATGAGGAAAATCGTGACCGGGCGGACATATTGCCTTGGCTGCCCCTTCCTTGTACAATAGGGAAGGAGTCGTGGTTCTGTGTACATTTTTATGAGCTGCTGGCGGGCAAGAGGTGCTGATAGGTCTTTTTGCTGAGGAATTGTTTGAATGTGTACTAACGTGTAAAAGGAAGCCATTTCTTTCTTTCAAATAGCCTTTATTTGTCGGCGTGTTTTTATGATGATTTTTTATATTCACACTGTACGAGAAGTCATCTTCTATGACTACGACATAAAATACTGATTTAATGACTCTGAGAAACACGACGACATGTACATACTGGCAACGAGGAGAAGGTACTGTAGTCGCGTCCGCGATAATAGGACAGATGGCCAATCTCATCGGGCTCTGCCTAATGGTAGACTCGTGATGTGGCACGAAGATATACTGGAAAACCCGAACCAAATTGGTAGTCATCCTTGACTTTTTCATGGATGTCGAAGTATCGTCCACATCTTTTTCTCTTTCTCCCTGTAGCATCGGATCTATGGCTAACAGAGTTTCTAACATGTCGGGCTTTGATCGTTCGAAAAGAAACCCATTTCAGCCATACAAAAGCCTCCAGCAGCACTGAAACGTAAAACTGCAAACCCTTGTCCAGCAGCAGTCTCCTCTCTTGCTTACAGCTTTACTTTTGTCTTTTCAGCTGCTTCTAAGTCTGGCTAAACAACCCCAACTTTATGTCCTGCATATAGCCCTCGAATTTTTCAACTACACACCACTACATCGCCCCATCTATACAGTCCAGTACCATAGCAAAGCTGACACCATTTTCCACTCACAAGCCTCAGCATTCCCAACATGAGGAGCCAGGCTCTTCTACGATCCAATTTTCGGAGTCTGCTACCCCGAATAGCCCCATTCCCTCGAAAAAGCGCCAATTTTTACGCCATTCCTTCCAGCATATCACGAGAACTTCATTCCACACGGGTACGATCTAAGCCTATAGCCTCCAATGACACCTCCAGCAAGCGGTACGCTCCTCAGCTCAAAACTAATGGATATAGGAGTGTTTCAGACCAGTATCTGTCGTCATCCGAGCTCTCTGTACTATTTGAAGGCGAGTATTTCCATGTATATAAACTCATTGAAGACCCGGACTTGCAGTCACGATACTTGACAGCGTTGCTGGAGTCCAAGGAAAACCTCTCTGCGAAAGAAATTGTGACCATACATTCTACTTTCAGTAATCTTATTGATATTCAAAGCGGTTTTCCTACTCCCCAGTCGTTGGAATTATTGATGTCACTTTGGGAAGTTATCTTTAATTATACCAGCGAGAGACTCTCTCCTTTACAGCAAGAAATATTGATAGAAAAGGACAAATTTATCCACATCTTAATCCGAGCCAGAAAATACCGTTTTTACGAAACTTCGATAAAGCCTCTATACCGAAGCAAAATCGAGTCATCTTGGGCAGATACCCTTATCACATTATTTCAATTGGACTACGTTGACAACGAATTGACCATGAATAAGGGAAATATAATCAAATATCTCAGAGGCAAAGACAGCATAGAAACCAAAAGAAAAGTTATTTCCATACTAATTCACTCTGGAATTTTAAACGCAGCCTCTGTGGTTGAAAGACTCGATTTCATTAAGTTATTCGCTCAATTGTGTGAGGTTGTTGGTGATGGCCATTTTTTGTTTCTCTCGCTGGAGTACAATGATTACTCACGAGTGATAAGGCTCATTTCACAACCCGAACATTCCAAATTCCACGAAGTAGGAGCCATATCATCCAGTTCCTCATTTTTGGATCACATATCAAAACTAAAGGAGATCTTTGACACTTCTCCATCCGCATTTTTTAATTTTATCACCTCATCCATGTATCATACACTTCCGTTCAGTCCAAATAATGTCCTCAACTGCTGGAAGTATAAAACTGAAATGTCCAAATCGCTAGAGGACCGTTCGCTTTTATCGCATCATGACTTGAAGCTTTCAATGTCCGCCTTGTTGTCTTTAAAATTATTTCCTGAAGCGCTCCAAGTTTATCAGTCGTATCCTTTTCTTCAACATGACGATCAAATTGAGGTCCTACTCAAAATAAGTGAGAGATCAAAGGATTGGAAACTATTACAGTCACAGTTTGAAGATATGTATGGGAGAGGACAGTTGCCTTACGTTATTCACTATGCAATCGTAATGAAAGCGTTGGCAGGAATTGGTGCAAAAAACGAAGTAGAAATGCTCTTTGAACAATTGAAGAAGAGGAATTTGACCCCGGATGCCTCCATATTCACAGCTTTGATTTCCTCGCATTTGCATTACAATGACTTTGCCTCGGCGAAAAAGAGCTTCGATCTCTATATTAATTATGTCAATGAAGGCGTAATTGAAAAGTCCTCCTCAGCATACTTATACCGCTTATTGTTTATGATGCATATGAAGTCTAAAAACATAGATCAAGTGATGGTTTTCTTGAAAGACACGGTCAAGGAACAGGAAGAAAGAAACCTCCAGCTCATCTCCTCGGAATCAATTAACGATTTGATCAAGTTTTTCAGCTCCAATTTTGCACTAAAAGAAATGGAGTACACTAAAGATCTAGCCATTTTGCTTAACTTGATGAATACGAACACATACAAAACCCTCATTAAGGGCTATACCAGATTAGATCAGTTCGACAAGGCTGTTGATTTAATTTATCAGGCTCATTCCAAGAGCGATATTCCATTTTCAAATGCAGAGATTTACGCAGCTCAGCTCAAGACATACAGAATCTGGACTCGAAGAATTCCCAACCCTGAGCAAAAGTGGTTCTATCGATCCAAGCAAGCGTTTGTTGTTGAGTTAGCTACATCCAACCAATTGAAAGGTGTGAGCGTACGAAATAACTCGGCTCTTTTCACTGAGGTCATTCACTATCATCTTTCTCGTCATAACATGGAAAATGCTAAGAAGGTTCTTGACTTGTGTGAATCCAGAGAGTTTTTAAATGAAGAGCATTTTATCCCATTTCTCCAATATAACTTACGACACAGCACTTATGAATCCCATGGAGAGATCTTGAAGATCTACAGAAAAATGGTTGATCTCCGGATAAGCATTTCGACCCCGACTTATGTGTTCTTGATGAAAGCATTGATCTATTTGGATTCTGTCAATAATAGTACCGGACAGAATGCTTTCAAATTGTTGGAATCCGTGTTTGAAATGAATGGCATTACATTGAAATCAGGTACTCTTGTGGATCCCATCAACAAGGTGGCTATGGCTGACATGTCAGAAAAAGCAGAGGATTTGTTCCGGATAGTTTCTTCTTACGTCATTGATTTGGGAAATCAACAGAACGATATTGATATGTTGGTACATTTCTTGAACCAAATCAAGAAGATTCTAGATGGGAAATTGAGCTTGCAATTTCGGTTTTTGATCTACAGGGACATGAGCAAGGTTTATATGAACCAATCAAATTTTGATTTGGCTGAGAAGTTGATCGATAACGGTATTGAGGACTTGAGCACTGTTGTTAGAAGGTTTAATCGAGATTACCCTTTTTCGCAAGAAACACTGTCTACATTACCTGTCATGTTGGTGAAGAATCTAAGAAATTTGATCGGAACCAAATTGAGCCTTTTGGACAATGGAAAAAGACGAACTCCCTCAGCATACTTGTATGTTCTTCAGGAGTCTTGGAACCTAGGAATCAGATTATCGGGGAGCCAGTATAACAAGATAATCAGAGAAGTTCTCAAGGGAGATCTTACCGAACAAAATTTGATACTAATCCTTTCCGTGTGCGAAAATCATTTAATTTCTGGTAATTGGGTTGAGGTAAAGGTGATGAGAAAGCTCCAATTCATGTATAAACTCACAATGTTGCATTTATCCCAGGGGTTAGGAAGCAACTCCACCATTCAGAAGTATCAGATATTGAGTGACTATTATGATGTGCACAACCTTTCAACCTTGAAACAAGAAATTGGCTTTGCTGGTGACCCATACCATGCACTCGAAACACAACTTCAGGCGAATAGAAGAACTCTCAATATTCATCAATGGGACACAGAAAAGATTCTCGATGATATTCCAGGCTTCTTTTTGCCAGAGAGAAGAATAGCATCTGAAAATAAGATATCACCTTCCAATTGTTACCAGCTTTGGCTTGCTGTGCACCAGTACTTGGATGGAGATAAAAAACTTGCATTTGAACTCATGGACGAATTTCCAGAGACATTGGAATTCTTGATGTATAACGACACTGCCCGGATTAGATCGGGTTTTTTCCGGGCCAAAATTGATAGTATAATACCTCCACGAAAAGACTACCAGGAGACGTTCGGACAACGAGTCCAAAGAACAGAAATGGCTTTGAAGGAATTAAGAGAAACTCCTGAGGACGACAGATATTCAATGGAAGAATATTGAATATCGCAACTGCATTAAAAACTACTGTATATATTATCTAGACTTGTGAATAGACAACTAGAATGATAGTGAGGGGTGGGATCTATTAACGAGGTTGTTGGTAATTTCAAGCTTTTGCTAATTTTTCAGAATTTTCATATTTTCGCAAATTGAGCTACGGACCAATTAGGGTATTTGGAAAATACACCACCGTTTAGTCAACACTTGATATTGGAGGATATGGTGCTTCTTCTTCATAGCAGCCCTACTTCCCTTTCCTACGCATTAACTGCAACTGGAAATCTATTCTGCTAGAACTAATTGTAAAATTAACTTCACCTCGATAAGCCTACTTGTCCTTGCTAGCGGCCTTGGCAAAGCTGAACTCGCCGGCTCCAGTTTCGCCGTAGATCATGGGACCAAGGTAAGGCTGGATATTCCAACCGAGAGTCAACACCGCATCTCTCTCACGGAATGACTTCTCCACATCCCACACCGAGTATTTCGATCTCTGGTTCTTCAACGCTATCACGGCATCCTCCTTGTCTGTGATGATCTTGTCCCAGTACGTTACCTTGTTCGAAGAACCCTCACTCTTTCCAGGATACTCCGCAGTCAAGTAGACAAACACCTGCTTGGTGTTCCAATTGAACAAGGAAGTCAAGTCTGCGTCCAAGTCGAACTGTATCTTCGAGTTCTCCTTGGGCTTTCTGTTCACAGACCCATAGTTGAATGAGTGTTTTATGCTGGCCAGAGGCTGGATGTTTGTTATGGAGGTGGTGTTGATGGACCACACGTTGCTGGCGTACAATTGGACAAGGGTGATGAAAACGATGATCGCCGACAAGATGGTCGCTGACGTGAGCGCCTGGTTGGCGGTGTTCTGGACTCTGGTGACTAGGTTGAACATGTTTGGAGTGGTGCAAATGACGTGGTGTCTTTTCGCGTATATACTGGGTCGTGTGGAGCGGAATTCTGGGGCGAATAGCGAGTTTACTGCAACTTACAAATTACATTATTTTAGAAAATGTGGTAGACCATGCTGGTATATTCTGCGTTCCTTTGTATTGGACTTTTGTTTACTTTCTTGCTTTTCTTTTTTGCGCTCTCCATTCCTTCTTATTATTATTCTATTGATTTCTCCACTGTCTACTTCGTCTGCAAACTGAGCCATTCCTGGTGGAGCTTTTCTTGTTGCTGCTGCTGCTTGACCAACTTTTTTCTCATACTCTTTGTGATTTCTTCGCCGGCTTTATCCTTGGTGGGAACACCTGCGTCGTCCCATTCCGAGTATAATTCGGAATCTCTGAACAAGTCCTTGGGATCGATCTTCATCTTCGCCAACCTTTCTTGCTCCTTCTTCGCGTTGGCCTCCTGCTGCTGCTGCTTCTTCTTAGCCTTCTCTGCTGCGGCCTGCTCCTTTTCTTCTTGTTGCTTAATCAACTGTTGCTTTTCTTGCTCATTGAGAAATTTCACCAATGCAGACCCATTGGGTCTGTCGTCCAAAGATACACCCAAGCTCACCAATTCTTGTCTTATAGCATCGGTTGCCTTCAAGAATTCAGAAATCTCAGATTTGTTGATCGCCAAATTTCTCACGGAGTCACGGAATTGTGAAAATGCCTTCACGAAAGGAAGTGCCACATCTTCAGCAGATCCGGACGCATTTTCTTCGCCCTCAGCATCAACCCAGCCGAGCTTGTCGGTTCTGGACTCGAATCCCAAGATGTTCAAAATTTTAACAATCCATCTGGTGGTCTGCAAGAGAACTTCGATACGTAAGCCAGTTTCTCCACTAGCAGCTTCTTGTAAATAGGTGTTGCTTTTGGTGACCAATTCTTGAATGACTCTCAAAGCTTGCGAAGACGACAAGTTGTCGCAGAAGGCGAGGTGCACTTCAGTCTGAGCATTGCTCAAATCATCGTAAAGCTGCTTCTCCTTGGGTCCGGTTTTCTTCGAAATATATTCTCCTTCACTCAATTTGTGCTTGTAGTCGTTATTCAAAGCCCTAATATTGGTGAAGAATTTAGAGAGCGAGGACTCGAACGACTTGACTTCATTGATCAAACTGTCCTTGAAATCGAGAGGCTTGTCCCAGGAGCTCAAAGCAAATACCAACCTCAACTGTCTGCTAGTGAAATCTTTGAGTGCTTGTTCGATGGTAATGAAGTTTTTCAACGATTTGGACATTTTCTGGCCCTGAATGTGTAAATGCCCGTTATGCATAAAATAATTGACCCACTGCTTGTTGTTGAAGTATGCCTCCGACTGTGCTAACTCGTTGTCGTGGTGGGGGAAGCACAAATCGACACCTCCCGAATGGATGTCCATGGTTTCGCCGGTAATGTCCGAAGCCATCACTGAACACTCTATATGCCATCCTGGTCTTCCTTCTCCCCATTGCGAGGACCACGACGGCTCTCCGGGCTTGGACGCCTTCCACAATGCAAAATCAGCAGGGTTCTTCTTGGTGGATTGTCCTGTGGTCAAAGAGCCTTCTCCGTCATTGATCAATGACATATCGCCCTTGTTCCAGGGCTGCAACTTTGCGTAGTCGTGGTTCGGGTCGTTTTCAAACTTGACGGTGTCGAAGTACACCGAGCCGTCGCTGGTGACGTAGCCAAACCCGTTGGAAATGATCCTATCCACGAATGCGATGATATCAGGAATATATTCCGAGACTCTGGTGGTGATGGTCGAGGGCAACACGTTCAACCGGGCCATGTCTTGGTCAAACTTTCTCTCCCAGAACAAGGGGAGCTTTCTGAAGATGGAGGGGTCGTTGACGGACGAGCCGAACTGTTTATCCAATGCAGGCATGGCGATTTCCTTGATGCTTTGCAAGAAATCGTTCAAGGGGGGTTGTGCCTTGGCGTAGATGGCGGAATGGGCCAACTTGGCAGCATTGATGTACATGGGAAACTTGGGCTTCTCCTTAGCAATCACGGGAATATCGACGGTGTTTATCCAGTCGATAAAAGACGACTCGAGGTCTCCAGTGAACTCAGGCAAGTTCTTGGAGACATACGTCTGCAAATACTCCTTAGAGTCGCGGGAGAGCTTAGAGTCCACGGTGCTGAACTGCTTGACCACCTTTTCTTCAAACAAGTACTCCTGACGGGCGGCAATGATGATCTTGTCGTCGATGTCGGTGACGTTCTGGATGAATCTCACGTTGTAGCCGAAATAGTCCTGCAATATTCTTCTACAGAGATCAGAGGACACGTAGTTTCGGGCATGGCCCATGTGGGAGTGGTCGTACACGGTGGGACCACAGCAGTACCAGGAAATGTGTCCCGGCTTGATGGGGACAAACTCGGTCTTTGTTCTGGTCAAGGAATTGTAGATCTTCAACGAGGTAGGTCCCGACGAAGCGTGGGGAGGATACCACTCGGGCTGCTGGACTGCTTTCTTGACAGTAGTCATGGTGAGAAAGCGGGTGTGGATGGTGTTTGCTCGACGGAGTGCAAACATACGGTTGTGCGAGGATGGATGGTGGTGACATGTCGCGGAGGCGGGGCGGGCGCGGTCGGGTGAGTCAGAGAGGAAGTGTAATTGCCCCGCGAGCGCGCTAGAGCTAGCGAGGTTTGACCTGAGCCTAGGGAGAGAGAGCGAAAATCTAGTGGGAGCCTAAGGAGAGCTAGCGAGGCTTTGGCGGAACTGTAGCGGCGGCGCACCACGAACAAAACTCAGTTTACGAGAATTTCTCACGCCACCACTACCTCGACAGCTTCCCCCTCCAGCTGGGCATCTACTACCTCGATGCTCGACCCCATCGATCCAGTCGCTCTTGCTCCCTAATACGGTATCCGTCCGATTATTGCCTACAGGTACGTTCAGACATAGGTTGGTCGCATGACGTGAACCCACTGATGAAACTAGGCGTGTTTCGTGTAATCCACTCTAGAACGCAAATTATAAGTCATCACAACGTATACCGAGATTAGTGGGGCCCGGTGCTGCTTATATATGGCGGGTTAGGGCTGGTGCCCCGATGGAGCTACTTGGCACGTGCCTCAAATACTGCACACACCGTGCGCACCGTCCGGGTAATGCGCACTGCTCGTGCCGGAGCCACCATGAAAAATTTGTAAAGATATATTTCTCTCTCCTGTCACTAGTTGAATAACCACATAGTACGATGTCTACATACACCACTGTTAAAGCTTCCAACTGGAGATTCGTTGAATTGGGCCGTGTTGTTTTGATCAACAACAAGGACTTGGCCACCATCGTCGAAATCATCGATCAAAAGAGAGTACGTACCTCCCATTGAACCATCCATACCAGGACGAGCGAAAATGCTACGGACCGAACAGAAGAAGGAACAGGGACATCCACCAATAGACTGCGGTCCTAATAATCCCTTATACCATTTTCCCGAGCCGTCAGGTTCCTATCCTAAGCCAGATTCCTTGTCCTAAAGCACGTAATGCTGAATCCATACTAACATTCTAGGTCTTGATTGACGGTCCAAAGTTCCAAAGACAAGCCATCTCCTTGGCTAAGGTCGTCTTGACCCCACTTGTCTTGCCAGGTTTGACCAGAGGTGCCAGAACTGCCACTGTTACCAAGAAGTGGGCTGCTGCCGAAATCGACTCTAAGTGGGCTGCCACCGCCTGGGCTAAGAAGTTGGCTTCCAGACAAAGAAAGTCCGAATTGTCCGACTTTGAAAGATTCCAAGTTTTGGTTTTGAAGAAGCAAAGAAGATTTGCTGTCAGAAAGGCTGCTGCCAAGGCTTAAACATCAAAGAATATCCACTATAGATAATCATCATTTCCATCAGCTTATGTGTGTATTCTAGTTTCTAATAGGGTATCATAGTTAGGTTTTCTTTAATGTTCATGTCAAAATTGTCAACATGTAGAAGGTGGAAGAATGGTATGTCGCAATGTCGTTCCAAGAATGTCGCATCTTATACAATACATACCCATATAATATTACCCTTTACACCCGACGGTGAAAACAGAAAAAATATCTTAATGATGCTTGCAAGTATGTTTACCCTGATCTCTCTGTTGTAATTAAAGCGTCATGAAAAAGTTGTGATCGGTCTGAGAGCGAAATACAAATTCTGATATTAATGAATCTTCCAACTGGTTACTATAATATAGATATTTATTAACATCAGTAAGCATTAAACTAGGGTCCCCCTTAAATTTTGGTAAGATTCTCCTTTTTCAATATTTGCTCAAAATTCCTGAGAATGTTGTAAGTTCAAATGATTAAAATTGCTCGCTTCTCTACAATTCTTTTCACAATAGTCAGTTAAATATAGGAATAATATATACGTCTATGCTATGTCTGGCAATAGGCAGCTCCAGATCTCTCTGTAGAAAAGATCTATTCTATGTACAAGTGGATTTACTTTTTCGCAGCCAAAGCCTTTTCGTGGTCTTCAATCAATTGCTTTTGCAAGTGTGGAGCACATTGGGCATACTTCAAGAACTCCAAGGAGAACTCACCCTTACCTTGGGTGGAGGCTCTCAAGGAAGTGGAGAAACCAAACATCGAGTTCAAAGAACACTCGGCGGTCACAGTAAAGTCATCATTGGAGTTGACCGACTCGTTGATCATTCCTCCCAATTTATTGATCAAACCCATGACACTTCCCTGGAACTCAATAGGAGCGTTGACTTCCACGGACATGATGGGCTCCAAGATCACTGGCTGAGCATCCAAGAACGCCTGTCTGAACGCACCGTAGGTAGCGAGCTTAAATGCCAATTCCGACGAATCGACGGTATGGGTAGCACCATCATTAACGTGCATATGAACACCCAACACCTTGTGACCAATCAAGGGTCCCTTCTCCAAACAGTCCTCGAAACCCTTGGCACAGGCCAACAAGTATTTTTCACTGATCTTTCCACCAATGATGTGTTGGGAAAACTTGTTCAGGTTTCCTTCAAGAGGCGACATCTCTCCCATAACTCTACCGAACTGACCAGCGCCTCCCGATTGCTTCTTGTGGGTGTAGTCGAAGGTGGTGGGGACGGTGATGGCTTCACGGTACGAAACTTGTGGCTTACCAGTAACACACTCGATTCCGTACTCTCTGCGGATTCTCTCAACGTAGATGTCCAAGTGCAATTCACCCATTCCGCTAATGACGGTTTCCTTGGACTCGCTGTCGAACTTGACCCGGAAGGTAGGGTCTTCTTTCTGGAACCTGTTCATGGCCTTGGAGAACGCTCCGTTGTCCTTGGACTTGGGTGCAATACTCAAGGAAATCACCGCTTCTGGAACAAACATGGAACTCATGGCTATCTTGCGGTCGCTGTTGACTCCGGTGAAGGTATCTCCGGAAGCACAGTCGATACCGAAGGTGGCACAGATTTCTCCGGATCCAATCTCGTCCACGTCCTCCATATCGTTGGAGTGCATCTTCACTAGTCTGGAGACCTTGACCTTCTTTCCGCTCTTCAAGTGGGTGATGTAACTTCCCTTTTTCAATTTACCCTGGTACACTCTGATGTAAGTCAACTGGCCGTACTTACCTTCTTCCAACTTGAAGGCTAAGCCGACGAATGGAGCACTCGATGAAGGAACCAAATTGACAGGCTTTTCTACTCCACCTTCACCTTCAGTAACGTCCAAACCTTTGTTGAGAATTTCGTTGGGCTTGGGGAGGTAGTCGACGATGGCGTCCAACACTGGTTGAATGCCCTTGTTGGCTAAAGCGGATCCCATCAACACGGGAGTGAATTTTCTGGCGATGGTGGCTCTTCTAATGGCATTCTTGATCTGCTCAGGAGTAGGTTCTTCGCCCTCCAAGTATAAGTCGGCGATCTCCTCATCCACATCAGCCAAGGTTTCGATCAACAACGATCTCTTTTCCTCGACCAAGTCCTCCAAGTCCTGGGGAACCTTGTCTGTTCTCAAAATTTCACCATTGTCACCTTCACAGTACAAGGCGACTCTGTCAATGATGTTTACCACACCCTTGTGGTTGTCTTCCAAACCAATAGGAACCTGAATGGCGGCAGCAGGGATCTTCAACTTCTGGTTTACCATATCGATCACCTTGAACGGATTGGATCCCATCCGGTCCATCTTGTTGATAAACGTAATTCTAGGAATGTTGTATCTACGCATCTGTCTGTCCACCGTCACCGTCTGAGATTGCACACCCGAGACGGCACACACAACCAAAACCGCTCCGTCCAACACTCTCAATGCTCTTTCGACTTCGATGGTAAAATCAATATGCCCGGGAGTATCGATAAGATTGAAGCTGTAGTTCTGGTTGTCCTTTTCCCAAGAGCAGTAGGTGGCTGCGGACTGAATGGTGATCCCCTTTTCTCTCTCCAACTCCATGTGGTCCATCTTGGCTCCCACGGCATCACGGCCTCTAACTTCGTGAATGGCCTTGATCCTTCCCGTATAGTACAACACTCTTTCGGTAAAGGTGGTTTTTCCGGAATCGATATGGGCGGAGATACCGATGTTTCTCATGTTGCCTAGCTTGGTCAAGTCCTCGGCATCCAACGTGGAATTCATCTCATCAATGATGGCCTTCTCTTCTTCGTAGGTTTGGGGCAAAGTTTTCAATACCTCATTTCTCAAGAGGGCGCTGGTGTGTAAATTGCTCAACCTTGACTGCAACGGTCTCGAGAGAGCCCTGTGGGCTGCTCTGAGTCTAGGAAGGCTAAAAAGACCCATGGCCGGTAGTTTTGTAGATCTTGGAAGTGAAATTTTTCAAGGCTCGGATGATTACGTAAGCAGAATAAGTCGGATGGGACCATAAAGGGAAGACATGATCTGGAAGAGCAGAGAGGGCGAGACGTTCTGGAGAGGTTGATTGTGATTCACAGTGGCTGTATGATTTGGGATTTCGAGGCTTCTTTCCTTGTCCTGATTTTACCCAGCTAAATGTATTTGATCGATTGAATATAACCCAACTTATTTCAAGGAATTGGGGACTCGAAGGAAAAATTGGCCCTAAACTATCTTAACACTTACCGTAAGCTATCGAGAGATCTTTCCTGGCTTTGCTTCACCCGAGTTGGGCTTTTGAAATGTCGCATCTGGTAATGGCACCATTAATTAATAGTGAGCTTCTCCCACGAGTTGGAAAAGCAGAAAGGATTGTGGGTGTTTCCCTGTTAGATATACAGTCCTGTTAGTAGAATACCGTTATTTTACATACCAATAAATTCTGGTAACATTTCCCAGTTAGGCACATCTCCCTTTTCGCGACATTTTCATTTCGCGACGTTCGACTAGAACCTCAACCAGGATAAGCTAAACATAGATCTCCAACTACATCTTCCACTTTCTTGTACGTAATTATATTGAAAACTTGATCAGGAATTCATAAACCCGCATTAGAATTGAAACCACGGCAAATTGTAATATATACATATATTTCTAGTTTTCCACAACCTGTGAAATGTATGCTCCTCTAATCTCTTGGCTTGACAGGACCAAGACCGTTGACGTTTCTGAACATCATGACGCCCTTGGCATCGTCCTTGTCGTCGTCAACAAACTGACACATTCTAACACATTTCCACAACGAGTACCACATGCTTTCACCCTCGTAACGGTAGTGCTCGCCCATGACCTTCTTGATAGCGTCGGTGGCTTCTCTGGCGTTGTAAAATGGGATTCTCGAGACGTAGTGGTGCAAGACGTGGGTCTCGATGATGTCGTGGAAAATGTGCTGACCGACAAAGCCAAATTCTCTGTCGATGGTGGCAGCAGCACCTCTGGCAAAAGTCCACTCATTGGCCTTGTAGTGAGGCATGGAAGGGTCGGTGTGTTGCAAGAAGGTGACGAAAACCAACCAGTGGTTGACCCAGCACCAAGGCATGAACCAGTTGACAAACATGTTGAAGAAACCAAAATTCTTGTACCATTGGTACACCATGGTGAAGGTCAACATGATACCGATGTCACTGTAGATGATGTACCAGAAGTGGTGCTTGTCAAACACAGGCGACTTGGGAGCGTAGTGGGACTTACCAACAAATGAGTAGCCCTTGTAGGGTTGACCGGTGGCGTTGGTGGCCAAGTAAAACTGCAATCCGCCCAACTGCTGGAAAACCAACACCATGAACGCCCAAATGGGCGACTCCTCCATGACGTCGGAGATCTTGGACTTACCCTTCACCTCCACGTACTCCTCCTTGGTGTAGGGAACGAACACCATGTCCTTGGTCATGTGTCCCGTGGCCTTGTGGTGTTTCGCGTGGGAGAACTTCCACGAGAAGTAAGGAACCACCAAGTACGAGTGCAACACCCATCCCACAAAGTCGTTGACGTTCTGGTAGTCGGAGAACGCTCCGTGACCACACTCATGGGCCAAGATCCACAACCCAAACCCGAACAACCCGAGGGCGTACGAGTAGGCCATCCACAAGCCTCCTCTGATCACGGTAGACACGTCTTCGTGGCCGGCGATCTGGACCAAGGGAATGCACTTTTGGCCCACGTACCCGATGGTGACCATCAGCACGATGTCACGGACGACGTAGCCGAGCGACTTGACCAACGAGCGCTCGTAGCAGTGCTTCGGGATCGCAGAAAGGATGTCCTTGATGGTGTAGTCGGGCACCTTGAACTCATTGCCCATGGTGTCGATGGTGACCAAGTTGGCAGAGGGGGAGGAGCCTGCGGTGGGGGACTGCTCGGTGACGGTAGAGACCGCCACTCCGGAAGCGTGAACAGCAGACATGGAAGGGGTAAGGCCAAAAAAAAGCGGTTGTAGCTGAAGAAAAACAGGTGCTGCTGGAGGTGCCCGATATGGGCCCAGTGGAAAAAGAAACCGCCCCATCGCGCGGGACAATGTGGAATCATCGCGCGGTGCGGCGCGGAAACTCCCACGTGCAGGACGGAACGGCTCCGAGGCGTTGTCGAGACACCGCTAGCGAGATCAGCACGTTTGGCGAGATCCCATGGGTAGCAGGCAGGAAAAGGGATTCACGGGGTGTGCAGAAAGTGGTTTCCGTGGTGGCTTTTCGTCACGTGGCGTTTCCGGGCGTAGTGCCGTTTTCAGCCCATAGGCGCCAGCTGGCTTCCGTACCCTCGCCTAGCCGTGCGGACCAACCGCAGCAGGGGCGTAGTCAGCATGGTACGCGCACGTCCAGGAAGGCGTGGCTGGAGCCGAGGATAGGGCAAACCGACGTTGGGCAGTTTGACTAGCTGGATGCTTCCAGTTCATTAAAGCTGTCTTGGAGGTTCTACTGGTACTCGCAAGTATGGAGTGGAGACTTTTTGCAGAAGCTTTCAGGGTAGTGTGAACTTCGGTCTAGTCGACAAAAATACCCCGAATACAGGGCTTTGGTTCGGATCAGCGCACATCGACAAGCACATCGACAATTTCACCTGCCTCCTTACTACTGCAGTATGGATGTTCCTATTTTCAGCAGAAACCTTTTGTCGGGTCTCTATATATTCCTGTTTAGATCTACTGATTGGTATATAGGAGGTCTTATACCATGTTATTTTCCGAAGGTCCTCCTGGTTTCCATCCGTTCTCCGCTGTTGAGCCTCGTCGCCGTATCATGTTCATTTCCTCATTCAATTCTTCCTTATTTTTCACGTAATATTGGTAAATTCTTACAAACACACAGGTGCCTTCCTTTCTAAGCGAACCTTCTATTTCCCATTCCTTCTCTCCGTGTCAGACGTTTCCCTTCTCGCTACCTCCGCTATACGTCCATATATGGTATTGCCCAATACGGTAACATGTCGAAGACTATCTGCAGGATACATTTTCAGCTCTTACTGCATAATATCTGAGAAATACGAAGGTCAGTACAGGGAAGGTTCTAACGAAGCTGCCCTAGTATTATCACTGTGGCAACATACCCTATCCTCGAAGGACTCCTGCATATGCCGTTTCTCCCTTGCATTACAGCCGTAGATACCCTTGCCTACACCAGGACTTTCCTAATTAGGCAAACGGTGCCCAAACCGCACAGGGAAAAAACCATCGATGTCAGGAACCAAAGCACAATACTACACAAGGCCACATCCACGGCACTTGCGAGCCCCAGTCGCGTCACTCGTGAGTGGTATTGTTGATGGGGAAGGAGGGACCTTTGTTGCTGCCCAGTTGTGCCAAATAGTGAACCCTTTTCTCAAACCACTATTGTCAGAAGTCGGCAGAACCTTCTCTGAATAGCGAAGACATACACACATAGGTTGATCCCTCTGTCAGGAACAAATGCAACGACGATTCTCTGTAGCACGCGCTAACTTTTCGTGGGCCTACAATCTTGGGGTAGGAATAAATTCAGATGGTTCGCTTACATTAGCATCACAAGCAGTTGGGCGTAGATGCTCCCCCACATACCTGTCATTAACCGCCGCTCATCGTAAAGTTTCCTTCGAGTGCTCTTATGACCTCAAGACAGTTAGACTAATCGGGACAGGTTCTGAGGCTTTAATTGATTATTTGTCCCCTCTAAGCATGTAACCGCAAATTGTTAAAACTGTGGTTGGAAGCATTGGCTGTGTCAAGGAACCGAATAGGCATTGAAGAGTTACATTCTCTGCTGACGCTATTGTAATGTATGCATCCGCCTTTGCAGGGGGATTTGCTAGGTATGACCCCTCATTTCTGTACGTTCTTGTGATGAGTTTTAGCGAGCGAAGCAGAGAGGGGGCGATGAAAAGGGAAAGTATGCAGCTTCAATGCCCCCAAAAAGCTGGAAACGGATATAATTACTCGTGTACAGGAGTTCCCTCTAAGTTTCACAAGCATTGGTTTGAATGGGGAAAGGATAATGCCGTGAAGGATGAATAGCAAAAGCGTAACAAGAATCAGCCCTCGGTAGGATCCCAGGCTTATCGAGGCTCTGTCAATCAATTGGATGTACCTAGAACATGCTGCCATAGTATTCTTGAGCCGGCAACTATCCCAGCAGTTTCAGGGCCCGTCGTTTTACCGGATTCTGCAATTTCCCATCGATGATGTTCGCAGTAATAATCTCGATTTCCTATTTAGGAAGGAGGTTGGAACCCACTTACATTTCCGAATCAGGAAATTGTTGCATCGCGTTTTTGCGTCCGAACTACTGTGTTTGGCTATGGACAATATGGCTCACAATTCACAAGTTGCCTAATGCAGTTATGCTCTTGTAGGAGATCGTAACGCCCCGCCATCCTCCAGTGGTTCCTTCCATTATAAATGCTGCCGTACTTCCCCCAGTTCTTTCTCCTTATCAAGCAGTTCGCTTTTCAACACTTCCACTTCCACCTCCACCTCCACCACTACCACTCCTCGCTTGCACAATGAAGTTCTCCCAAGCTGCCGTCGTGGCCATGATCGCCTCCTCCGCTGTTGTTGGCGCCGCTCCAATTGACACAATTGCCTCTGAAGGTCTTGTGATGAAGAGAGCCGAGATTAACCAAGTCCGTGACCTTTTGACTGAACTCGAGTCCATTAACTCCAAGAGATCCTTGGCTTCTGGTGACGAGCTCGCCATCCTCGACAAGAGAGCCGGTAGCGTTATTGGTAACTTGATCAGCGCCTTGCTCAACTCCGGGATCATCGGCCAAGTGTGGAACACCTTGACCACCAACCCAGACGTCTCTGGTGCTGTCACCAACATCCTCAAGTCTGTTCTCCAAACCGTCATCGCTCAAGCCCCACAATTGTTGTCTGGAATCTGGAACTCCGGCTTGTTGGGTCAAATCTTCCAAGACTTTGAAAACGACGCTGACTTGAGATCGGCTATTGTCGCTGCTGGTGAATCCCTTATCTCTACTCTCCTCGGCCTTTTCACCGGTGGCTCCAGTTCTGCCCCCGCTGCCGCCCCCGCTGCCACCACCGGTGCACCAGCTGCCACCAAGCGTGAACTCATTGAATTGCTCAACAAGAGAGACGCTGCCAGCACTATCGGCTCCATTTTCACCGAGCTCGAAAACTCCTCTATTGTCCAAGACTTCATCAAGAACTACTTGGAAAACCCTCAAGAATTGTCCAACCTCTTGTCTGAAGGTCTTAGCCTTGCTGAAGATGGTTTCCAATGGGCCCAGTCTTCTGGTTTGTTGGGCTCTCTCCTCGGAGCTTTGGCTTCTTCTAGCACCGGTATCGTCTCCGAGGCTGCTTCCTTCCTCGAGAAGGAATTTGGTGGTTCCGGTTCTGGTTCCTCTTCTACTGGCTCTTCTGCTCCTGCTGCTGCCCAGCCTGCTGCTGCCACCAAGCCAACCTCCACTGGTGCTCCTGCTGCTCAAGCTGCCGTTGCCAACGCCCCAGCTGTTACCAATGGTCCAACCAACACTGCTTTGTCATACCCAAGTGCCAACGACAACAACTCCGTGTATGCTGAATTGGCTGCTAAGTACGGTGGTTCTCAAAAGAAGAGAAGAAACTACTAAGCGGCATATCATCGCCATTTGAAGGATGGTTTTGGTTAAGAATTCATGAACGGTCAATGACTACTCCTTAATGATTATAACAGATCCAGAAAAAATACCCTTTATTATCATTGCAGAATTCATATATAGTCATTCTGCACTGGGTTGTGTTGGTGGTCCCTTGGACATTCTCCTGGCTCGTCGCCAAATTTATTCGGTTTCCAGAGTCGACTCTGGATTTCTCTTTAGCGTATTGATTCAATTCTCACCTTATTTAATGCAATAAAATGTTAGAAAGATTGATTTTCTGTAAGAATCTACACAACAGGTCTAGTGCTGATACCTCAACAACTATGTTTATCACGAACAGCGAAAAACACACAAACATCCATACTGCGTTCAAAGCCGTAGAACCGTTGCACCGTCCCTTCCCTTTCTCCTATGGCTAATAATCTTATTTGATTAATTGTTTGCTTGGCACCGGGCACAAAGGAGCTGCAAATACTTGCGTTTCGAGGAAGAAGGCTGCATCGATTAATTTCAAGCCGCCGCACTGCAAATATGCTCCGCAGCTTTTGGGCTCCGCCGCATTAGAGAACCCAGTACTTGTCGATTGAACAAGAATGAAATTGAGATCCACGAAAAGTTCGTATGTATATATAAGAAACTGGTCTGTAGAGGATATCTAGAAGTGTATACCATAAAACATGAAGACCTCTTTCTTTCGCATGTCGTGTTTGGTGCCTAACATTGAAAAAAAAAAGAATAATTACTCCTTGCTTTCATCAATTGCTGCGAGAAAATGTGCGATATCGCCTCGGATGTGCGCCACCTTACCAGTACTTCTTGCATGCATGGACTAACGGAAAAGGAAACAAGTGCGCTAAGGTTCCCTGCAACGATAAACGAGGACGTTGCGGTCTACATAATTGCTGATAAGCTTGCTCAAAAACTCCTGGCACACTTGGTATGATTCCAAAACATGCAGCAGCGCACGTCGCATTCCACGCGTCGAGGCTGCGGCAAGATGCATGCGACTCGAATGTCGTGCAGCCGCAACGTCAAGGCAACAGTTGGGCAGCTGCCGAGTAATCGGAACGCAAGTTAAAGATCTGCTATCTGGACAGAAGCATTCCAACGCCACGTAATGCAAGCTTAACCAAAAGCAGTTAAAATGGGTGAAACTTGCTTGAACGGAAAACTACCAGCAAAGCTGCTTTTCCCAGGTCCAGGGACTTCTTTTTAGCAGTTGAAAGGTTTCGACATCATCTTGACTCAAAAGAGAGGTGTAATTGGCCACCGGTTAGTAATTCAGGTGTTTTGCTTCAGAACGACACAATCCCAAATCAAGCTTTCAGAGTTAGAAAATAGACGATAACTATGTTAGAGGCTATGGTCTCTGTGCAGAAATGTCGCACCTCACATACAAGGAATGCAAGGTACAAGTGTAATGACAAATATATAGAAATAATTGAAATGAGTTATAAGCTGTCATAGCACGTGTAATCCCCTTGTCCTACCATGTACTGAAGGGCCAGTAAAGATTTCTCACCGTTGTTTTTGCTGAATTACATAGTCGGGCTTTCGTATTTTAAAGTTACAGTGGCCGCGAAGACTAATGCAAGACGAAGGAGTGGGCAGAGAACACATAGCAGACTGGAAAACTGTTTTTCCTACCTCTTTTTAGTCTTTTGCTGTAGCTTGTTACTACGCTTCAGTTTCTTTCTTTCCTGAATAGAAACACACCAAAGTTGAACTGCTACCATTCACGAGTAGGCACCTTGGACGATTTCACCCTGTAACAACCTTCTTTGCTCAAAATTGTTGGTCCTACACGATATTAGGTTTTGGGTTTTACCCTGCTACAACCTCCACTCCTGAACCCTTTTGTGATAAAGCTTCTACCAATACCACAGGTGCGACATTTCACTAATAATACGGTACTGTTGCGGGATGCAAACCATTATTTTTTCGCTACCCTATAAAAAATAGTTGTACCCTGGCATCGCTAGTGGAGCCACAGACTCGCCTAGGAGTAGGACAATGCATTCCATGCGTTCGCTGGAGGCAGCAGGACCGTTCAGTCCAAATGGTCCCATGTGTATAAATAGTGGCGTGACTCCCGGCAATTATTCCTTTATAACGGAGGAAATCGCATTCGCACAATGTTATACGCATTGGCTACTCCTGGATCGGCATTTCAGCCCTCCATAAAGAAAATGTCTGTCACTTGGAGGCTTCACCGCTTCAAGCAGCTATATCTCGATAAGGGCGGAAGCGTCACCACCGCTGTGTCGCACTCCCGGGTGTTCAGTGGAGAACATAGCGATATCAGCTCCGAAGACTCTCCTTCCAACAACTACTTTGTCTTCTGAGGTTCCTTACTTTTCGCTCCGAAAAAATAATCCCCGGGACAACCCCCAGTGAAAAAGGATGTCTAGCCAAATCTGGCTAATTTCACTTGCGTTTTAGGGTGCATAAGACTTTGAATTGTCCGGATATTTCCCCGCCACACCCACGAGCCCACGAGATGGCCCTCCTCATCACTCGGAAACGTCGGAACCTGCAATCTTGTGGAGAAAACGAGGTCCGCTGGATTCGTCTACATGTTTGTGTACTCTTCTGGAAAGATCACAATACGAGCTTGGCTTCTGTCTGAACCGGCAATGCACCTCGACGCCCAACATGCAAATTAATAGAAATAGAATAAATAAATACTGTGAATGAGATGAAGGCGGACAAGGCCGGTGGTCCAAAGAGGAGAAGTTAGAAATGGACACGGGGCGTAGTGAGTCTGGATTTTTTGGTCCAGTTCTCTAGAGATTTCTGTTTAGCTTACGCGTGTATTTCCGGTATTGCTCTCCAAAATCCGCAGGGTGACAACTGAAATTCAATCAGGATATCGTGTTAGTCGTCGGTAAAATCTTTACTTAGTGCAGGTTCTGGACTTGCATATCCATCGATCTAGTCAGATTCGCTTGGAAGCGGGCAATACTTCCCATATCATAGAAATTCTCGTAGTATTGCCGAAAACATTACAGTTCCTTAATACACCAACTTTTAATTATAAATATGTATAACTAAACAAGTTACCCAAAATGATATGCTATTTGGAGCCAGCTACGCAGCAGGGCTATATGAATGCTCTCTGTGAGCAAATGAACAATGACCACTTCATTGCGATCCGCTGGATCCCTCGGAGTAGTCCTCATCAAGATGCTTCTCCGAATTGGATGGATCCCAGGCTGCGGTAGGAACTCTTAAGCCTCCTGCCATGGAGCCCTGGTTATCCATCGAAGCCTGTTGGTTCACACGTTCTCTTTCGTACTCTCTCCATCTCTTCATGGTAATATGCGACGAGTCAAAAATACCATCATTGGCTCCGTGACCACCCTTATCTCCACCTTGAACCACTCTCGTTTCACCCCAACTGAAATCGTCAAACTTCCAGTAGGCGTAAGTGGGCAACACAAAATTCCAAATTGGCAAAGCAATAAGGTAAATCAAGAAGTAGATAAGGTAAGACAACGAGGAGACAGTAATGACGATCAACAAACCAGGAAGACCAAAGATAACAGCCAAAAGGACCAAGGACATGACTGGGGTAGGCTTGGAGACAATGGCAATAATAATCACATAAATAGTGAAAGAAATGGCAGCTGGTAACACCAAAGTACCAACCAAGTCAATGAAAACAACAAACTGCATAGAGAAACAGAAAGTACCACACAAATCCTTAACCAAAACCAACTCCATCAAGTTATGGATGGTGGAGTTAATCCAACGACGACGTTGCGACAACAAGACCTTAAACGTGTCGGGGACAACGGTCTTACATGCAGCCTTGGAGACAAAGATTTGCTTTCTCTTTGGGAATGTTCTCAACATCAACGAAGAAAGAAAACGATCCTCTCCCAATAATAACAAGTTCTTTTGGTGCATGGTCTCCACAACATTATCGGAGTATCTTTCAACAATATCAGGGTTGGCCAAGATTGGAACCCAGTAACCATTGTTTCCTTTAGGAGTCTTGATACGATACATACAGAAACATCCAGGCAAACAGGTAACACAGCCGAAAATGGATTCGAATGCCTTCGCTTGATGGTGGGAAATATAGTATTCAAAAACTTGAATTGCCGTAACCCAAGTCGAGGCCTTGTTGGCAATCTTGGTTTCACCACACAATCCCATAACTTCGGGATCCTTGACCATTTCTGCGACCATATGATTTAAACTGTCTGGATAAATCTTAGAATCTGCATCAACCATGAGAACAATCTCATAAAATTCTGACATAAGCCCTGTGACTCTCCAAATGTTATTCAACAAGGCGTATTCCATCTCAGTCATTCTTTCATCAAACATAACTTTTTGCAAGAAGGACATCAAAATAATCTGCGAATCACGCTTACCTCTGTTACCTGGCTTAGCGGATCCAGCTTCTTCTGGAGCACCACACTTAACAACAGTTACCACTGGAACTCTTTGCTGCTTCTCTGGTGGGACAGTAGCGTCATCATACTTGTAGAATCCGGCATAGATCTTAGCCATATTGTGACGTTTGGCACCCTGAGCAACTGCAACATAAGAGTATGGTTGCACTTCATCGACCGGAACGGTAAAGTCAGACATCATATCCAAGGCAATTTCCGGAGTGGTTTGGTCATTACCAGAACCTTTAATGATACCATCACAAACAATCAAAATCAATTTGTGAGAGTTAGGGTAATCGGTGGTGGCAATGGAATCCAAAGTAGTACGCATACCTTCTGCATCTTCAGAATAACAGGTTACAAGACAGATTGTGTGAACCAATGGGAACCCAAATGGCTGATATTCGACAGGAGGTTGAGGAACGACATCAGGGTGGATAATATCGGGAGACAAACCATTGACAGCGAAGGATTCTTCAAAAGAGTTAAACGGATTATAAGACATTGGCCTGCTCAACAAATCAGTAGATGAACCATGATCGTTTAAGTAAAGAGTGGATGTCCTTGTACCGGTGCTCTTCATACCTTGTCTTCTAGAATAACTTTCGCTTCCAAGCAAGGCTGCCTGAGTCGACATGGTGGTATACTTGAAGGACTTCGACAACTTTTCAGGGTTATCGTAGTACTGGGACAATTCAGGAGCATTCACCTTGGCATTAGATCTGACAAAAACACTCTGTCTGTTCGTCTTACTGGTCTTGTAGTTAGCTCTGGCCTTAACTGGGACGTTCTTCATACCGGCGACAGGGTTACCATTGATGTCACCCCAGTTGTCCATTTCCCTGTTTCTCTTGGCCCAGGCCTTAGGATCCATAGTGCTTACACCCTGCTTTCTAGCAACAACCCATCTATAGTAACAGGCAACAGCAAATCTAGCAAAAACGACTGACAAAATGAAAATCAACGAGAAGTAGAGAACAACCTTCGAGGCAAGACAACCGATGGTATCGGAATCAATGGTACCGACCTTGATAATTTCAGTCAAACATCTGGCAGCCTGTCTTTCATGGGAGTTCGTCAAGACAAGCGAGATATCATGGCCACTAAAAGTCTTGTCATTCCTCAACTGATCAAATAAGTCAGGGTAGCTCACATCGTCCTTGGAGATCCACAGAATCAAATCGAGATCTAAAACATTGCCCGAGTAGACAACCAAGTTTCTCGTGCTGTTTCTAATATCATTCCAAGTGAAGTAAACATCTCCGCTCTTCTTCAAGTCATAGTATGCATCTCTAGCTTTTCCGCTAGTATGACAGGCCCAACCGTCATAGTAAACTTTTGAAGTGTTTGGCTGGGTCGAACCATCTTGAGCAAAAGTACGACATGGCATGTACCAAGCCAAGTCATCACCATTGCTGGGGATGTTGGAGTTTGGCTTAGGGACAATCAAGTTCTTACAGTTACCGTTGACGTTCTGGAAAAGGAAAGAGGCATCCATTCCACCGGCATTGATCGGAGGATACAAAACGTTGGAACCGCTTGGAATACCGGCAGCGCCAGGGTGCTTAGACAGGGACAAATCGTAGGTTTGACCGTTGATGATTAAGTAGTTGCTTGGGACTTCATTGTTACGGGTACGAATTTGCTCATTCTTGCACACACTCTGGGTGAAACCAAAACAGATGAAACCCACAATAGCACCCATATAGAGAATGCATGAGATCAAGCCCATCTTTTCTCTCCATGCGAACCGTCTATCCTTCGTTTTTAGGCCAAACAACTTGAGAAGGGGTGCTGGAGCCCAGAAGGTGATGATGTAACAATAAACCTTCCATGGATAGATGTTCAGCGATGACTTCTCTGACTGCAATGGCTTTGGCTTGGAGATGACCTTGTTCTTCGCCGGGGAGCGGAATCCCTGCTCGTCGTTCAAGCCGTAGACCTCACGGCCGCCGACCTTGACGTCCTCTGAAGGGAGCGCCTCGTGGGCCTTTTCGCTCAAGCCAGGAGGCGAGGAGTTGTGAATTTCCATCAAGGGAATACCCTCGTCGTCGTCGTCGCTGGGAGCCATGACGTTGGAGCGACGGGCCGAATGGTACGACCGCGAGGGGCTGATGTGGGTGGCATCATGGGAAAGCTGAGGATCCAAGCCGGTGGACGAGGGCTGGATCTTCAAGTGGTTGGCCTCCTGCTGGGCTACCTGGGTGTAGTGGTAGCGCGGGTGGTTCTGGTCGATCCGGGACCGTTCGGGTCTCACGAGCGACTTCTTTCTGGATACCTCGCCAGCTTCCTGATCGAACTCGGTGTACTTGTTGGAATGGGCACTGTTTCTGTAGGACGACATAGTGGAGGCGGTTCAAGCGAAAGACAAGTCCATCTACGGACAAAGCGTGCGGCGGATAAGGGGGGAGCCGTAGCGAAGATCCGAAGGGTGGTGGTAGTGCAGAAGATATGTAATCCTGGAGGATGCGATGTAGGAAAAGTTTGTGAGCCAGACGGATCATTTATAAAGGGAAGGTGGCACAAAGGGGGTGCGCGGAAACATAAACAGAAAAATTCGGGCGGAGCAGGCGGGTCACACACAGTGCCGAGAATGGGTTTCGCGCAGCGAGCGGTGGTGGGCAACGGGGCCGGGGGGTTGAGTTGCCAGCGGAGTAGACGTGTTTGAGCGGTGTTGACTGGCACGGGACGTGCTGGGAGGCAGCGTATGGTGGTGACGAAGTCTGAGTGTTCGTAGCGTACGTGGAACTCCGTTTGTGCCACCCCTTGGGCGTTGCCACACTCCCGCCCGCGAGTGGGCGGGTGCTAGCGAGATCCGCCACTATTTTTCTCGCCACTCTCCCTAATCCTACCGCGGTGCGGCGCACCCTCGCCCTACGCACCGAGTCCCAAAAATGGCGCTACAGGTGAAACACGTCCCACTGGAGCCACTTACACGCGGCATCGCCGCCCACGCCTCATTCTGCTATGTTCCCGACTTCCTCAAGCATTCCTGCTCCACACTGCCTCGAAAGATGGCCTGTCTCTCTACAGACATAAACTTTTCATTTGGGCATTGCCGGGCAAAACACCACGCCCTTCCGAACAATAGAACCTACTCCGAGCTCCCCACACGTGATGAAGCCGATCCGTACTAGCTGACAACCGGGCTTATTGTTCGTTTCATGGCCCTGGGATCACTTCTATTTTTGGAACGCGACATTGTCGCAAATGTCGCGATGATAAGACGAGTGTCCCTGGCTCAACCACTATGCTATAGTATTTCTCGGGACATGTGTGATTTTCCTACATGCTTTCGTTAGTCTGTAATTTGTTCTATATGAGACTATCGACAGCTAAGCTGTTTTTAGTTGTCGCTAGTAATTTTTCAGCAAGGCTATTTCCAATAACTCGTCCAATCCTTTGATTCGTGATGCGTATTTCACAATCTTTGCTAGAAGACGCCGTAATTTTCTCAGTTCCTCGATGTTATTCTCGGTCCATTTAATGGAATTCAACCCTTGTAGGGTTATCACAAGTTCTCGCTGTTGAAGCTTGGAAATAGGACATCTGTAAAGCAACATTTCATCACTTATGAATCGTCTCAAACTGAACGCAATCCTGTAGGTAAAGTACTTTTGACTGATACTATTCAAATGGTGGTTTTCGGGATTTGTGCAGTACCTATTGAGCTCGTTGAAGCAATTGAATCTAGTACGCTGATTTGAAAATCTTTCTACTGGCTTGGTTGATCCTAATGATTTCTCAAAGTCATGCATGGTCACTTTTTCGAGTAGGTCTCCACCAATATAGTTTTCAATGCCTCCAAGACTTTCAATCACGGCTCGGTCTGTCTTATCAAATTCGTACAAAAATGAATTTTCGTACACGCTCTTGACGTAATCGTCAATCCATGCTTCATTTTTGGTCTCCAATAATTTGGGAAGTACCAAATCGATCAACGTCTTAAATTGACCCAATTTAATATCTTCGTTTGTAGGTTTTTCCCCTGCTTCGAGATTCCGCGTGACTTTATTATCTTCAAAGCTGCTCACTACTGACCTCATTATAACATTCCACAAATCCTCGTCTATCAAATCAGTGGACGTTACCTCGACGATTTTACCAACAATAAATGACAATGTCTCGTTTGCTTCAATCCACAAAGGCTTGCTTTGCTTGGTGATTCCTTGTGACTCGTCGCTAATGATTTCGAGGAGAGACATAAGAATCCTGGAAGCAACTTTATCCTGTAATAAGACTTCGAAATCGTTCAACTTCTCCAATTTTTCTCTTAACAAGATGGTGCTGAGATGACTAATGGACACAAACGATGGCACTTTGAATTTTAAGCTGATTGCCTTGTTGTGTTCAAATTTTTGTTCGATTCTGCTTCTCATGGCAAAGGGATATGTGGCCATACTACTCAATTGCTGAATAACTTGTGACTGAATCAGCTTGTTTGGAGAATCGATTATTCGCAAGTTATTGATTGTGGAATCTTGCAACTTGGTCGGTCTGACAGCATCCAGCTGGTTATTACTTGGTAATATAGGATATCTTGCACATTTGTTAATAAGTGCGATGATAGTTTTCATTTCGTCTTCTGTAACCGAGTCCTTGATAATATAGTATAATGAAGGGAAACAATCCATCAAAGCGGTGGCAGAATCTTGAGTAGCAGGATTCACAAAATCGTACTCCACCGGAACTTGTACCCAAAATTCAAAGAGTAGTTTCTTGACTTTATTGTACTCGCTTCCATCTGCTCTTATTTTAAATTCGTTGAAGGGAAGTAACAAGTCTTGAAAAGATCTGAATATCTTCATGTTTAATTGCAACCACTTGAACGACAATAAACTTTTAAAATGTTCAATAAGCGCATCCCACTTGGTGTGAATTTCGTTAAGACTACCAAACTCCATCATGTACTTGTTGAAAATCGACACAAGGCCCGAAAATATCAATCCAAAGCTTTCCAACCATTCTTTCCTGTGGTACTTGCTGTCGTTTAAATCAATTTTGACATCAAACAACGTAGGAAAAAGAACAATCTTGTAAACCATGTCCCATGTGGACGAAGAAGATAAGAAAGTACCATGGACATCAATGATTTGGAAGAATGTTTGAATTGAACTGTCCCTTACCTGATCCCTGGGATCTAACGAAAGCTTAACCAAAGTGGACAACAAGTATATGTCAAGGGCGACATAGTAAATAGTTCTCTTCTCCGCCTCTTCGTCGGTCGTCTTCTTAATAAGTTCAACAAGCTGCTCTTCATTCTCTATGGTGGAAATAATGTCACCGTTGATCAAATCACCTCCTTTCGTGATTCTCAGTTTCAAACTGTCACTGATCAACCAAAAATAACTCACAGAACTGAAAGAAGTATTTAAGTCGAACTTTTGCTCGCAGAAGCTTCTCAATGTATCAATCAACAACTTTAACTGGGTGAAAGGTAGTGTGGACATAAACTCATCCAAAATCAATTTCAAAGAGCGGAAAGATGAATCGATAAGTAGTCTCACTTTCTCATTCAAATTGCTATCTTCATTGAACCATTTTGTTGTCTTGAATGGAGTATCCAAAATCTCAAACACTATGTTCCAGGAGTGCTGATAATATTTGTCATACTTGTCTATTAGCTCATATAAGGTTGAAAGGCTTAGTTGGTGAATTTCTGTCTCGCAGTTTAGTACTAGAAGCTCCTGGGGAGCCCCTAGCTCGATTATTGCATTAAGGAATGAGCTTATACCATTCAATGACTTTGTGGCTGTTCTTGAGTTAATTTCGGCTAAAGTTGAGCCGAATCCTTCTGATGTGACATGATTGATGAGATTATTAAAAGAGTTGACGATATGGATCCGCAAATTGTAATTCATTGATCTTTGAGACCCGAGACGAGTGAAAAGTTCAACAACAGTGTCCCAAATGGAATTTGCCTCGATTAGGAACTTATTAGAGTTGACTTCACAAATGTTGAGTATGTTTGTCAAATAGAAAGTTTTGTTATATGGACAAACATTTAAAACATTCTCCTCCGATGTTTTTTCATGTATGGATTTTCCAGATTCTCCAAGCAGAACGTTTGACAACTCAATGAGGACATCCAACAATTCCGCAAAGGGATCCAACGGAAATTCTTTGAAACTATCGATCAATTTCTTTTTGGAAGATTCCAAGTTTGCATAGTCTTGGTTTGAGAGTTTTGTTTGAACTTCTTCGGCAAATTTAGCTTTGTTCCCACTCAAGCCATCTGGACCATGCACAAAGTAGTCACACCATTGGAATGTCTTCCATACAATCTGCCACGCAGGTCCCAAGGTAGTACCCAAGGAAACGCCTAGATTCGCCAAGGCTCTTATGCATGTGACATGTCTGGAGTTGAAACTTCTTGTCCGAATAACTGGCCTATCAACACTTTGTCTTGAGGAGATGCTTTGACTATCATTGGGGCCATCTATCGCTTGGTCTTGGTTCAGTGCAGTCAAAGATTCGACAATAGATTCTCCAAATGCTAGCAATTGCTTGCCTTGCTCCTGTAACGTACTTCCATTTGCTCTTTCCTTTATTTCCTCGTTCTGAATAATTGCTCTCGAGAGAATCATGAGCAAGCCGTTTCGTAAGTTTGATAATCCCAACAATCCCGTGGAGTGGGTAAATCTTTGTAGGGATCTGACGAGAGAATGGAAGCTTTCGCCATCCATGTCATAGTATAAGAATTTTTCAAACAAATTGGATATGCTTAAATAACTGGATTCAATGAAAAAGTTTGTGAATTCCACATCGGCTTCTAGCGTTGTAGCATCGGAGTTGCTTGATAAATTTTGCACAAAATTTGATATGCCCTCCGAATATAACAACAAGATGTTGAATGTAAGATAAATTGGATATGTTGGGGGAACTGAATGTGGGGGTTCGGATTTATCCAAATGGTCAATAATTGATAGCTTCATATGCGAGTTTGTTCTGGATAGAAACACCAGGCCAGCGGGTGGCTTCAAGGAATGTCCAGATTCAAGGACTTTATTATTCAGAATATAGGCGATGAGAATGGAATTTAATTCTTTAATGACATCCTTTTTCTTCTCGTCGTTATCGTATACCTCAAATATATTTTTTATGATGTAGAAGTCAGAAAACAAGGCCCTGTACAACTCTAGAACTAGAATTTTTTCCCATGGCGCCTCTTCTTCGTCTGGATTTTCGTTGAGAAGAATATGGTTCAAGAATGACAATATCACTTCTGACTCGATTTCCAAGTTGTTCAATTGGGAGGACAAGAGTACTAATAACACTCTCATGGTCCTTGTCACCACTGGGAAGCTCTTTGTGGTAGCGCTCAATACTCGCAATAGTGACGGTATGAGTTTAATTCGTAACAAGTGTGCTAGCTCTTGTCTGGAATTGAACAATCGCTTATGACTTGCAATGACGTTCTCCACGATCTCGAGGAGGGTGGTGATCTTGATGTGCGCGAATTCTCTGAGATACGTGGTGCGTTCGTTTTCTATCAAATGACATAGGTCCTGGAATATTTCAAAGGACTCGTAGGCTGTTTCTGAGAGCTGGACGGTTTCATTTTCGTCCAATGCCACCGATTTAAAGGATTTGTCCAGTCCGTCGCGGGATTCGGCTCGCTTTTCGTCGTACACGTCACTGAAGAGTTGCTGGAGCGTGGCAGAAGCCGTATTGATCACTACGGTGGCCTTGTTGGAGGTAGTCAAATCCGAACAGATTCTAAGCACGCTGATCAAGGTGTTTCCACGGATCGAGTCTCCGTAGACCTGCATTATGGTCGGCAAAGACAGGAGAATCCGCAATTGGATATCCACCGCCAAATTCGCCGCTTCCTTGAGTCCTTCTAACAACTGGTCCACCATTTCTTGCGGTACCACTTTTGAAGACACAAGCTGGTGGATGGCGGGAACGGCAATGGTGACGATCTTGGCGTTGCCCGACCTGACCGCTCGGATGAAGGGAGCCACTAATGTCGGCCGTGTGCCTGGCTGGAGCTCTCCTAGCGAAGTGGACAGCAGGTACGGTTTGAGGGCGTCGAGCGCTTTATCGCATTCTTGTTTGATTTCGGGGCTTCTTCTCTTGGATTCTGTCAGGAGGGATCCAAGGATGGATACTAGCTGACTCACCGTGGCCATTGCTATGGGTGGCTTGGTGGATGGCTTGTGGAGAGATCTTGGTGATCGAGATAAGTTACTGCGATAGTCGCGTAGAAAATATATGGAATGATGGAATATATGGGCAGGAATGAAAAATATAAACGGACAGGAATGAAAGAGGAAAAGAAGAAATTGTTATTCAGCTCGTTACTTGGGTTTCTATGTGGTCAGGCTTTTACACTATTTACTGGGTTTTCGAATTAATGTTAGCGACAACAATGGAGTAAGCTGGAGGATGAGAAGAAACTAGGGGAATGATTAAAATCACATTCGACGCTAGAGTATTAGTGGGCGCTGTGAAACAACTAGAATTGGATTATTGGTGGGTGCTGCTGAAATTAGATATCTTGTCGTCTTTGTCTGAGCCTTTGAATTCTGGGTGCAACAATATCCAAAAGGCAACGCCTTTTCTGGAGATTTATTCAACACAGGTTAACTTTTCGTCCTTGAGCACTTGAAATCACCAAGTTTCGGGTTCTCGCGATGGACATTCGTCTTTCTCTCTGTAGCTGGTCTGGTCTTGCTAGATTAATATTTGTCAAATCCATCTCAACTTGTGGTATTGTAAGACACGGAGGAGGAATTAAGTGCTAGACTGTAGGAAAGCTTCTCTGTGTTCAAACTCCTGTGCTGAAACTCCTGTGCTGAACCTTCTGTGCAACCTCTACGCTTTTCATTCAGTCGTATACTCTATAAGTCTATGATTAACACCACGTATGCAAGAATCGCTGCCACCACAGCTTCTGTCTCCATCTCTTGTCGTCCTCCACCTTCTCCTGGTGGGCCACCTCGGGGTCCACCGAGTTTCGTCCTGTAACAATATCGATTTCGCTGGCAGGAATATACATTCTCCAGTTACGTTTCCAGATCTTGTGACCCAAGTACATCACCAACACGATGGGAGCAGAGAGGTATGCCTGGAAGAACATGTTAGCGTCTAAGTCGGGACCTCCAACAGGGTATAATGCCACGTAGAACTGGGCAATTAATATTATCACACACACGGCCATCGACAAGTAGGCTCCGACATCTCCACAGCTCGCTTTGAACGGTCTATCGTCGAGCGACACTCCCTGGACCCGACAGGCTCTGTTGACTCTGACCTGTGCCAAGGCGATGCTGAACCAAATAAAAATGGTGGACAATCCGCTGATGGACAAGAGCCAGTCAAACACGATTTCCTGCTTGGACGAGGCACTGACAAAGCCAATGAGCCCGAACGCGAGACTGACCAAGATAGCGTAGATGGGACGGCCCTTCCGGTCGATATAGCCGAGGAACTTGGGCCCGTGGCCTGCTTCCGCAAGAACCACCAACGGCTTGTAGGATGCGAAAATGGATGTGTTGGCAACGGACAACACCGAGAGAAGAATCACCACGTTGAACACCGAGGGCAAGATCTTGACGCCTCCGTTCTCGATGGCGATGACGAAGGGCGAAGCTGAAGACGACGAGTTGCCCAAAAGTCTCGCATCGTTGGACGGAACCAAAAAGCACACCAAGATGATCGAGAGCATGTAGAACACGGTGATTCTCCAGAACACCTGCTTGAGGGCGTTGTTGAGCGCTCTCCGAGGATTGGGAGCAGACCCAGCCGCAATCGCCACCAACTCGGTGCCAGCGAAGCTGAACGCTGCGTTAACCAACGTGCTCAAGGTTCCTTTGAGCGAATGGGCAAACGGGCCCGGGTTTTTCCAGAACCTGGCTCCGATATAGCCCTGGGAGCCTCCACCGGCCACGATGACGATAGCAAAGATGCAGAAGCCGAGGATAGCCACCACCTTGATGCAGGAGAAGAACGCTTCGCCGTAGCCGTAGCCTCGGGCTCCAAAGATGTTGAGCACGCAGATGAACACGAAGAAGATGGCTACCCACGCCGCCAGGTTGATGGAGGATCCCCAGAACTGGATGGTCAAGGATGCTGACACCAAGCAGAGCGGGGCAGTCACGATCCACTGGAGACAGTAGTTCCAGTTCATGGCAAATCCCCACGATTCGTCGATGAACCGTGTGCTATACTCGAGAAAGTTCCCTTTCACTGGATAGGTGCTGGTGAGTTCGCCGAGCGACTGGACGATGAAGTAGATCAACACCGCGATCACGGTGTAGCCGATGAGACACCCCGCTGGGCCTGCTTCGCCCAATGCCTGGGCACTGCTGATGAAAAGCCCGCTTCCAATGGCCCCTCCGAGAGCAATGAGCTTGACCTGGAGCTCACTCAAGTGGTCTTCCATGGTGACCACGCCAGCACCGTGCACTTGTGGACGGAACGAGTCGACCATCGAGCGGAAGTAGGACTGGGACTCAACGGAAGTTGAGGTGGACGAGTCGCCGAGGCTGGCGAGCGACTCGTTTCTCTTCTTCTCTGAAGATGGGATAGACATGTGCGAAGAGTCGGTTTTTTCTCGAGGTTTTTCCAGCAATTTCGGATGAAACTCACTGGTTAATACAGTGTCTTTGGGCCGAGCACTTCCGCTAAAAGAATAGACCTCTTTTTTGGCGCTTGTTGCAGCTCTGGTGTCTTGCTGATGATGTTGCAACCTTGCAGCCTTGCAACCCTCTTGCAACCGGTGTTTTGGCTGTTCCAAATACAGAGTTGTTTCCGGTATCAGCTGCCATTAGCGGAATCGAGCCTATATTTAAAGGACCACGCTTGGCGCCAAAACGGACAGATGGGCAAATTTTGCACGGTGTCTCGGTCATTATTCGCCGTTATGCACCAATCGCCGTGCCACCTGTCAAAAAGCGGTAGGTGCAGCAGAGCTCGACCCGAAAAAGAAATAACGGTCGCTGTCAGTTTCTCTTCAGCTTTGTGCGACATACACCCGCCAGAAGTCTACCGTCGATGCTGGTGTGTTTTCCACTGGAAAAGAGCGATCCCACTTGCTGGAACTTTGTAGCTTGCCTTGGGACCGATTTAAGCTCTGAATATAGCACCTTGCCGCTAGTTCTTGCTGTTTATGGTACTCCTTGGCAGCTACTCCTAGTACGCCTCTCTCAGCATGCAGTGTCTGCAGTCCGCCGATGCGGTGCAGAAACCCTGTAGGCGCCAGCGGCAATAGTGCAGGGGAAATGTGCGGTGCGGACATTAATCTCCGCATGGTTGACCGACGGATGTGCAACTATACCATCGATCTGACGGCCACTGAAACGGCGGGCTATGTCTATATTGTCGGGTAGAGCATATGGGATTCGTACCTACCACTCCTAAACCCCGATTTGCAGCCACCACGCCTACCGACCACGGCTGCAAGCGGCGCGTTCCCAAGGGTCTTGTCAATGCCGCGGAAAACTATAAGATGCAAGGGCCGCAGGTTGAAATTCGGAGATTAAAGCCATCGGATTCGATGATTCTGTGCCTGTAGAAACAGATTTTACAAGGAAAGGTTGCGATTGTTGTGGCGCCAGTTGCGGGCGAAACTTGGTATGGCCCACATCATGATGGAGTGGGCCATCGGGAGGGTATGGGGCTGCCCCCGCCCTAAGGTGTGCCTATGGTGCTACATGATGGCGTCATGCGTGCTATTCTGAGTAAAGAAAAGTAGGTACATACTACAGCAACGCACATCATGTAAGTTTGACACCTCCCGTAGAGGCAAGCAACAAGTTTCGAGCCGTACGATGGCACCACCTTTCGCAACCCAGTTCCTTTCTAGACTGGAGCAGCTCCGAAATACAAGTGACCCATGTTGCCGCGTGGATCATCTGCCAGTGCTAATCTGTCTGGGAGTTAAATCGAATGCAATCGCGTTTAGAGTTACCTGGAACAATTAGCGGTGCAGCAGTTAGCTTTCTAGACGTCCCAGGCAAAATGCACAACCGACGGCAGCCTGTGCTTGAGTCTTCCGGAATCCTCCGCCGCTCCCATTCCAGTATTGACGGTGTCGTCGCCACTGCCCCATTTCAGCGATGGTATCTGTTAATATGCACGGACGGCTAAAACCGCAGCTGTCCATTCCTACCGCTACCGTCGCAGCTATATTCCGCTCAGCCTCTACTGCTTTCGACCAGTGTTGTCAAAACAAGCCTACGGTCATCGCCAGAATAGACTATTCCGCTACTAGATGAAGGTTAATATCAAAATTGTGCATTATGGAGGGAGCGGGCGTAATTTCATAATCCGATGGTCTGGAGCATTTCCTGGTTTCCACCAAGTCGGTAGATCTCGCCACGGAGAAGCCGATTTTCCTGTGCTAGCCTTTGTTCGTTGTTCTGCAACATGAGAATGTATTCCGTGGCCTTCTCCAAGATAGCGGACTTGTTGAGACGGTGGTTTCCGCAACCAGTGCCCTCCTGGGACATTCCCGTTTCAAACCCCACCTGCTCACTAGCCACTCCAGGAATGATCTTCAGCAATCCGGCGATTTTTCCGTTGATGTTGATTCTGTACTTCTTTTCGATTTTGTTGTGGGCCTGTTTTTGCGACGCCGTCAACTTCTTTCTGGGACCACGCGAACGGGACTTGTTTCTGTTCAGTGAAGTCTGTTCTCCTTCGCTGTCCTCCGGTACCACGGGAAGATAATTTTTTTCTTCGCCATGGACCCCCGGGTATGTCATATTGTCCTGTAATTTGAGCTCGAGCGACGAGAAGTCGAATTCGGTCTCCTCCACCTTGACCGCAGGACTGCTGCACTCCGAGGGTTGTGAGGAATTGCTTTGGGAGCTCTGTTGTTCGGAGGAAGGCACGTAGAACAAGGTGTTGTTGGGAGGGTCGGACTTGGTCAAGAAGTTGTTGACCCAGGCCTGGTCGGCCCCGTTGGAGGATGCAGGGGACAACGGCACGCCTCCTATGTAGTTGGGCATCGAAACGTCGTAGATATCTTTGTACATGATGTTATGGGTTACTGGGTATGGAAAATGAAAAAATACGGAGCGGCCCTGTCCATATATAGCCCAAGTTCCACAAGAGGCACAAACACTGCATTGGCCACTGCCTGCGTAAATAACGGCTGCAACAGGAATAGAGCCAGATATCTGCCGCAGCGGAAAATCATTCCACTAGGCGCATGTTCGTTTGGGATATCTCACAACGGTTTTCTGCGGCAATGCGATCAGACCATGTACGAGACCATCCGCGTGCACCTGCAGCGTACGTGCGGGTGGAACGCACTATGCACAGAATTAGGTCTCCGACAGGGCCTCTGCCTAGTTAGCATCCGATCCTGGCCGGCACCCTAGTTTGCACAGTGTTGCACTACTATGGGTTGGACCGCTTCCAAGTGATCACTGGGGGGATGGTGGCAGGAAGCAGTTTCTTTTTGGCGGAGATTCCATGGGCTCTCGCTAAAGGGATCGGGGGCCGAGCGCCGCCGTTCCTCAGCACAGCCCTCTCCCTGGCTGTCTCCCAGCTGGTGGGCCATTATCCTCAACTGTGGCTCATCTGCGCCAGCGGATGCGGAGATTCAGAAGGGGCGGGATCGCAGGTTCTAGTTGTGCGGTCCGTGCTATCAATGTGCTATGCATCTATACATGCAGCGAGCATAATTTTTTTTACCTTAATATGTACAATATGTAAGGGAACATTAGTCTCCGGCTTTTACCATAACCCCGGTTTTGACAAATACGAGCACCACGGGGTGATATTTTACGGCTAATATCACTCCTATAATGTTAGTATCCTTAGCTTCGACGGGTCCGTGCATATATCTACATTTGTGACTGGAACCCGGAATTGCTTCTGGTCCCAATAGAATTCCTCTCATTGCATGGCTCCTGGAAAGTGTAATCTAATCCGATATTGCCCTAAGGCGCACCAGCAAAGCTTATCAGTTGCTATCGGTTGCGGATTCCTCCACTTCTCTTCTTGGATATAGCCGCTAACTGTGCCTGCGACAAATTAGTTCAACGTGCATTATTTAGTATTATCCTTTCTCTGGAAAGTAAACATTAACCGATGGAACTGTACATTTCTAGAACAACGTTGTCTCAACGTCTACCGCTTGTAGGTCAACGCTTCGCTAAGTAGCTAACTCTGTCAGTTGGGAAATCGGCCTGGTTTCTGGTGACCTTGAAACATTTGCCGGGTCTAAAACAATTGGTGACATTGTCTTGTATTACATCTGTCGCCGTGGGAATATTACGCTTGCAGCATACGATAGCTCTGTCAGGGGCGTATATGCTGGCAATGGCCCCATTGAGGTAACCCCTATCTCCATCTTGGCTCTGATCTCTACGTGACCAGTGGGGCATGGCTTCTCTCCGGTCATGTACTCTTGACGTGGCTGATGCGTAGTTAGGTGTTCTGGTACATAGTACATGGTACATTAGTGTGGGGGACGCATGCACGCGTCTCGATTGCCTGCAAAATACCAAATAATGCATGAGACAGACGATGACCAAGTGGACGGCATGGAAATTCTTGTAGCAAGCGGACAGCGCTACCATAGGCCTGGTAAACGGAAACCGTTGTCGCACTTTGGGGAACCGACACACCTTCCTTCGCTGCAGCTCTGGTGCGCATCTCCTTCGTCTGGATGCACACCACGCTCCATCCCGAAAATATATCTCCAGTTTGCCATCTCCATCAACGACTGCAACCACCGAAAGAAACAGCATCTCGTCATGTTCACAGAAATCGTCTCTTTCTTTAGAGACGGACCTAGTCCAAAAAACATCAAGGATATGAAGTTTGGTGCGGTGATGTTCATCTTTATGGTGATTCTCATTTTCCACTATGCCTGGATCATGAGGCAATTGGTGCTATACCGAGACATTTCGGGCAGTAGGGTGTCCTTCTACTTTGCCCTCTTCTTTGTCGATGTGATTGTACTTGGCTACCTTTTGTTGGGGAAGTATTATCCCTACATCTATGCTGAAGAGATTGCTCAGGAACTCAAAGAGGCGGAAGAAGCCAAGAACAAGAAGTCACGTTGAGTGGCGGATAGGATGTATATAGGAGGATTACAGAGGGCTCCCAGCTCCTGCTGGTGTGTATAGTTGTTATGAAGCAATGAATATTTGATTACTTTTGTGGCCTCGGATGTCATAGTAATAAGAAGCGAAAGAAGTCGAGTATTGCCGTATAGGGAAAACAGTCGAGTGATTCAGTTTCCTACATGATATCTAATTAGACAGTGGGCCATAGCTTTCGCTTGAAGCTTACTCTGATTATAGGACAATTAATAAAGAATTATTGTCGACACAAGCGAAACACTTAATTCCAAGTCGCCTACATCCATTCAACTATATACATTTATCATTCATTCATACTATAGACAAGAATTTATTTGAATCACGATCATCTAGCAGGAATCCTCAGATTCTCTTCGCCAAAAGCAAACCGTACATACCCAAGGAAACAATCGACAACATGTTGACCAAGGTGGAGATCCCGTGGAAGGCTCCGAACAGCTTGGTGGCTTTCTGGAACTCCTCGGTGTCCTCCTTTTTGTCCGCAATCAACTTCTTTCTCTCCACCTTCAAAGCAGCACACTTGGGCAACAAGTAGAAATAGTTAAGAGCACCAGCCAAGGACGAGGTGGCCAAGAGACCCAATGTGAAGGGACAAAGCTTCAAAGGCGAGGTCAATCCCAACACAAGCGGCGACAACGTCTGACCAATAAAGTAGGTAGGGAAAACCTGAGATTGCAAGTTACTGAACTCTTCGCGGGGCAACTTCTTGAACACCAAGGGTGAAACAATAAACGAGTAGAAGGACGCACCTCCGAAGGCCACGGAGTACAAGAGGAAATGGTAGGGGGTTCTGGTGTTTAAGCCCAATCTTGCGAACATTGTGTTGTTGTTGTTTGTGTATGATGTTTCGAGAGTATGGAAAGTGGCGATATTTATAGTTTTGATTCACATTATGTAATCTGGGTATATCCGTGGCGGCGGCCGGGGAATGACGGGTCCTGCGAGTGGCATCATGGCCCGTATTGCAAGCTGCACCATATGCATGCAAGCGCACAATGCACCAAATGTGAGGTTACTACGCATGCACCCACTCTACTGTCTGCTTGGTTCAGCACCTTTGGCCTATTATATGGTCTGCACTGCCACTGGAGATCAAATCTTCTTGAGAACGGACCGCACCGAACGTTCTCGACTATTCTGTACGTCCGGCTAAGTTTGCGATACCGAATTTGCCGGCGATTATTCTGTAGCCTATTCCAGGTTCTTTGAAACGACTTATAGCGCAAACGGCAGTACTACGAAACAAATCATAAAAATTCCTTTATACCTAAAATTTGACAGTAGCATCATTGTCCTTGTTGAACTATCGTTTCTATATTACACTAGGTTTATTGAACCATGCTAAAGAGCATCTCTAATGCTCTTTGCTTGACGGTCTCAGAATAATCCAAAATATCCTTTTCCAACACCTTGACATTATCATTGGCGAACCAAGAAAAGTCGCTCTGTATTCCCAAGGCAAGCTTCTTGTCCTCGTGGGGGTTTTCTGTTTTTTTCAACTTGGAAATCTGCTCGTATTCCTTGGCTGCAACCTCGGCTGCAGAAACAATGTCTTCAGAGATTCCACACATGGATGCAACATTCATACCAAACGATCCAGACGCAGCACCTTCTTCCAACTTGTACAAAAATGTAATGTTTCTCGAGTGTTTGTCAATAAGTATTCCCATTCTCAATGGTTTGATCTGAGGGTGAGTTTTAAATGCTTCGCCTAGTGTACCGTAGTGGGTAGCGAAGAATCCCAAAGGCTGCACATGTGTTGCCAAATGATATAAAACAGATTCTGCTATGGCATACCCGTCGCTCGAAGAACCACCTCTTCCCAACTCGTCAAGAATTACAAGGGATCTGGTGGTTGCATTGCTTAAAATCTTCTTCGTTTCGGATAACTCCACAAAGAATGTGGATTTTCCTTGCATGATATTATCATTTGCACCCAATCTTGTCATGATTCTGTCGATTGGTGTTAATTTGGCCAGCGAACAAGGGATGTAACATCCCAATTGACTCAAAATTACGGCGAGAGCAGTGGTTCTCATAATTGTGGATTTTCCTGCTGCATTGGCACCGGTCAAAAGTCCAAAGTTTGGATTTGACTTGCCTCCTAAGGACACATCATTAGGAATAAACTCCTTCGTGGTTCCCATGAAACATGGATGCCTCAATTCCTTGAAATCCACTAGACCCTCTTCTGAATCAACAAACTCTGGTCTGCAGGAAGGGTATCCCATGGTTTCGGATGTTCTCGTCAACGCCAACAAGCAATCAATGGCGCTTATAGATCTGATCGTACTAAGCCACAAGGTATAATGCTGATCAAACCTTTCGTACATCCTGGATCTCAAAGTATCACAGACCACTTTGTGCAATTCCTTTTGTTCTAACAATTCTCTCACCAAAGTACGGACTTCAGGAGACCAGAATCTCTTCACCTTGGAAGTAGATCCCATTTGTTGCCAGTCATGTGGTACCTTTTTCTCGAGCTTATTTGGAAATTCAATCAAATAAATTTCTTTGCCTGAGTCTCTGAATGCTATTTCGTTCGACTTGAACGTCTTCTTATATTCCCTGAGGTGCTCATTCAAGCTTTTCTCTAAAAGCTTGATCTTTCCGTATGACTCGTCAAATGCTTCATCGATGCCCTCGTTCGGAATAATTACATCCAGTTTCGCTTGCTCTCTGTCAAATGCATCTTCCCATTCTTGCATAATAGCCTTGAGCTCAGGAGGGAACTCCTTAATATACTTGAACAAGGATCCCGAGCTTTCAGTGGTAAATTCTTCGACTTGTCCAATAAGGGTCTTTATTCTTTCAAATGCTTCAATAACTTTGAGGAAATCTTTGAATCTTAATGTTTTGGAGTGAACCCTACTGATCAATCTCTCTAGATCAGGCAAGCCAGTAAACCCCTGCTCCAAAATAGTTCTCAATTCCAATCCGTCACTCATCAAATAGTCAACGGAGTCATATCTCTCATTAATATCCTTGATCTTCATTAACGGATGTAACACCCAGTGCTTTAAACTTCTCTTCCCGAAAGGGGTAATGGCTCTATTGATCAATTTGAACAACGTACCTTTATCTCCTCCATCAAACGAATTGTTCAATATTTCTAAATTGTTGAGCGTGATACCATCAAGAATTAGATTTGATGTCTTACTCTTTGAAATATTGTACTTGTTTATGTTTGCCAATGTCATGATGCTTTCGTCGAGTTTGAGGACTTTCAAATAACTTAAGAGCCCACCGAAAGCATTGAAGCAGACTTTTTCGGTATCGATTGCTTGTTTCAATACTGATGGATAGTGAGAATAGTCGTCGAGGTCCTCTGCCTCATAGTATTTGGCCTTTACAAGACTTTCTAAGGTGATATCATAATCCCAGAACTCACTGATTGGGTTCATATTGTTCCAAATCTGATTTTTGCCATTGAACTTCAAAATCTTATTAGCTGTGGAACTCAAGTTGCCCTTTTCGCAAATAATTTCTTTAGGTCTAACCTGTGTAATCAAGGTTTCGAGCTTTGTACATTCAGCATCATCTTCGAATTCTATCAAGTTCAACTCGGCCGTAGAAGTATCGACGAAAGCGACTCCAAAGCGTTTTTTACCATCCTCTTGGGTTTCTTCCTTGATACTCAAACAATAAATTGCCATGTCATTGCTGATCATATTAAGGTCGGTAAGGGTACCTCCGGTAAGAATACTGGTGAGCTCTCTCTTGATAATCTTTTCTTCTTTAACTCCAGTCCCTCCTCTCATCTCTTTTGCCAACAAGGTCTCCTTTTGGTCAACCTTGGCCACCTTATATCCATGGCTAATGAACTCCTTGGCCCAGTATTCAAAGGACATTTCGGGGATACCTGCCAACTTCATATTTGCTCGTCCACCACCCGCAATTTTCAAATCAAATTCTGAATTTGCAATTATAGCATCGTTTTCATACAATTCGTAAAACTTGCCTTTCTTGAAAAAGACTACCGTATTCCACATTTGACTCTTGATTTCCCAGTATTGCTTTTCAAAGGCTGTGAACTTGGACCAAGCAGATTGTGGAATGTATAAGGTTCTGGGATCATAGTCGGGGTGGTCCTTGGGTCTCTTTTCCGAGTCCTTGATGTCCACCAACCACTGGTATCGTTCTTCATTCTCTTTCGCAAAGTTTCTCTTTGCTGGTGGGGTCAGTGGCTTGAGAGGACTGGATGTTGCTGGTTGATTCGTTGCTTGGTAGGATGAGCCAGATTTGAATTTATTGCCGAGGCTCGAAGGTGTCGACGAGGGGGCAATCTTGGAAGGTGTGCTAGAAGATGGTGACAATTTGTGGCTGCTGGCCTTCTTTGCATTCTTCTTTGGTTTCGTTTCAACCACATCGTCGTCGTCGCCCTCTTCTTCCAGTTCAGGCTCGCTCTCCTTGTCGTCTTCAACAATGAAGTCACTCATGTCGTCATCATCATCGTCCTCCTCTGGAGGAACAAACGCGTCTTCGTCGTCATCGTCGCTATCGACGACTCTTCTTCTCTTCTTGCTCTGCGTGGTGCTCACCGCGTCTTCTTCCTCGTCTGACTCCGCGTAACTCACGGATCGAGACTTCTGTCTCCGCTTAAGTGGAGAACTGGCGTCAATGTTGGTCTGTGCTTCCGTCAATGGTCTCTTGGACGCCTTCTCTTCCTGGTACGGTGACGATTTGGGAAGAGGTGCGCTATTGTCCCCAGAATCACCATTGCTCTTCTTGGGGCTGCCCTCGGTCTCCGAAGTCAAAGGCGTATCTGTAAGCCGTGTTTCGTCTTCGATCATACTGGTGTCATTCTCCTTATCGCTGGAGGCATCGTGGAACGCGGTCTTCTTGCTGAGAGGCGAAGAAGCCGTGGCTGGAACGTGTTTGGCTGCTTGCTTGTCTTTGGTGGCAGGCTTGAAAAAAGACATCAACGACATCTGCTTTTTCTGGGAGCCTGAGGAGCCCGGTCCGCCTGGTTGAGTGGCCTTGTTGGGCGTTGCCGGCTTTGCTGCTTTCGCCATACTGTGGGGTGTTGTAGAAAAGGAGCTGGCGTGTATTTTGGGTTCCTGTGATGTAGTTCTATAAAGACGCGGTTACGCGGTTCCGCGTATCGGTTGGTGGGTGCACGACCTTGCAGCCGGAATTGCACCCAAAGCAAGGAGAACGAAAGAGGTCCGTAGGATTTGATTCCTTTAGGAGATAGCCTACAAAGCATTTTGGTGGGTTAATGCATTTATATAGAGGCTAATAGAGGAAGTAGCAAACACACTAGGTGAATTAATTATCCTTCAATTATTATTAACTCAGCAGATTGGTTACATGTGATTGAGAAGAACGCAGAAGGAAACCACAGAGTGGGGGTATGAAAACCCGTCTGTGGATTCTTCACCATAATTCATCTCTGGATCCAAAAAAAAATACCCTCCACTCACCTCCGGTTTTCGAGATTAATAAAGTACTTCACGATATCGATGGCAGCGATGGAGTCCTCCCTACTGTCGTGTTCCCCTGTTTGGATATTTCTGCTGAGATACCGGAACGACAAATCCTTAAGACTAAACCGAAACGTCGGACTGGCTTTAAATTTAGGATACAACACCGCAGTGTCCACGATCTTTCCATGGATGAGTCTCATGGCATTCATGTCGTTTTCTAGGCCGTGACCTATCAAAATGGTCTTCTGGTCAATATACTGTTTGACAAAGTGCATCAGCTCTTCAAAGCTGAGTGCCCCCTCAATTATTTCGGATATCCCTGAATATCTGGTGTTGAGATCGACGACGGTTCCTAGGGGCCTTACAAAGATGTCAAACACGTCGTGGCCACTGAGAAAGTCAATAGCAGTGATTCGAAGAAGCTCGAACCCCAATGTGGTGTATCCCATCTCACAGTCGATTCCCATGGCCCTCACCGCCATTTTGGAGTGGTGGTCGATTCTCTGGAATGGAATTGCCGAATGCATTTCGTCCACATTGTTCCAGTAGAACACATGATGTGGAGCACGGGAACAGGGCTCGCTCTCGCTGCCCACCTCGGATCCACAGCAATCGTAGTACCGGGTAGTTTTGTCCTTCCTTCGTATTTTTCCCGCATGAAATTGACAGTTAACGGTTTCAAGCATTTCTTCCCTGGTAAAGTCTGCTCCACATCTTCTGCATGTTCTCTGGGACACCAAGGGGACTATCTGGGGTGGCTCCATCACGTACCCGAATTTCGCTAGCTTTTCTTTGGATATCACCAATTTTTCGAGCTCGGAAAGTAGTTCGCTATTAGTCAATTTCGTTTCTTTCTTCTGATACTTCTCAGGATTGGTTATCTGGTGGATTCTTTTCTTAATGCTCTGGTTGTAGGTGGCTGCAGAGGTCGTCGAAGCCACCCTGTATTCTTCGTCTATGGCCCTCAAAATGGGGGTTCTGATGTTGGGGTTTTTTTTCTTCAAAGCATCCACCATATATTGGATAAATCTTTTTCTCTCAGGTAACCCAGCTGGTGGTTTCGGCCTCACTTCTCGGGGTAGAATATGGGCTGGATCAACCACCACCTTGATCTCCTTTCCTTGCAAGAAAAGATGGATGTTGTTGTAGTATTCTTCCTTGGACTCGCTCAATTCGGCGATACGAAGCTCTTCCTCCACCGCCTCCTGCTCTGTCTTGTCCAACCCTTCGTCTTCGTAGTACTCGATGATCTGTTGGATATTTGCATGGCGAACTTCGAGACTGACCTCGATGTGCTTAGCTTCCTTCGGAGCCAATCGGTATCCCTCTTCGTCTTCGGAGTTTTCCTCGACAATATCTTGGCTCTGCGTGTTCTCACTGGGCTCTGTGGATAACTGGACTCGCTTCGGCGCTGACTGTGCCAGATCCTCTTCTAACGGTCTCTTCGTAGTCGTTGTACCGTGATGGAAGATGCAGTTTAAGATCGTGCATGGTCTCTCCTTCGTGTCGTTGGGACACGGTATCCCTTCAAAGTAGTGGTTGGAAAGCCTGAACATCGCCAGCGACACCTCAAGCCCTAGTTGCAGTCATATAGCCTACTTAGGGCTGTACCACATTGAAAAGTTACCCGGATTTTTGTGTCTTGCATATAATCTCTTTCGTCCGCGCTCGCAACCCCTTTGAAAAAGTATATAAGGAGACTCATCCCGCCGCCATTTCTGGTTTTTTTTTCTTTTCTCTGTCGACGTACTTCATAGGATCATTTCTATAGGTCACGTCCCTCTTTGACTCTTCAAAAGAGCCACTGAATCCAACTTGGTTGATGAGTGAGATACCCTTATACCCTCAAAGTGAGAATATTCTTTAGCTTGTCCGTGACTCTTAGCAGTCCGGTCATCTACGATTTGTTTGCCTTTTAGTATGACGTGGATATTTGGCCTCGTGTCATAGTCTGTGTTTTGAAAGGAGCGATGATCTTTACCCTTTATCTTATGCTTTCTCGGAAGAAAAGATTTGGGGTGGGTATAAGTGGCAGTCTGACAAGTGCTCAAACCTCCATAGCTATGGTTGTTTTGAAGTGACCAAGACTTGTGATGGGCGTCGACCACTGTTTAGGCTTGAGGTGCCTATTCTTTTGTGTGATTTCTAGGCGGAAATCATCTGAAAGAACTGTCTCATCGAGTTTTCGCTATAGCTACAAATTTTTCAGATTTTTCAAGTTTTTCAAAACTTATATAGAGCGCAAGTTCGTGGCTCATACAGCTTCGTTGCCGGCAAACTTGGGTGGGTATTCGTACAACTTGTAGTAGTCAACCACCAGTCCGTTCAAGTTGTTTTCTCCCTCGATGGGGAGGTAAAACACGTTTCTCAATTTGATGTCTCCCAACACCCAGAAGTCCAACCAGTTCTGTTTGAAGCCGTAGTCCGTGGGAATGTGCACAAACGATCTCTGACCGTGCTGGCTTGTTCCTGCTGACTTGGATACGAACGGAAGACCGGCTATGCTCATTCTGATGGTCATGAACAACTGGTCCAAGCCAATGAGGTTCATACATGTCTTGAGTTCGTTGGATCTAGGTTGACGACCCGGATTAGCAGGCGAAGCCGCTGCTTCGGCGGTGTTGTCGGTGATGGGGTCTTCGTCGAGAATGTCGGTAGCGAAATCACGCGGCACGGTTCCGTGGTTGAACCTGCTTCGTGTCTCGATTCTCTTGTTCAACATGCTGAATTCTCTGGTGGTAAGTCCCTTTAATACTTGGAAGGTTTGCACCGCACACAATGACACGAGCCACACGTACTGAAGGAGACACCACGCCATGATGTTGTAGTGGAAGTGGTTGTTCTTGTAGCCGTAGCACAACTCGTCTGAGAGCAAGAAACACTCGCCCTCCAGGTCGGTGTCGTAACCTTCGGAGATGCTGTCGAAGTATTCGATGGACAACTTGGTGAAGACCAAAATGACGGCGTTCAACGAGTAGATGAAGGTCATGAAGAGCTTGTGGTTTCTCACCCCGATGTCGTTGTACACCCACGGACAGTAGTGGTCGAATCGTGCCACGAGCTTCTTCGACTGTCTGGAGTACTTTGATCTCAACGGCTTTCTGACCATTGTTTCGAAGCTGAAATGGTCGGTGTCGTATTTGCCCAACTGTAGGAGATCTTTGACTTGTGATAAAATAATGCTTTTGTCGCTGGGGACGGGGACATAGCCGGGGTTGATGAACATGCTCTTGAAAAACGACCATATACAGAGAGTCAACAACCCGGCTAAGAGCAAGTTGAGGAGAAACTCGTGGAAGAACGTCTGGGGCAAAATCTTGAATAACCATACCAATACGGCCCAGAACGCCGTTCCCGAGAAAATTCCAGACAACATCGGCGATCTGGCCAACGCGTTACCTTCGACGATATATAGGGGCACCACCGTCTTGGAAACCAACGCTATGCCCCCCGCAAAGATTATGGATGCAAAAAAGAGCTTGGGTATGATGTAGCCCTCAGAAAACGAACACAAGTTGAGTGCTACTGGCAAGAGCACGTAGGGAGCGAAGAACGTGATGAGCTTGGCCAACTTCGGTTCCATGAGCTTCTTCTTCTTGCTCCAGTTGTTCTTGGGGTCACGTCCGTCCTCGGTCAACACCCGGTTCCACGTTTCGACACAGTTCATGTCCTTGGCGATATCAAAGGTGTCTTTGCCCTGGTCGTTTTTGGCGTAGATGTCGGACCCGGCTTCCACGAGCGTCTTGAGCACGTACTTGAACCCCTTCATGAACGCCCAGTGGATGGGAAGGAATAATGTGTTGTCGACCTTGGAAACATCTGCTCCGAACTCCAACAACGCATTAATGGTCAAAATGTCCCCCTGGTACGCCGCCCAGTGCAAGCTGGTTCTGCTGAAGTTGTCGGTCTCGTCCACGTAGATCGGGGTCTTGGAGTTGGGCTCGCAACATGTCAAGAGAAGATATGTCACCAAGGGAATGTTGGAGCTGTGGACAGCCAAATGCAATGCGTTGTAGGACTGGACGTCTCTGATGGACGGGTCTGCGCCCGCGTGGGTGAGCAAGTAGTCGGCGATGTACACCAAGCCGTTTCTGCAGGCCCAGTGGAACGGAGTGGCCTTGAGCTCTCCTCCGAGCTGGTTGGGGTCGGCCCTCGAATGGTCGTTGGAGGTCAAGTACTTGACGAGGGAGAGCCTGTTGTTGATGCAGGCCCAGTGGAGCCCCGTGACGCCGTCGGAGAACGCGTCCGACGCCTGGACCGTCCCCAGCGAGATCAACTCCTTGACCACCGTCAAGTTTCCTTCCTGGCACGCCAGCATGAACTTCGCCAACGGCGGGTTCAAGTCCTGCTCCGTAGGCTGCTTGTTGTCCCCGTGACCAAGGGTGTTGAGATCCTCGTTCGTGGCCTCCAACACGGCGTCTGTCGACCTGATAGAGCTGGCTTCGCCGTCGATGGTGCTGAGCTCGATGGCTTCGTGGGTCTCGGCATTTTGAGAACTTTCTGGCTCATTCAGCGTGCTGGTTCCAGCGCCATTGGACTCTCCGTCCTGTTCATGGCCATTAGCGGAGTTTCTGGTCGTTTCTGCCGTCGCTGGGGCGGCTTTGGTGCTGTTCTGCGGTTTTGAGCTTTCGGTGATCTCAGGTTCAATTGGGTCCGAACCGGTCTCAGAAGTGTCGCTGGGGTTGAGCGGTTCTGTCTCGGGCGCGTTTCCTTTCCTGTTCTTCTTTGCCATCGTGGTTAACACTGTTGTGTTCTGTGAAAGGCAGCACAATTCTCAGGGCTTAGACGTCATAGTTGATCAATGTCTGGTGCGCGCACGACAGGCCTAAAATAGACGGAGGAACGGCTAAACCGGTGGATAGACCGGCTACGGGTTAGCGAGCTCGCGTGCTGCAGGAGGCTCCGGGGATTGGCAAAATATGGCATATCGGGTCTATCAATGAATGAATGGTGCGGTTCAATAGTTTTTGAGACGACATTCAAGAGGAAAGAGCAGGGGAAGACAGGATAAGGTGACGGGAGGAGGGCGAAGGTATAGAGATCCTCTTGGGAATGCTAAGAGACGAGTTTGAAGCACACGGAAAAATCGGAATATTGAAGGGTGGATGAGGGTGGATGAGGAGATAAAAGGGTGGGTGGAGTAAGGTGAAGCGGAAGAGGGGAGCTCATCGGGTATGAGGGAGAGTAACAGCCATATCTGAGGTATTGCATATCGAGGCTTGTACTGCAATTATCAGACAAGCACGAATGCAAAATTCACACCTGTGTCCATAATTTTATTCGCTTTCTAGCTTGGAGACGTCTGTGCTGGGTTCTCATTGCAACTCTAAGTTCCATACGAACAGTAGACTCCTTAATGCTCTGGATGCTCTTTTTCCCATTTAAACATATTTCGCACAAATAGGATTAACTCAGTGTGAGTTTTGATATTCTGAAGACTTCAAGCTTCGGACCCAAAAACTCATATATGTTAATAGGCTTTTTGGACTCCGTTTAGGAGTAATTTCACACGCTTCCAGAATTCCCGGCCTCACTAGTCACAGAAGCTTTTGACTCACATTTACAGCTTGCAGACTCCAGCTTGGAACTCAAGTAGATTGTGACTCTAGTGTAAGCTCCATTGAGGCTCTTTTAGCCGGATACAAGAATATGTCCCAGCTTAGATTAGATTATTTTGGAACATTACTGTGGACTTAATTAGCTCAGGTTGCCCTTATTCCGGATCCTGATAATCCAGACTCATTAAATCAATTTCCACAATTAAGTAAACTCACTCCGAGTCATTGCATTAATTTTCAAATCCAAGTAACCTCACTTATCTACAAAATGACGCTGAGTTTCTCAAGTATTTTATTCCACATTCAATAGTCAATTCCAGGCTCAGTGCATTAGTTGCAGACTCAATTACGATTATTCATTCCACATTCAATACTCAATTACATGTTATTCCACGTTCAATTCTCAATTACATTTATTTTATTCCACGCTCAATACTCAAGTACGATTATTTTATTCCACGTTCAATACTCAAGTACGATTATTTTATTCAATACTCAGTTTCAGACCCAATGCATTAATGGCAGACTCAATTGATGACTTTTCAGGTCCAATAGCCCTGATTCGGACCATTGGTTATTTTCAGGCCCATGCAACACACGCTCTTTCAAACTCTGCTCTTTCACCGAGCATTTAAGTTCGGTCCTCGCTTGTCGCTCAGAGTTCACCTGTTCTACCTCTGCTCCTCCCCCCTCTTTCTTGTCTCCTTGCCCAAAAGCGAGTTCAAGCTGTCGATGCTCCGCACCGAGCCCCGGTCCGAATCCTTGTAGGACGTCGCGGAAGTGGACGCCTCGGAGTCGCGTTCCAACGAGTCTCCCGAGCTCGACGACGTGGTGGGCCCCGACTTCCGCGCATGTTCAATAAACGTCTTGATCTGTTCGCCGGCCTTCAACGCGCTGGGCTTGACACTTTCGTCCACAAACGGCTGCACCTTGTCGTTGATGAACCCTGGCCGCACCTCCTCGGGCTGGAGAACCCCCAAGTTCTTCTGACCCACCCGAGTAAGGTGTTTTTCAAGCAAAAGATAATTCCGCGAGTTGGACTTGTAGCCGATCTCGATGAGATTGCCCACTATGGGGATGAGCACCAAGAGAAAGTCCACCACGATGTTGAAGAGGAAGAGAAGCTGGAGATCCAAGGGGAACGGGTCGTCCAACCTGCGTGCTAAGAGCAAGAGTCCCAACGACCAGTATGCGGAAATGGCCGACCCGACAAACGGGATCAATCCCACGATGTTGGTCCAACCGAACTTGACTCCGAGCACGCTGAACCACATGTCGTAGCGGCTGGCCCGTTTCTTGAACTCCTTGAGCACCCGGAGGTCGTTGGGCGAAAGTCCCTCGGGAATCCGACGTTTGATCTTTTTGTACTTGGGCGAGCCCTGGGTGGTGTCGAGGGGCACGTACTCGTGGTACGGGTCTTCCACGCCGAAGCGGTTCAACTGGTTGTCCTTGAGGATGCGGTTGGCGATGTACTTGACGACAAACAGCGACATTGGTGGTGTTTTCTGTGTGGGTGGTGCCGCTGGTTTATATAGGCGACAGTATGCGTGAGGTTTCTATGCATTTATACAGCCGCAGTAACTTCATGCACCGAACATTGCTCACCTGCATCATGCCGATAAAATCGTATCTTGCTTCGCGGCACGTGACTCCCGGCCCATGTGAATTTCTCCAGATGGCCCCAACTTTTATCCTTCCCACAACAACCCCCAAGCATCATGGTGGTCCGAGCGCTAGCACGCTACACCCTCTCGCGGGTCCCCTACGGCGACCACGTTCCTGAGTTCGTCATGGACCTCCTCGCCGAAAACGGGACCGGAAAAACCTCAGACCCCGTTTCCCAACAAATCGGCCCTACCACCACCACCAGCGACCCCATCGCCGTGACACCCAAGACGAAGATCCACACGGCGCTCCTCCGCCGGCGCAAGCGAGATCCCGTGGACCTGTGTCCCGTGATCGAGGAGAAAGACGAGGAAAGTGACGAAGTCCCCGAAGACAACGACGACGGCTCCAGCCACGAGGAGGAGCTCTCGTACCTCAACCACTGTGACACGTGCGACGACATTCCCGTGGGCATCAGCACCATCAGTGGAAGTCCGGCGAAACCAGGCCGTCGTTCGGAAATACCCCGGAATTCGTTGGGATCCCCGGTGCCCTCGTTGTTTTCGGGCTCCACGCTCCAGGAACCAGAGCAAACGGGGCACGACCGGTTCCACGACGATGCCCTCCAACGGGAGCTCCGGACCAAGCACTATCTCAACGAGCAGAACGAAAAATTCGACGCTCTTATCAGCAAAAACATCGATGCGTTTTTCGAGCAACAGAATAAATTCGACGAGCGGGACAACGGGGCCCGGAGGGGGCTCGAACGGGTCCTGCGGCCGAGAGGCAACTTTGTGCGAGGATATATCTCGGGGTTGGCCGAAACGGTGATGAAACGGGCGGGATTTCGGAAAAACCAGGAGTTGGTACATGACGAGAAAGAACCGGAAAAACTCGCCGAAACCGGCTCTGAAACCAGCACCGACGCCCAGCTCGACGCTCTCGTGGCCACGCTAGACCCCGAGGCCCGCCAGCGCCTCTGGCGACGGCTCCAGACCGAGTTCGAGCCCGGAGAAACTTTCCCGAATTCGGAAAATCTGTCTCCGCCCCAGGAATGGGAAAAACTCCAGAATTTCCTCGTTTTAACCGTCAAGTTGTGGCTCCTCGTGCTCCGCCTCTCCATCCCCTTGGCCCAGTACCTCTACCACAAGTACATCAACAACCAGATGTATTTTTTCAACAATCGCAATGCCCAGTCGGCCACGGATTTCGTGTTGAGGATGATGGAGGCCACGGAGTTCCGCTTGCGCCGCAGCGAGCAGTGGGTGCGTGCTGCGTACACACGCGAGGCGTCCTCGGCCGCCCGTTCCGAGCCCCTCGACCTCGACCAGTCCTTGGACGCCTTCTATGAAGATATCACGATGGGTGCAACCGACGTATTACGTAAGCAATTAGTCAGCACCATCGCCGGCGACTCCAATTCCTGGCGCCACACGGTCGCAGGCTACATTGTGAACAGGTACCTGGACCCGAAGCAGCGCCCCGGACCCGTGGGGGTCCGTTCTGACGACTATGGCAAGTTCTATTCCTCGGCACACCGGAAAAACCTGGCTCCAAATCCCGGAATTACTCCCGAGCCCACGTGGTCGCCGCGGTCGACGTCCTCCGGGCTGGACTCGGCGCGCCAGTCGTCCGAGGACTTGGACTTGTCGGTCTTTCACGTTGCCCAGCAGTTTGCCGACCAGTTGGGCAATCTCGGCACGTGACGTGTGATCGCGTGTTTGTGATCACGTGCGACAAGTTTCTGGCTTGTTTCCGCGCGTGACGTTGGTCGCGTGACCATGTATTGTCACGTGATATTGTGTCACGTGCTAACCCCCTACATAGTCCCTTTAATGTGCCTGTGGCACGAATGCATACCCGGCGCCCTGGCGTGGCCCCAAACCGCTGAATTACTACGAGATTGTAAAGTTTGTCAAAACTGCAAAATTTTAGAAAAGTGAAAAATTCACAAGTAGTCGCAAGCAGCAGCACAATTTTCAGGAAATTCTGCAGTCAAGATGTATAGGTGGCCGGATTCCTGAAAAAGGTTTCAAATCACAGGAAACCGATTCGAGTGCATGCAGCATACCTGCAGAACCTGTTCTATCAATACAATTGCTAGCTAGCGGGGGGAACGTTGGCAGAACACGGACAATCGGGGGTGCGGGCCAGCAATTGCTGCCGATAACGGTTGAGCTCCCGGATAATCGGTCATTGGGCTCTGCAATGCCTCGCTATCGCAGTACACTGCCCCAGCATCTCTAGGCGCGAAAACCTGGGGTCGCAGGCTGTGTTGCGCGGGCTAGACGATACGACGGTTTCACAGCATTATTTCCCTTGACAGTAGAGGTGTTCAGCTAAGAGGGTGGCGCTATTATCCACAGAGGCTTTTTGTCTAGTATGCGCTGCACTGCACAATGCGGCCACGAGCCCCGCTCCAGTATAGATAGGAGAGGCCGCGCCGGGTAACCCCCCTCAAACGGCAAATTGGCCGTGGTTACCCGGCCCGCGCGCACGCCACCGACCAATCACCGCGCGCACACCCCCCTCGTCCCCTCGCCTCGCTGCAGGCAAGGTTTTTTTCAGGAAATCCTTCCTATTAAAATGTGCCCGCCCCCCTGCTAAATAAATTTTCACCCCCTCCGTACAGTTTTGTCACGACACATTTTTTTTGCGCTTTTTTCCCAAGTGTTAAAAGTGTCTTTTTTTCCCAAGTGTGTGACTCCTCACAAACTTAACCAACCACCCCTCCCACCATCCCCTTGGTTTTAGTGGACGTATTAGAGTGTTACTCTAGAGCTCACTAGCCAGAACTTGTCCAGCTTCCCGATCCCACACGTGACGACTCTCTGCCGAGTAGCGTTGCCCCCGGTCTCCCAGCTGTTGCCCCCCGTTTTTGCCACGGTGTCCACATTTTCTGGTCATCCCTGCGAAACCCGTGCCGCGCACGACCCTGCCGCTGACGCCTTGATTGGCTGCCCAGCCGCGTGTCCCCACCGTTTCGCACCAGCCGAAAAAACCTCCATGGCGTTGTGTTCCCAGGCGTTTGCCTCCAACAAGAGAAGCTGCGGGTTCAGCCCCAGCCACCAGGCCCCGGCCCCCAAGCGGATCTGCTTGTCGGACCTCGGCAACACCTTCCAGTGCCGCCGCCCCGCCAAGAAGTCCGTCTGCATCTACACCTCCTCCGACGACGACAACGACTCGGATGACGAGCAGTCGTGCTACCATGCCGACCAGGTGCGCGCCAAAAGAAGAGCGTCCACCCGCGTGCTGTTCTCCGCCAACGCGCAGTTGTCGCGGGCGATCTCCCAGTACAGCGACGAGGACGAGGGCTCCGCCGCCGAGAACACGCGCGACGACGAGTCCCGCCGCTCCTCGCTCACCCCCGCCAGCACCAGCCTTGCCGCGCCCGAGTTGGGCTACTTGACTCCACGCGGCTCCGTCGACATCGACAACCTCGACTGCAAATTGAGCCACCACTCGCCCGTGGACCCGGGCCTTGCGCTCAGCTTCGACGCCGCGGGCCCCACCGCGGCGAAACCCTGCATTCCCGCCACCGACCGGGTGGCGCGGTCCCGCTGCTTCGAGTACCTCGTCGGTGCCATCGACGAGGCGTGGGCCCGCTACTGCGACGCCGCCACCAACGTCGAGGACGAGGTCTACGGCTACAACACGCCCGCGTCCGTGGCCACCGACGACGAAGACTACTTTGGCAACTGCACCGACATCACCGACTACGAGTCGGAGTGCGACGACACCAAGACGCCCCGTGCCGCCGCCGCCGTGGCGTTCAGACCGCGGTTGTCGTCGTCCGCGTCGGTGTCGTCGCTCAGCTCCACCAAGGAGGACCCGTCCTCGTGCCAGCTCCAGGCGTTGAAGGACCGCCTCACCCGCGCCAAGTACTACCTCCAGGACTTGGTCGACTCCGACACTGCGGCCGACGTCAACGCCTTCTGGAAACGCTGGGACATGGTCAAGTACGCCACCATCGAGCTCGTGGAGGACGACGACGACGACGAGGTTGTCGAGTCCACCATCGACGAGTTGGAGGGCGGCCGTTTGTTTGCACACTAATCCTGCTGCGCCTGCCATCTTCATTTCCGCAGGGGGATCCTCCCGCTTTTGCTTTTTACGCTGCTTTTGTTTTTCATTGCTACATGGGTTGCATTTTTTTGAATTGGGTTAAGGAACGCTGTTCCGTTGGGTATGAATGTTTATGTAAATTACGAATGGTGCCGTCAGGCTTATACATGTATCATAGCAGCGGTGTAGCGCTGGTCGAAGGACCAATAGAATCAATTTATTGATTTGACGAATTAATTGATCAATAACTTCACATTAATTTTATTAGCCTTTAGTTGCTGACTCAATTAGTGATACACCAACTCATTGACCAAATCACACCTTTTGTTTGAGGAGTTGTTGACCATTTGATTCGCATTGATTATTTGATGGTCCAATTGTTAAATAGTCAATATCACTATTAATAGCTGATTGCGTCAATACTCAACGACGTATCCAATTATCATTCAATTAATTAAAGTTCCTTCTTGAATATCGGTGGCCGTTCTTTTAATTGAATATCGGTGGCCGTTCTTACAATTGCGAAATTTAGCTTATTGGTTAATCGTTCTTATCTATTAAGTGACATCACCAACTACTTGATTAGCTGGCCTTCAATTGACAAATTCATTATCTGTTCAGTTAATCTTTTCAATGGACGTAATCAACTTACTGTGGTTGTCTTCGAATAAATTACTTTGCGCATGAACAAGACGTTGAATCGTTCGTATAGTTTATTTATACAGTTCTCAATTCGGTCGCATAGATTACTCAGATTGCATTTTTAATAAACAGTTCGTCACCTAATTCAATCGAATTATTCGATTGAATTCAATTATTCGATTAGTTCCAAATCAACGGATTAACAATAAACCAACTATCGATTACATGGTAGATATATTCAATGTTCAAATCAAATTGTAGAATATTATTCATTGTGTTGATAAATAAACCGATCGTGTTGTAAAAAGAGAGCTCTACTTGCCAGCCTATCGCTCTTTCCTGCTTTCTGGACCTTGACGATTTCTTTGGTCTGAATTTCCGTGATTTGTTAAATCAATATGGTCCTGCAGACCAAATGCGACTAATCAGACAATTCAAGACCTCACTTCCCGACATCACTTTCCAGACTACGAGACACTATACCCAATCATGAAGTTCTCCTCCATAGCCACAATCCTCTGTGCTACCTCGATGGCAGCAGCCTCGGGATTGATAATTGGTGAGTAATACCAGGGCTTAGATCAAACTAAGAAGACGACAAGGAGAACAACAAGGAATAAAGGACCAGAGGAAAAGACGGTCCAAGCGAGGAGACCAAAGGATGCACGAAAAAGATGCACGAACAATATATATTTCCGAGTGATTCCATGGATACAGACGACCGTCCAATGGTCTAGCAGAAAGAATTGGGCTAGAAAGGTACAGCTGAAAGGTGTTGCGCTATGGTAAGTGTCTGGATGAATTGCTCCACCGAAGCCGCTCCACCGAAGCCGCTCCACCGAATACGCTCCACCGAATACGCTCTATACTCTTCGTCTTACACTCCACAATGACCAACACAGTATCACCACCTCCAGCATCTCCACCACCTCCCTCACCTCCCTCACCTCCCTCATCTCCCTCATCTCCCTCATCTCCCTCACCTCCCAACTCCCCAACTCCCTACTAACTCCAGACGTCACCAAGGCCGTTGCGCCCGAAGACTGCAAAATCAAGTCCAAGAAGGGCGATAAAGTGTCGGTCCACTATGAAGGAAGACTTGAGGACGGAAGCGTGTTCGACTCCTCGTTCAACCGTGGAACTCCCATTGTGTTCCAGCTCGGCGTGGGCCAAGTCATTCAAGGCTGGGACCAGGGCTTGGAAGACATGTGTATCGGCGAAACCAGAGAATTGACCATTCCCTCCGACTTGGCTTACGGAGACCGCGGAATCGGCCCCATTCCTCCCAAGGCCACTCTTTGTACGTATTGCTACTCCCCTGCTTTTGAAGTAATTATGAATTACTGATATCAAGTTTTGCTATACATTTTCATTCCTCTACTCAATTTATCTATCACCTACTAACCACAGACTTTTCCACAGAATTGGTCGACGTCGAAGGCTCCAGCCAGTACGACGAGTTATAGACTATATAAAATAGAGGATTCGTTACAGCTGAAAAATAGGGCAGAGCGAACATTGGAGAGATGGAGGGTTGGAGAATATTGGAGAAGATTGGCGACTCTTCGTGTAGCTCCATGTTTAATGAAACCCGATTAGGAAAACCAGAAATTCCAAACTCTGACCATCTCATTAAATAGCGTTTCCAAGCGGTATTGGTGATATTTAAACCGTTGCATACTACCAATAACTAACGATAAAGTAACGTTACGATGTTCGTAGAAATATTGAACAATTTTATTGTGTCTCAAACTCAACTATTTATGGTCCCAAAACGACAAAGTAGAATTACTTAGTCACAATATTCCACTCCTTCAAGTCCATAGTCTTGCCAGTTTCGCCGAGCTTGGAATCGGATGATTGCTTACGTAACACGATCCTTAAACCTGCTGCGATCATCACTTTAAGCAACAGGCAAAGCAATCGCCCCAGTTATTGCAATTGAAACTTACCACGAGGATTCCAAACCCCGAGCGACCCACAAAGCATTACTAACACCAATTGACGTGCTTCCCATCAGCAAACCCCGATTTCCTGTTCTAAAACCCTCCAGTCCTCATTAGGTTTTGCAGCCCCAGAAAATGTCCCGTCGCTTCTACACAGCTCTCAAGGACTTCCTAAGCTCGCTGGCGGACTTCCGGGTCCTCTACAACACTTCGGGTGGACCGTTCACCACGCCCAGCACGGGACGGATCTTCATTCTCGACTCGTCGTTCAATCCTCCCCATTTGGGCCACCAGGCCTTGGTTAAGGAGTCGGTTGCAGGCAACTACTTTAACACCAGCCACCACGACGTCGACCCCCGTAACAGGGTGGTGTTGCTCTTGTTGTCGGTCAACAACGCCGACAAGAAAGCCGTGGCGGAGTCCTTCGAGAACCGGCTCGAAATGATGTACTTGATGGCCCAGGACTTGTCGAAACAGTTCCCCGAGGTGGCGAACGTCAGCATCGGCTTGACCAAGCACGCGCGCTTTGTCGACAAGTCGTTGTCCATCTTGAAGGCAGTGGACACCGCCGGAATCCGTCTCACGTTCTTGGTGGGCTACGACACTTTGGTTCGCATCTTCAACCCCAAGTACTACGTGCCCGACAAGATCTCCTCGTCGTTGGACGAGTTCATGCAGTCCACAGACTTGTTTTGCTTGACGAGAAATGACGGCAAGCTGCCTCTTGTGGAACAGTCCATTTATCTCGACTCCATCAAGTCCGGCAAGAACGAGCACATTCCTGCGTACTGGTCCAAGAACATCGTGTTGCACGACAATTTCGACGATATCGTGGGCCGTATTAGCTCCTCTAGCGTGAGGAACAGCATCACCAATGGAGGCGAATGGAAAGACCACTTGATTCCGGAAATCAGCGAGTTTATCACCCAGGAAAAGTTGTACGAAACAAAGTGACACGAATAGAGCCAGATCCACGGACAACACCGACATTGAAAAATGCCGACATTGACAAATACCGACATGGACCCCCCGCTCTACACTGACTGCAGTTTTTATTAAATTAGTCTGGAAAAATGCTAGCAAATAGTTAATACCTAGTCAGCACTCAAATAACGAGTAGCACAGAACACATAGCAGCAAATGTGACCAACGAAGCAACGACCAAAGAACCGGCCCCCGAGGTCTCTTTTAGCTTGGGAGACGATGATGCTTGGCTTTCGCTGGAAGACTCCGTGGGAGTCTCGGAAATCACCAGCTCATTATTCCCGTTCACACATTCAATCTTGCCTCCTCTGATAACCGAAGCGATACCGCTCTTGGACCACTTGGTGCAATCGAAACTGGAGTCCGATGTCTTGACCCGAGCACTCCCCTTCACCAACTTCAACAGCTTCAAGGACGTTTCGCTGATTTGTCCCATCAACTCCAATGCCCCACCAATAATGCTCAATTTGGGAAGAAAATCCACCTTGGCAAGCTTGGTGTTGTTCATCACCATAAGTCCGCCTCCTATTTCAGTGGTGTTGGGAAAATCGACCTGGGCCAAGTTCCTGTTCTTCAAAAGGCTCAAGGTGCCTCCTATGCTCTTGAGATTGGGAAACGCAACCTGTGAGAAATGGTTGTTGATGATGTTGAACGAGTGTTCAATCTTTTCCAACGCTCCCAAATTCAATTCAGCGACATCATGAATGCTGACATTATTAGCTTCTCTAAGCATAGGAAGGTTGAGCACTACGTCCGCGGAGTTGGCGGCGACATGGAGCCTTTCAGATACCGACTCCACGTTGCAGCTGATCTTGTTGAGAAACCTGTTATTGTTGAGGTCTAGGGTCTGCAATTTTTCGCCTAAAAACCCCGAGAAGCCCGTCAACGACGTGTCGGCCACGGTGATGCTCTGGAGGTCCTCGATGTCGTTGTTGAGCTCCACGTTGCTGAGAATGGGAAGCACTTGCCAGTCGAGGTTTTGAACGGTGCGCAAACGAGGAAACGAAGCAAGCGACAACGAGGTGAGTTCCTTCAACGAGAGCGTGTTGGATACACCAGCAAGCTCCGCTGCTTCGATCCTCACCAAGTCCGGCGAGTTGCTGACCCGAAGACTGCCCTGGATGTTTTCCACAGCATCCAATGTCAAAATCGGGTGTTTGTACTCGCTGACTTGAACATCTCCAATAAAGGTGGGACAGATGTCAAGAGCACGAGCGTCGCCGGGAGTGTTAATGATGAAGAGGTCCTGCTTGCAGATGTCTGGGATTTCCGGTTTCGGAGCCGTCGTTGGACTGGTTTCTGGCTCGCTAGTTATGGCGATGAAATATTCTGGAAGTTAGTATAGGATTCCAAACAACGAGAGAAACGGAACGTGACATACGGCTCTCTGTTTCTTCAGTGTTTCCGAGGCCGATAGCCCCGGCTAAGACAATTAGTGTGGTAAACTTCATTGGTGGTGTGTTTGTGAATGGGTGCAAATATTAATGGGTGCAAAAAGAAATATGAAGAAAAAAGTGGTGAGAACTAAGTACAGAAAAATGTTTAGGAAATCACCATCAACGAATCGATGACAACACTGACAAAGAGATTAGACCTCAAAGTAGTCCATGTCCCTCTCTTTTCTACACTCTTTCGAAAGAAGAAAACAACTCTTATTCGTCTATCTACTGCTTATCTTGAGCGTACACCAAGCCTCCCTGCTTTCTGATGGTGTCGAGAACGTGCATGATGTTTCTGCTCTCGTCCCATGACATTCTACTGCTCTCGTGTCCCTTCTTGGCCAAAACCTCACCGACTTCGACAGCCTCGTACCAGAAACCTTCACCGCCGTTCAAGTCGGCAACAAAGTCCTTTTCGATCACATTGCCGTCGTGCAACTCGATTCTGTAAGAAGCTGGGGATGGAGTGTCGCCAATGGCGTTGACGATGGCCTTACCCTTGGTACCTTCGATAACCACGATCTTGCCGTCGCTAGGAGTATGGATTCCACTGTAGATGACAGCCTGCTGCTTGCGCTTCTTGTCGTCGAAAATAGCAGAAACAAGGTAGTCGACCTCGTCTTCGGGCTTGCCGGTCATGCTGTTCAACACCATCGACGACGAGATCTCCCAGTCCTTGGTAGGGTCAGCCTCTGGGTGCATGAACACTCTAGCATAGGTGGTTGGGTAGATACCGATGTCCAAGAGAGCACCGCCTCCAAGCTCCTTGTTGATCATTCTGTGTTCTGGCTTGAGGAAACGAGACGACTCGAGGGTGTAGGTACCCTGGACTCTTCTAACGTCTCCAATAACCTTTTCCGAACCGTAGATTCTGTTCTGGAGGTCAATGAATGCAGGGAAGTAGCGGGACCACATGGCTTCCATGAAAAACACGCCGTTTTTCTTCGCAGCCGCTAAGATATCTTCCAATTCCTTGCCATTGATGGTGACGGGCTTTTCGCAAAGAATGTTCTTCTTTCCTTCCTCAATGGCCTTGATCACGAATGGAGCGTGCATGGTGTGAGGTAAGCCAATGTACAACACGTCGATGGAAGGGTCGGCGATGACCTGGTCGTAGGTGTAGGCCTTGGTGCCAAAATCGTCGCCCACCACGTCCTTAATGAACTTCTCGGCCTTGGCAGCGCTGGACGCACCGACGGCACCAATGGTGTGCTTGATCTTGGAAGGACCGGCGGGATGTGCCGCCAAAACCTTCAAGTCCTTAGCAAATCTGGCGGAAATGTTTCCTGCTCCGACAATACCCCAACTGACCATCTGAGAGGTTAGTATGGTGATGAGAATAGCAAGACGCTCTCAGACCCAATCAGACCCGACCAGCCACGGTCAAGTCATTTAACACCTCGTTGATCCGGCTCCGTTCGTCTGCAAAACACCTCTTTGAACTTACTGTGTATTTGTAGTTTGTTGTTGCAGATATTGCTGGGGATGGGTCTCCTTTTATATTCGCTGCAAAAGCTCGATCTGGCAGCGTTTAATTGCGGGACAAGTGGGGGAACTGGGGAAGTGCGTGGGGTTACCAAACCCAACCGTGGAGACAAGTTGGGGAAGCTGGTTCCATTTTTCAAGGGTGCTGGAAGGTCGAAGCGCGGGCTGCGGCAGAGCGTTGGTGGGGTGGTTTGGGACGGCTTGGGATGGTTTGGGTAAGGCGCCTGCGATGCCTTTTCCAAGGTAGGTACCTTGAGGGACGAGTCATCTGAGAAATCTGACCGGAACTGCTAAAGGTAGACAACCTGCGCCCAAGAACGTTAGGGCAGGAAGTGCTCTACGCGTGTAGTTATCCCGAGAGTGAATAGAAATGGTGGGGGAAGAAGCTACAGCCACATGAAATATAAGAGAAGTTAAGAGAATACAGGTGAGGTGGAGAAATACTAGAGGTGAAGATGAGCTAGACTAAACAAGATGAATTCATAGGAGAAGTTACGGTAAGGTAAGAGAAGGTAAGCGAAGGTAAGCGAATGTACAAGATGAGTAGAGAAGTTTTCTTAGCCTAGACTGAACAGATAAGTTGTCTAAAAGTGAAAAATCTGGAAAGAAACGAGTACTGGAGGGAACCCGACTTGTATTGTCTTTACTACCTGTCCGGCCTATTTTTCATTAGCGTGCTACACTGGAATAAATCCATTGCCAAAAGTCCCCACCAAGACCCACCACCAAGCTAGCAAGCGGCAATTCTCGAAACACATTGTTAGCTTCATCTCCTAATTTTTCAGTGGACTTGAATGTTCAGTAGACCCAACTCGAAGTTGAGGGAAACATCCATACTGCAGTAGCCAATCCCGTCTCCACCGCACTCGACTACACCGGTGCTCGAATCCAGTAGCATTCAACTCCAGCCAATCCCGTGTCCACCAACCACCCGTCTTCGCTCTCGTCTCTCTTCTCTCTCCTCGCACCCGCTAACCTGCACTTCGTAACCCGCACTTGCCCACGCCTAATCTCACCAAACTTCTCGCCAAACATCACCACTCCTCACCCAATCAATCATGGCAGTCACCCAGTCGCTCGTGTTGGTGTCTCTCTTGACCATCGGCGGCTACTTGTTGTTCAACAACTCCGGCGAGGTGTTCAACGTGGGCCAATTCTTGGAAGCCACCTCGCCCTACCTCTGGGCCAACTTGGGTATCGCCAGTTGCATGGGCTTCTCGGTGGTGGGAGCAGCGTGGGGAATCTTCATAACCGGGTCGTCCATCATCGGCGCCGGCGTCAAGGCTCCCAGAATCACCACCAAGAACTTGATCTCCATCATTTTCTGTGAAGTCGTGGCCATCTACGGCTTGATCATGGCCATCGTGTTTTCCGCCAAGTTGGCCAGTGTTCCCGAAAACAAGCTCTACACCGCGTCCCACTTGTACACGGGGTACTCGCTCTTCTGGGCGGGCTTGACGGTGGGGCTCACCAACTTGATTTGTGGTGTCGCCGTGGGGATCACCGGTTCCACTGCTGCCATCAGCGACGCCGCCGACTCGTCGCTTTTCGTCAAGATCTTGGTGGTGGAGATCTTCGGCTCGGTGTTGGGGTTGTTCGGGTTAATTGTGGGCTTGTTGATGGCCGCCAAGGCCGAAGAGTTCAAGTGATTTTTCCACCAGTTGCATCACCCAAAATCATCCTTCAATTCCTTTCCACACCACGGCGGACCCTTCCACACTACAGCACTCATCTAGTAATACTACGTTTATTCTGTACCAATCTCTCCAACTAGCTCTTCCACCTGCTCGCAACTAATTTTCCACCTCCATGTACTCGGGGTTCTTCTTCAAGATCACCACCCCCTCCAACGAGTTGCTCAAGCTGATCCACTCGTCGGTGGACTCCAACTCCGCTCTCTCGCCGTAGTTCAACAACACCGGCGTCGACTGCGTCACCCATCCCGTGATGGTCTTGGGCTTCCCGGCTTGTCCCACCACGTCCACCGCCTGTCCGACTCTGACGTTCACCTTGATGGGGTTCAACTGCTCATCAACAGTAACCAACATTCTGGGCTTGACGGCGGACGTCAAGTAGTACAACAACTGGTGGCTTGTTTCGGTGGTCGAGTCGCTCAAGATGAACGCCTTGGGATCCAACAATGCGATGGACAAGGTCAACAACGCCGCCAACGACGTCTTGGACAATACCGTGCGCTCGGAGTTGAACGGCGTCAACGTCAATGTACCCTTACCCAAATGCAAAATACCCTGGGCAATTCTCACCATGAACAACGAGTCGGGCGACTTGATGTAGTACGACGCCAATTGTCTCAACAACTGGGCTAATCTGGCGTTGTTGGTACCTGCACCAACCAAACCCATGGAGTAAATGGCGTTCTGGGCAACCTCCAAGTCGGGATCGTGCGAGTAACGCGACAAGGTGTCAAATACCTTCATTTGCGGATTGGACGCCGACACCAACCCCATGGCCAAGGGAACGGCTCTGCGGATCAACGAGTTTCCATAGTGCATCAAGTGAGAAAAGTGACGCAACGACATGTCCTGTCCGATGTCCTCGCCCAATGCAATCAATGCTAATCCCAACACGGCGATTCCTTGGTACAATTCCTCGTCGTTTTCGCCGTCATCGGTGTCGTCTCCATCGAATTCGTCATCGTCTGCATCGTCTTGCTTTTCCTTATCTTCGGACTTTTTCTCAGTGCTATCGATGGTTTCGCTAGCTTCCACGTCCACGTCTTCCATATCGATATCCCTAGCTTCTTCCTTGACTTCGCCCTTGTTCTGGTCCTCGTCGCTTTGTTCCAACTTCTTCTCTTCTGCCAAAGTATCCTTGGGCTTGGCTGTGCACATTTGCAACAAGGATTGGATTTGCAAAACATTACCAGTGCCAGCATAGGCACAGATATTCACCAAAACCTTCAAGGTCTTGCTGATGGGGTGTTCGATGGCATCGATCGTTTCCAACACATACTCAACTTGGTCGGTCTTACCCATGTACAATAAACCCAAGCCCAACGCCATGAACTTGATGAACTTGTTCGTCAATTGAGAAAAGTCTCTCTCAAGTAAACTTTGTAAGATGGTGGAAGTAATATCTCCGTGGCAGGTACCAACGAACACATGTCCCAAGGCCAAGGCAGCCAAAGACGACACTTCCATCGACACGTCAACCTCAGTAACCAAAGGAGACAACAAATTCAACACTTCTTCGTTATTGGAGCCTGCAAAGGCGATACCAAGACCATTGATGGCAGACGTCTGCAAAAGCTTGTTGGGGTCAGCGACGTACTCCTGCAACAACGCCAAAGCAGCATCCACATCGTCGTGAACGTTGGAAGACACGATACCAATACCCAACAAGGCACCAGCTTTGATTTCCTCGTCGGTGGAATAGGTGTACTTATCCAAATGCTGCAAACCGTCGTTGACGTTCCATTGGTGGATCGAACCCAACGACGCAGTGGTAGAAGCCATACCAGGACCCTTCGTCTTGTAAATCCACGACTTGTTATCCTCCTCGGTCTGTATCAACTTGTCGGTCCCGTAACCCAAATTGACGAACGCATTGACAAAGGCAGCGGCCAAGTTTTGCTTTGCGGAGTCGATGGAGCCCGAGGTACCCAATCCAAACTTGGCATTCTCCAAATGGGATTTGTAGATATCCTCAGGCACCCTTGGATCCAACAAGTTGAGCTCCTTCACAAGGTAGGCATAGTATTCGTGCAACTTGGCGTTGGAGATGGCCTCTTGCACCTCAGCGTTGTCACCAGGGTACTTGAAATTGCTGTATTGCTGGGATAAGATGAGGCCCAATTGCTTGTGTATCAACTCGTCAGTGGTGGCCTCAAACACCTGTTTGATGTAGCTTTCGTCGTCCAACTTGATGGCCAACGTCAAAGCCTGGGGCAATTGGTTGTAGGATAAGTAGATGGCAAACGCAGTCTGCAAGAACGAGGTGTCGTCGGGTGGCGACAACAAGGGAACACAGCTCACCATGTAAAGACACACTCTGGCGTAGGTGCTTTCGTCCATGAACTGGGGCAACTTGTCGATGCTCTCGATCTCGAGCATCAAGTCGACGGCGTCGGCCTCCGCGTTGTGCTTCAAGAAGAAGGGCACGATCTGCAACGCCAACTGCACTAATTGGTCGATGGAGTTGTCCTCTGTGCCCAAGTTCTCCTGGTAGGACTCTCCGATCTCGAGAGCCAAATGGCGCATGTATTCGTGGCCCCAGTCTGACACCGATTCGGAGGACGCCAACATCCGGTACTTCAAGGAGTCCTTCTTACCGTCGTCGGAGTAGGTCATCGCCAAAACCGACAACACGTCGGCGAGCTTGATGATGATAGTGGAGTAGGCAGAGTCGGCGGATTCAGTCCACTTGGCGTACAATTCCGTCAAGCTGGGGTAGTGAGGGCGCAAGAACTTCAATGGCTTGGGAACGGCGGTCATGGAGGTGGTGGACTCCTTGATGAAGGTTTTCAACGTTTCCAAGCACTGGAGGTAGAAGTCGACGGGATGGTTGGGTTCGTTCAACCGTTCCACGAGAAGCTCCAACTCATCTTTCAAGTGCTGGTCTTCTTCAGACAACTCTTCTTCCTTGGGAGGCTGTTTCTTAGCCTGCTCTGGCTTTGCTTCGTCTATGGAGGGTGCCATGGTGGGAAGGAAAGTGGTGGTGGTAACTGTCAAGTGGATGGCAAATGTTGTGCAGGATGGCGAGTGGGCAAAGGGCGAGGCTGGCGGATTAGTGAGCCTAGTGCGAGTAGCTCAAACCTAGGGCGCGCATTATGGAGACAGGGTGAAAGATCAGGGAGACAGGGAAAAGATTAGGGAGAGTGAGGGGTTTTGGACGGAAGGTGGGGGTAGTTGGCCATTGGACTACATGCTACTACGAGACGTTGGTGTATTTCAGAAAATTGGTCCTGGCGGCCTTAATTGGCGAGCGAGACCCATTGCCGCCTAGTGAGAGATTCCGCACGGGGTCTCCCTACGTTGGTGCGAGCCACCGCGACAGGCTGGGCATGCTAGCGTACCAAAGCCAGGACCACCAGTCGCGCCGACCGTAACCAACCACCACGACCACCGCCGACACTGTCCACCTTCATACTCCTCCAACCCTATACTACTCCCACCGTCTCGGTCCACTTCCCATCTTTCCCATCTTTCCCATCTTTCTCCATTTCTTTCTCTCCTTCGTTCTTTCCTTCTTTATCTCGTTCACCTCCTCCGCTTTTCACTACCTGTACACACCGCGTCTGATTCGCAGCCTGTGTTTGTTTGCCAACTACACGTAACTTGACCAGGCGGTATTCATACAAGGATCCACGACTTTGATAGTTCCACCGAACGGTTCTTGCGGAACCACACAATTCCCACCACTCCTATACCCTCCTTTATAACACCACCACAGAATTCCCATTCGCAGCCGCTCCTTTCCTGCCCATCCGTCGCGTCTACTATTGACCAATACCCGCTTGCCATGGACAGAATCTTCTACAAATCCGACATTACCGACGTCACGTCGGGCCTCCCCATCTACTTATTTGACACGTCGTTTCTTCCCTCCACAGAATCCATCAACTATGAGGAATTCATCCCTACGCTCATGTCGCTTTTACCTCAAAGCCCTTACGTCCTCATCATGTTTAGCTGTGGTCTCAACAAGATCAGCTGGATATGGGGTCTCAAGTTCCTCAAGGCTTTCTTGGCAGATGGCGACAACTTGAACAATTTGGTCAAGATCTTCACCGTTCATGACTCGTGGTTTGTCAAGTCCCTCACCCAAATCTTGGCCAACTACAACTTGACAAAAAAGAACCTTGTGCAATTGAACAAACTTCTCGACTCCTTTTCATTCGGAGACATCTTGGGTCCGGTGTCCGACTCCTCTCAATCGCGCAAAAGCATCATCATACACTGCACTAGCTTGTCTCACTTGAGCAGTTTTGTTGATGTCACCAAGATCAAAATCTCCCTCAACATCTACAAGCACAATCTTTTGATTGAAAACGAAATAAACCTAGCGATGCGCATCACACCATTACTCAACCCTTATACCAAACTTAATCCGCACTCAGACCCGGTATTCTACCATCATTTCTACCAAATTTTTAGCATCATCAACAACTACGGCGACAAGGTCGAGTTGTTGTTTCACAAACCAGGAAACAAGGCGAATACAGACGTCTTTTTCCAATGCATCAATCGCAACCAACTAATCTGGATCAACGACTGGGACCTATATTGCATATCCACTGGATTCAAAAGAATATTGATGGAATTATCCGAGCCCCTTATCCCAACGGCAGCTATCCCATTACCGATTCGCGATGACCATGCTTACACACAACAGACACTTTCAAGTATACTTTATGACCATTCAAGAGATAGCACCGACGAAAGAAAGCAATTGTTCATTCAAATATGCGAGTTGTGCCACAGAATATTAAACAACAACGCAGTCACCAAGCATACCGCGTTATCGCTATCCAAGAGCTTAAGCCATTGTCTCAGCCATGAACTTATGTCCTCCCATAACAGGGACAATATTTTGATAATCACGAGATTCTTCAAGAATGTTTTGGAAAATTGGTCTGATTTGAGAGGTGTCTTTTGTTCCAGCTCTGTAAAACAAGTGGTAGACGACCAAAAGGACGTGAAGCCAGAGGATTCATACGACATGAGCTATGACTTGACTGTTGATGAGGCGCAAATGATAGAAAATGAAGAAGGCGGAGAGTCTTACAGGGTTCGGTACAACACAAGCCATATTTTGAAATCCAAGGAGGTCTCTCGCCCACCGCCACCCATGAAGACACCAATCAACAGCCCAAGCAAGCCTCTGTCGTATACGCCTAAATCGGCAGTCTCGTTGAGATCGTCGTCTCCATTGCGGAACGAGGGATACTCGGAATCGACCTTTTCTAGCTACTCATTGCAGTCCTCTGCATCATCGGCCGAAGTGACCTCCTCCAATCCACCACATGCTCCTGTGGCGCCCAAAAAGAAGTTGGCGGACGTGTCCAATCTCAACTTCCAGTATCCACCGCAGAAATACAAATACGAAGTCAAAAGACCCAGTGACCCCAGTCAGCACTCAAGATCACAATCATTGCCACAGTTTAACACGACTGAAGCACCAGCAGCGGCGAAAAAACCTGTTATTCGGGGAAGGAAAGTGGGAGAGTTGGCCAAGTTGTATGAAGAAAGATCCAAGGGACTTGAGCTCTTGAGCAGCATGTAAACACAAGACACGATTATTTATTTCAATTTCATGGGACACGTCTCCAAGGCTAGGTATAACAAGACACTCGGACTATGTAGATCTTACACGAAGTAAACATTTTCATATTCATTGATTTAATCTACAGTAGCTTGGAAATCCAATAGAACTAATATACAAAACAAATACACAAACAGAAGGAATTAAACAACGGGGTTTTGCAGGCCTGTTCCCACGAAGCAGGCCTATTCGCCAACCAATCTGCTGTCGATATTGTCCATCGACAAGTCGCCCGAATCGTTGTGTGGATGGTGGTGGTGGTGCAGACGGGCAACGTTGGCCACAGCCGCAATGGCAGCAGCAGCAGTGCTGTCATTGTCTTGGAGTCCATGTTCCTGGAGGTGTTGTTGGTACTGTTGGTAGTGGTGGTCGTCCAATTGTTGCTGGTGGGCAGCCTCGACCGCAGCCTGGTTAAATTGTCTCTGGAACTCTTCCTGCTGGTGCTGGTTGTGAGGGTGTTGCATTTCGTACTGCAACACCTGGGCGTCGGGATTGTGGGCGTCGTTGCCGTCGTCGTCGTTGGCCCCGTTCAAGAACGCCGCTGCCGCCACCGCCGCCTCGTCGTCCACTTCCCCGTTGGGTCTCTTTTTGTACTGTGCGAGTCTGCTGGGGTGGGTAGCGAATCTGGCGGACTGCTTCTTGATCTTTCTCTTGTAGCCTCTAATCTCGTTGTAGATGTCTTCTCTCTTGATGAGCACATCGGGGAACTGTTCTTTGATCTTCGACTCGATGTGTGAGGGCTTGGTGCCCACCTTGTACAAGTCCAAGATCAACAAGTTGAGCTCGTCGGAACGCTTCCTCAACATGGGGTGGTTGGACAACGGGTCCAACTGGGGGTGGTTGTGTTCGTTGCAGGTGGTTCTCAACGTCCACACGCTGGTGGACTTCTTGTAGGAGGCGGTCATGGAAAAGGGACACTTCAACTTCTTGGTCTTGGTGTTGGGGTCCATCAAGTAGCTGTTTTCCACCTCCTTGGCCTCGTCCGCGTCCTTCTTGGACTTCTTGTGTCTGTAGCGGCCCCCGAGCTCACACGTGTAGTAGATGGCCTTCTTGTTGGAGTGGGCAATGACCACACCAAAGCCGTTGTCACGGGCAAACTCCTGGATAAAGTCGTTCAAATCCTCACGGTTGTGGAACACCTGCTCCGGGTACGGTCTGGTGATGAGGTTTCCCTCAGCCGTGATGGTGTTCTCGGTCACCGGGTAGATCCGCAGCTTGGAGTCGATGATGGGCTCGGGAATCTGGATGTTGTACTCCGACTCGTCCACGTCCTGACCCCCGTAGTGGTGGAGATGCGCTTCCGACGCCAACTGTTGTTGTGCCTGCTGCTGCTGGTGTTGTTGTTGTGCCTGCTGCGCCTGTTGTTGCTGGTACTGTTTGTTCATGGACGACGCCGTGAGCCGGGTGTCGATATCCTTGTCGGCTTTGGTGCCCTGGCGGATCCCCTGCCCGGACTGGACCTGCTGGGACCGATCCGAAAGGGCTGCGGCGTGAGCTATCTGTTCAAGCTTGGCTCGGGTGACGTCCAATTCGCCGTGGGAGACCACACCGTCCAGTTTCGCGGCGCTGAGGAGCTGGTCATCAATGTTGCTGGCGTACTCTTCGTCTTCAACGTTTGAGGACATGGCGATCGATAAATTGAAGGCGGGTCGTGTTATTTGGTAGTAGTGTAGGTGTTAAAACAACCGTGAAAGATATGATCGTCGACTGGTGGGCGGGGTCACGTGGGCGCCCGTGGGTAAACAACGTCATGTGACGGGGGGCTTCGAAACTCAAGGGCTCCGATGTTAGTGGGGATGAAGTGCTGGTAGATCGGGTGTTTCAGTTGTGACGGCCACTCTTCCCTGGATGGGTTTCTTTTTCTTAGGTGTTTTCAAAAATTTCACCATTTTGCAAAGTACGGGTTAGGGGGTAATTTGCACATTAGACGACCCAGCCATATTGAGGAAGGGGATGTGCAAACGGTTACAGATAAATACAGCAGAACACGCAAGCCTCCCTGGATCAGCCATGTGCACCGTAACAGCTCTTACAGCACTCTCCAACCAAATTGACGGTACCAGCAAATTCAGATGGTCCACTCAGGATCCACTATCTCGTAATTACGCGTAACCGAGCCGCAATCTGTAAACCCAGCGGACCACCTAAAAGAAGGAAAGGAATGAGAATGTCAACAATAGCCTGGTCGCATGTGCCGTTTCTATTCTGGGGTGGTTCGGGCTTTGCCTCTGGTCCGGAGTCTATTTTTGACATAGTCGTAATATGGTGTCTCGTCAAGGAATGTCGCGACAAAGGAGATAGCAGACAAAGAAACAGACAAAAGGGCGAGCCTACGGCGATCTATTGTTGGGGAGGAGAGGAAGCGAATTGCGATGAGTAGGAGAATGTGCTTCGCCGAAATATTCTGCATAGTAACAAGTTGACAACTTCACAGGCTCCTCAAGTTGACGGGTGATTTTTCTCGTGGCTTCACCACTAGGGGAATACCTTTTAGCAGTAAGACTTAGTGGTCTACTATTTCTCAATGGACGACAATTAGTAGCTCACAGCAAGATACTAGTAGTTCTCACTAAGATAATTCTTAGTGCTCAACTTACGGGTGCTTATAAAAACTATAACTAGTTCTTATTATCATTACTAATGATTCTCTTCAATATAGTCTTTATTTGAAACTCCCTTTAACATAGTTACTGAATCTCTCTTAGTTCTCATTAGGATAGTTACCAGACCCGTCACCACAATTACTAGTTTATTAAGATAATTACATAAACAAAGTGGTTCTCTTAACGATAATATTTTCGTCCTCATTACGACAATTACAGTCATCGTCAAGTCAATACAGTTATCATTAGGACAAGTACCACTTCTCATAGTAACCTTCCAATTTCCTGAATTACCTCCCATTTTAAACTTTCCGCCATCTAATACACACCGCCTGGCGGTGATCAATGCATCCATTGGACTGTTCCCTGTCCACTATATACACGAAGCAGGTGCTTTTTATCCGTTCAACTTCTCCTTCGCCCAGGTAGGCAACACAAACGAGGCCTGGTGGACCTCGGCACTGTAGTACTTGAAGAGACGACGTTCCTTGGCCTGGTCAAACGTGCGCAGCGGCACCGTCAAGTCCCGAGGATCGTCGGTAGCCACCACAAGCCCTAATTGTCCCGAGGTGTACGAAGGCATGTAGCACTGGCTGTATTCCACGTTGGCAAACACTGAGCGGGCCTTGAGAGTAAGCTGCTGGAGATAGTCGAGGTTGAGCCAGATGTTTTCGCTGCTCTGCAAGATGACAATGCCGTTCGGGGCAAGTGCTCCCTTGAGCAATTGGAAATACGATTTCTGGAAAAACTCCTCGGCAGGGCCCTCGGGGTCCGAGGAGTCGGTGATGATAACGTCAAAGGTGTCGGTGGTCTCGCGCAAGAACTTGAACCCGTCCTGGATGAGAAGGTTCACGCTGGGGTGGTTGTGGAACCGTGCCATGTTAGGAAGATATTGGGTCAGCAACTTGATCACCATGTCGTCGATCTCCACCATGGTGATGGACTCGACCGTGCCGTCGTCCACGTGCTTGACGAGCTCACGGAGGACCCCACAGTCGCCCCCGCCTATCACCAACACTTTTTTGGGTGCCTGGTGAGCCATGATGGGCAAATGGGTGATGAGCTCTTGGTAGGCGAGCTCGTCACGTTCGGTGCACTGAACAATACCGTTGAGAACCAAGACATTGCCGTAGTCCGTAGACTTAAAGATGAGAATGTCCTGGAACGGCGACTGGGTGTGGTGCAAGATGGAGTGGATCCGGAGCCCGAACGACTGGCCGGGGAAGGTGTCGGAAATCTCGTGGAACCAGTAGGCGTCGCCAACGCGGTGGACCAGCGGGTGGCTGAAGTCGGCGAGGGCGACGCTGGGGCCGTCGGGAAGTCCCTGTGGTGGCGAAGGGCTGCTCATGGTGTTGCCGTTGAAGGTGAAAAATCGATGGGCCGAAGTACCGGGCTCTGTGCACGTGACCGGTCCCGGAACTCGCCGTTACTCGGACCAGCAGATATCCGCGGCACAAGTCCGGGTGCAACGTGCCAGTGTTGCTGAGGGGAAAGAACCGCCGAGACCTCGCCGGCCCGCCGCATCGCCACGGCACTGCCCATAACAGCCCCCTAACAATGTACCGCATCCGGCCCCGGTCCACGATTTACCGCGCGCTGCGAAGCGTACGCACAACAATGCGGAGATACGGCGCCAGTGCGACCAGATACGCCGATACGCGGGCTGCTTCACACAGCACCAGCACCGCCAGGAAACGAAGCAAACGGTTCAGAACATCCACGTGACGGTCCCTCCATCCCCTCCATTCCCTACGGTCCCCATCCGATCACCAACCGATCCCAACCTCCGAAACCGCCCCACCTAATTCCCGTTCCACCAAGCGCTCCGCTCCCTCCACTTGCTCGTCTCCGCCTGTACACACCTATTGTGTTATTGTCGCCCCCCGGGCACAAACGCCGTCGTCCGCCCACCACTTCCACTACACACAATAAGGGCCCCCGTAGCCACGCCTTCACTCCCTGTACCGCCATCGCCTACTTAACCTCGTCCTATCTCCTCCGTCCGTGTCGTCTGCTCTGTCGTGCTTATCCCGTCTAGCCGCTCGCCGCAAAATTTTTACTGCCGTGGTCCGTGGTCGTTCCCGCCCCGAAAATTTCTTCTCACTCCAGTGGTCAGCAATTTTGCCCTTTTGCTTATCTACAGCAACAGTGCCAAACTCCTCGCCCGTGCCCTTTGCCCCGTACCTACCCCATCCCAGCAACCGCACATCACCACTCCTTTTCCGCCGCAACTTGCGCTGCCTTTTTCCGCTACCTTTTCCGTGCTGTTTTCCTTCCCATGTCCGTTACCCGTCATCCTCGACAACCCGCTAACGGCAAGCGACCTTCCTCCCTGCCTACTGATACCTTTGCCAGCATGACCTTGGTGGAGCTCGCCTTGCGCATCCTCCACATCGGAATCTCCTACGTTCTAGCCCTCTTGGTGCCCTTCCCCGAGTCGCTCGTGGTTCCTGCCGACTCCCAGTTTGTTCACCACATCGACCAGAACGCCCGCAAAGCCAGGAAAAAGTCCTCACGATCGCCGGAGCCCGCTGCGTTGTTTCCCTCCATCAGCGCCGCCTCCATCTCTCCCAAGTCCCGCTCACCCATGCCCGCCGACAACGTCTCCTACGCCACCGCGTGCTCCACAGGCTTGACCACCAAGTTGTTGCCCTTCAAGAACGCCGACGGCGAGATCGAATGGGCTTTTACCGAAGACGCCGGCGCCGACGACCTCGACGTGTTCAGCCACCAACAACACCCCCACAACTACCAGCATATCGAAGACGACTTTGCCTTTGAAGACGAGGGCGCCATCTTGTCCCCCACCATGTCAAACTCCTCCAACAATGACTCCATCATCTCCAAGACAAAGCTGGTCAAGAAGGACGAAACCACCCCGGGCACGAACCACTCCTCTCCCTTCACCCCCAACGACCAGCTCTCCAGCCTGCAACACCACTCGGGCTCCATCTCCTCGTGCTCGTCCTCCGAGGACATCGCCACCATCGCTGGAGACGGCCCTGACGGCAAGATGCACCAGTGCCCCCACTGCGACGCCACATTCAAGATCAGAGGCTACTTGACTCGTCACTTGAAAAAGCACGCCACAAAGAAGGCCTACTCCTGCCCCTTCCACGAGTTCAGCGTGTTCATCGATGAAAATAACGTCACCCATAAGTGCCACCCCAACGGTGGCTTCTCTAGAAGAGACACCTATAAGACGCACTTGAAGTCGAGACATTTCAAGTACCCCCTGGGCACAAAGACCAAGGACAGATCCAAGACTTCTGGCTCCTGTTCTATGTGTGGCGAAACCTTCCCCAACGCCGAAATCTGGTGTGAGTTGCACGTGGAAGGCGCAGAATGTAAGTTCTTACCCACTGGCTTCAAGGGTAAGTCCAGAATCAAGAACAGAATCAAGAAACATATGTCCAAACAGCAACAAAAGGAGATTGAAAAGAGCGGAGGAATCCACTCCAAGCATCTTTCTCTCTCTGGAGGTGTTGTGAACGAAAGTAAGCCCATGTCCGACGCCAGCCAAGCTTCAGGTGAATGTTTGACTCCCGCGGTCGAAACCACAAGGGTTTCCACGAATAGAACTCCTATTTCGATAAACTCCCAGTCCAGCAACAGTTACGGCTACAAACACTTATCAGACTCTCCAGCTGTCTCTATCAGCTCATCAATTAACCACGAGGCACATGAGCTCCACTCTGTGACAAAATCTCCAGCAGAATACAAATACATCCCACAACCGCCTGCTGCTTTGTCACAGGCAGAAATTCAATTCTCCCAGCAAAATTACTCGCAACCTTTCGAGCAGTTGCAGCATTACCCCATGGGGGCCGGTGAAATTCATACGTTCGAGTCCTTTGACGACGACGAATTTTGTTTGGATATCGACCAGCTTAACCATGTTACCTTCAACAACTTCAATGAAGTGTTTGGTCTTATGAAGAACCAGCCATCAGCTCAAGGTAATGCTGGCCACGGACTCTATCAAAACTACGTTGACCCAAAGTCCAGCTTCGGACAACAAGAAACCCAGCAATCGCACAACCAAGCATACGTGCAATACCCTCAGCAGTACCACGACATGTACACACAGGAATATGCCGAGCCAGTACAGAGCCAGCAATGTTATCCCGTGCAACAGGAGTACCAGCAGTACAACAACGCTAACCCTGTGATGTATAATTAAGTCATCTTCCCACGCATCCTCCGTTACCTCATGAGTTTACCTTCGTTATCTACAAGCTGTTTTATTTATTACTTTGGGCAGAATGGGCTTCCATTCTTTTTGGTTTATCTTTTATTTCCTAGAATCTTTGTACCGATTAAATGTGACAAACAGTAACTGAAAATAGTAGTATGGATGTTCCCTAAAAGTACCTCAAAAATTCCTCGCTAGTTTCTGATCGTTTGTAAAACTAGGATTCTGTGTTAAGGAATGCGTTCGCTCTCGAAATTACCACTTGCCAAAGATATCATCAATTTCGCTACGTTTCTTCTTTTTCTTGTCCTTCTTTTTAGTACTCTTGGAAACAGGGTCTCCGAAAATTTCGTCCATATCCGTTCTTTTTCTCTTCTTTTTAGGCTTCTTTTCTATGTTGCCTAGAGTATTTACTGACCTTTCAGTTGTTGTGATAGTTTCCACTTTGGATTTCTTCATCTCAGTCGTTTTGCTGAAATCAATATCGGTAGCCATAACAATGTTCGGGGTCGTCATGGTCTGTGTCGTCTGAGCCAGCTCATTCACTTCAATGACGTTGCCGAAGTCGTCGTCAGTACTATCGAATATGGAGAGATTTTCCAATTCAGGAATAGCCTTCTTAGGAGACACGTATCCTTTGATACCTTCAATGCTCATGAGTATTCCATAGATCTTGCTTATACTGCCCAACAACGCTAGTCCGAGGTTGATGAACTGGCCCAATGCTATTATTCCGTTGAACTCATAGTATGCCTTTTTGAAGATTTGTCCATTCACTAAATAGCGGACTGTTTCTAGGATCTGGTCATTTTTTGAGCTTTGCACAGTAGAGGACTTAGAAGACTCTAGATCAATCGTAAGCTTGACGATCTTGCGTAGTTTGCGATGAAAGATATTCAAATACTGCCACCATTTTTGAACCCGATGTTGGTTCTTGCTGCGATAATACAAAAGATGGAGAATTTCGTACTCCTTGGTAAGAGAGGAAGAGAGCTCGGCAGTTATCATAACGAGAGGCACATTAGCATCTTTCTCTGCAAAGCGAGATGTCTTTTGTTGGTTGCTGATGTTCTTGTGGTTTCAACTAGTTACTTCATCATCGGGTCGCAGATGACGTAATCAGCTCATCCCAAAATCTTTTCTGTATCATCACACTTCTTCAACTGCTATGGCGATTCCCATCCAAGAATTGGTGGCAAAAGCCCGTGCTCTCTTGCAGTCGTCTCAGGCGGAAGCAGCATTGGCCCTTCTCCAAGAAAATTTTGAGCCTTACACGGAAGACGCCACGTTTCTTCAAATTTTTGGCGAGACCTTGCTCGAGAACAACGACGTGGAAAACGCCTACGATGTATTAACCAAGGCCTGTTCGACCGATCCGAACGCAGATTTGGGAGTGGAGAAGTTCTTCTATCTCGGACAAATCATTGGGGGTGACGATGGCTTGAATATGCTTGACATCGGATTGAACAAACTCAACGCACATCTCGAACTTATTCAAAAGGATTCCGGCGAAGACGACCCTATTTTGCTCGAGCTTTCCAAGCTCTACAAGAGCAAGCAGGCATTGACTGAGTACGTGATCAAGAAATTGAACCAGGGAATATTCGCAAAGATCGAAATTTGGATGACTGACTTGTGTATGGAGGTTCAGGCCGAGTCGAAATGTGACGAGTTGATCAACTTCTCCTTGAGCTTGGACAGCGAGAACCCCGAGGCATTGTCGTTGTTGTCCTCTATTAGAATATCGCAGCAGAGACCCGACGAAGCCAAGGAAGCCTTGTTGAAGTCGTGGAATATTTTCAGACAAAAAAAGGCCGCTCTTGAAGAGTCGGCTAATAAAATCAGAGAGGACGGAGAGAACGACGAGAGCGACTCGTTTGAAGTAGGTTTGGAGTACATCGAGCTTATCCAGCCACTCTTGACCTTGGCAAGATTTGCCATTGAGTTGGAGCTTTACGAAACCACCATAGAAATCGCTTCCAGTATTCAAGATATCAACGAAAACATCATAGAGCCATACTACTACGAAGCATTGGCCAACATCTTCAATGCAAAGAAGGTATTTGTTCAAATATCGAAGACACTGGTTGACGATTACAGAGACGTCGAGTTGGGCAAATTGAAGAGCTCGAACAACGAAGATATTACTTCTCTCATTCAAGAAGCCAAGAGCTCTTTGACACTGGCATACAAAATTATCAATAGTGAAGGCGAAAATGACCAGGAAATCGTCGAACAAGTCCAAGCTCTTTTGAGTGAATTGGGTGGCCCAATAATGAGCGAGTTGATGCCACAGAAGGTTACTGAAGAGGAGGGATGGGAAGATGAGATTGAAAGTGGCGAAGAATAATATTATTCAGCTACTGTATATTAGATTAATGAAATTAGCATATTAAGCCGTAGAATTCATTTAATGCAGTTATATATGTACATGAACCAGGATCCGAATCCCTGAAAAGAGAAGATGAGAAAAAGTATTCAGTTACTCCTAACCTAGCATATTGATGGCATTAGGAACATCCTTGAAAAAATCATAATTGAAAATATCTATCTGCATGGAATCAAAGTATTGGTCATATTCCAACTCGGTCGAACTTACCGTATGTGGCGACCCTTCCATACTAGGTCTAGTGGTGAAATTTAGCTCACTATTGCGGGATGATCCTGCAACAGGGTCTAGCATATTTTGGATGGATGGTATTGAGTCTGTTTTAGGCATTGAGTACCCTGTATTAATTTCGTTGCGTAGTTGGTATTGGTTTTCTTTAGGTTGCTTTTGGGAATTGGGGGACAACTTCAGGGCTTTCAGTTGTGGTGTGGCGGCATTGCTTCTTCTCCTCTTCTTGGGTCTTCTAATTTTATTAGACACCAATTTATCAGTGAAATCCTTTGTCAAACGGTACATTTCATCCACAAACCACCAAGTACTAACAAACTTTTTTAATTCCACCAAATAGTCTTCTAATTCTAGTCCAGTTTTGGGTTCTGCGACCGCAGCAGGCTTGTAGGTTCCCTTCATGTATAGTTTTGTTCTCCGCTTCAATGAGATAGCCATGGCTAGCGACACACACCAAGGAACAACAGGAATATTGATAATGTAATCATCTTGCATTTGTTTCATATATCTTATGATGTTAAGAGATGCTTGTATGGCTATCTCGTCAGGTATTGATTTAGGTATCTGTGGGTTGTCATATTTCGCTTTCTGAGCTCCCATAACAATAGCATTGTTAATCAACCGGGATAAGAAATGGATCGTATTGTTCACGTAATCACTATTGGATTCGTACATCTTTCTCGAGGATTTTCTTTCTTGATCACATAGCTCAAATTCAATTTTCTGGAATTCGTCAATGTTGAACATGTTATAACGTGGGTTCACATTGATTAGATTTGGGGTCGACTGCACATGCTCCTTTCCAGTGTCATTGAAAGGGGTGTAAATCGCCAAGAACATATTTTCCAATGCTCTTGCCAATTGAACAAGCTTAAGTAAATTGATATTATTGTATGGGAGATCGACATTGAAGTCCTCTTGCCGGATGAATAGATTTCTTTGATTGAAAAGACCGTTGAACCTATCGAAGATATAGCAACACCACCACAAATTTGTAGTGTACTCCGCTATCTCCGGGTCTATTTTGGATGATAACTTTTTCATATGAATACCCAAGGCCACACCTAAATTGATAGCATCAGTAAGATCATGGGAGCTCTGTTCGTTGCCAAGCTTGTCAAAATTAAAATGCAAGGAAAGTAACAAGGAGGTGACCAATCTAGTTACCTTGTCATCATCTCCTAGCTGATGTAAGACAAGTAATAGCTGCCTGATTTTGTATTCCAAAGCAGTCATAAAGGATTGGAGCTTGAGCAGGAAGTCTTTGGGGTCGTCAGAAAGTGGAGTGTTCTTCGAAAACACCCGTCTTAAAATTGGCTCTGCCATTTTGTCTCTTGATACCACCAAGACGATAGCGTATATCAAGACGTTTTGACCCTTCCGAGCCATAAATTCCTGCCAGAACTTTGCTTCGCGTAGCAAAGGAAAGATGGTATTTATTTTGAAAAAGTAGAGCTCCACGAGCTGCCTCGTGTCAAAGTCGTCAAAGGGATATTCTGGGGAGGTCAAGGTGAATGCGTTGATTGCCACGAGAAAATTGTAGACCAGCATACTGCGAATGTAAAACTCCTTTTCTTTGCCCGACTTCCCGAAGTCTCGTACTTTGTAGGAACTGCTTTCATCGTCCTTTTTTACTTTTATATAAACACCAGACTCGTGCCAGATACTCTGGTCCTCAGATGCGTTCGCAATAATGGCTTTTGGATGTCCGTGGTAGTATAGTTGGTAGGAGGATAATGAGTCAGGACCAGAAATGTTGAAGTTGAACCGTTCTTTCAAGAACTCGGGGGTGATGCTAGTAGTCAGGAGGGGAGGAATCAAAGACCCAAATTCTTCGGCAGGCGGCGATGGAGATGCAATATGGGGGCTTTCGACGGCGGTTTCCTCGGTATCAAGACCACTCTTTCCTGCCGGACCAACGGTATGCGACTCGTCGTATCCTTCAGGCTTGTATTTTATGAGACTACACTGCCAGTTGTGATTGACACAGGTTTTGCAGCCCACACGTTCGTAGTCGGTGGAGGTTATTTCACACTTGACCCGCTTGACTCGACAGTTCTGGCAGCAGTTGAAGGTTCTCTTTCGTGTCTTGTAGTTGGAGTCGAAAGCAGGGAAGACAAACATCGAGGACTTCTAGAGGATGGGAGATGACCAAAGCTCCTAGGAGTGGAATGTCGCAAAAGACCAGGGAACTAGAAAAGCACGGCTATGAGTTGTGTCGATGTTTGTGGCAGGAGCAGACAAATCACGGAGATCCTCCTGATCGGGGAAGCCTCACGTGAGGCGAATGTGGGGTTGGGGACGATGTGGGGTCCCACAGACAAAATTGATCACGGGTCCCCCAAGCTTAGACAGCTTAGGACGAGACTGTCTGGTCGGTTGTGAAGAGCTAACAGCAAACCAAATAGCGGCACAGCTCTGGTGCTCCGAATTTCTTCGGATTAAAATGGAGATGTTTCCAAGAACAGAAACAAAAGTGGGACACAGATTATTTCCCCTCCCTAGGGCCGCGAAAACCGGTGAGGTAACGCCCGAACCGGGTTTAGCGAGTGACCACGTTAGCTGGGATTGTTGTTTTGCTTAGTTATGGGCGAAGGTGTCAGGGATGACGTGACCCGGAGTCCGGTCTTCCGTAAAGGGCCATCGGGGACTGAGCTGACTTTGATGGTGTTTCTGTTTTGGTGCGTACGAGTAGCTAACTGAAGTGAGGCATACTACCTAACCAGCTTGACAATTTAGCGAGATAAGCGATGCTAGGAGTCTGCATGATTTGTGACATACTCACCAGGCCCGTTGTGGAAAGAGACTCGTATACTTTCAGAAAAAGAGTTGTATATTTTCAGAAAGACACTTTTTGCTGAATTTCTGACACTCCAATTGTCTCAAAACTGCAAACATCAGATTACCAGATCGGCTTTGTCCGTCGTAATGAATCTCAAGTGACTAATAGTATTCAATACGAGAAAAATGTGACGATTTCAGCAACAAGTCACCAAGGGAGTGGCTTCACCACAATAACCCTCAGTGGTTCTACCTCAGGTTCATGGCCCCTACTTTGCAACCAAGACTGCATACAGCGCCACTACAAGAGATGGCTCCTCGCAATATTGCAAAAGAATCAACATGACCACCAACCACAGGCCCACCCTAGAAAGCAAGAGGGGCAAGGTTAACGCCATAGGCGATTCCATCACCCACTCACGCTCGCTTCCCCTGCAAACAAAGCTCAAGTACAGAAACGACGTTGGAACAGAAGTTGACCATGGAAGAGCCAAGAGAGGCGTGGAGGAGCTCAAACAGGAGCTTTTGACACTGGAGGGACATGGTGACCACACCACGAAGAGACAGAGGATACGACAGGACGAAGAGGAGCAGATAGGTGAGCATGGAAGCCTGGACGAGCAGGATCTGGACGATGACGAGGAAGCGTTGCTCGACGAGCTCAGAAGGGTGAAGGAGCAGATAGCAGCAGATAAAGAGGACGAGAGAGTAGAGCATTCGACACAGGCGGAAAGCGAAAGCGAGGAAGACAACGAAAGCGAGGAAGATGAAGACGAAACTGCGCTTCTCCTTGCGGAACTCGCCAAGATCAAGGAAGAACGGAAACAGCAGAAGCAACAGCAGGAACAGCGAGAACAGCAGGAAAGGGCGAAGACGTCCAATCCGCTCGTCAATCTCGATGGCTCGAACACCACCCCGAAGAAGAGCTGGAGAAACAGTACTCCGTTTAACAACAAGCCCTCCAAGAAACAAGAAGACAAGTTCACTAACGACACCCTCCATTCCGAACAGCACCAGAAGTTTCTCTCCAAGTATGTGAGATGAACCTTGTGGAAAGCTGTTCTTATGGCTACGACACGCAAAACACTTATTAATATCTAATGTAGAAAATACACACGAAGAACCAAAACTACACACCATCACGTCAAATCATTGGCATGACTCAATCTGGCATCAAGGTTGGCAATGTCCTCCTTGAGACTAGCTTCCTCCACTGTCTTCACCAACTCCTTGGTACACTTGGCAATGTCGAACGAAATGCCAGCCAATCTCTGCTTAAAGTTCTTGTCAGCAAAGTCTGCATCTTTTTTGTCAGGACTAGGCTTGGACAAAATGTTCATTCTGTGATGACAGTCCTCCAAACTCTTGACAACCCAGCTTCCGTGCTCCTTCAATTGAGCATTACGAGTCTGGTTCATCGACGTGTTTGTAGCTTCTGTCATTTGTGAGATGACTATCGTGATGGCCTTGGACTTGTCTCGCAAATCTCCTCTAGTGGCATTTGGCTTCTTGATGGCAGAAAGTAACGACTGGATGGTGTTGATAACTTGAACGGTTTGGTGCTCCAAATAGAGCAAAACCTGTGTCAATGTATTGTCTGGGTCATCGATGTCGAACAAGTCGACATTGAAAGTGGCAGCAGCCATCGACTTACGGTACTCTTGTCTTTGTCTGGCCTTGGCTTCTTCTTCCGTCTCAGATTCGTCTTCAGACTCTTCTTCAGACTCTTCCTCAGACTCTTCCTCCGACTCGTCGGAACCAACCACAGAATCATCAATGTTTGCAGTCTTCGTATCGCTCAGGTAGTTGACCTTCTTTATGGCTGGCTTCAATGGGGAGGTGGTAGATTTATTGGAGCTAAAACTGCCCGATTTCATGGCACTTCCCGAAACCTCTTTCGAGTCTTCATGCTTGGCATCTGCTCCATCAAGTTGAACTGTCACATCAGATGCAGACGAAGAAATAGGTTTAGTCTCATCGCTAACTGCACTGGTGGCGAGTCTATCTCTTATAGACTGGAAAAACCCTCTGTCTGATTTAACGGGAGAGTAATCGCTTTGTTCATCCTCTTCAACCTCTTTGGATGGTGTCGTTTCCGCAGTCGATGTCAACACCTTGTCAGTGCTGAGCTCGACCTTTTCATTGTCAGAAATCGCCTCCTCAGAGTTTATGGTCTCGTCGGTAGCCTTGCCAGTTTCTGAGTCAGTAGTCAATCTGTCTCTGATACTTTGAAAAAGCCCCTTTCCTCTTCCAGACGTCGAATCTGAAGATTCCATAGAATCGTTTCTATTGTTTCCCTTACCATTAATAAGGTCAGAATTCTGTGGAATACTCAGATCGGTCTTCGAGGCATTAAAAGGTTCGTTCAATGTTCTGACTGCAACGGGACTTGAACCATTTTCATTGTCCAGCGATCCATTCCTGCTGTGCGTCAGCCGAGTTGAAGAGCTTCTTGTCTTTGAATCCGAAGGATCAGAGTCTTCGAACTGCCTCACCTTATCCAAAATGTTCGTACGTCTTGCAGGAGAAGAGCGTGCTTCAGATGGATTGGAAAAATCATTATTGGAGGTATTGGCGCTCAAAGCATTTATTCCCTTTGCCACTGGAGATGAATTTATCGAAGAATTAGCGCTTCCATTGGTTGGCGTGTTCTCGAATTTCGATGCTAAATCGCCAATATTCTTTCCTTTGGGCGAGTTTCTGTTCCTCAAGGGCGATGTTTGCTTCTGATCAAAAGCCATAGGGGACCTCGTTGGACTAGCGTGCTCAGATTGCACTTGTTTTTTCACGGGTGTTCCCTCTGCTGTGTCTATTGCAACAGGACCAACAGTTTCTGAAGATTTAGCTGGTGGTTGTGTGATTGAAACCTTCTTTACTTCAACATTTCCATTCGGAAACTCCTTCTGAGCTGGTTTTGATCCACCAAACGGAGAGATTTTGCTAAGGAAGCTTTGCCCCGAAGACAGAGTGACCCCACCAAAAATGCTTCTAGAGGACGAGGCCGTTTCTGTTTCAGAAGGAATGAAAGGAGACCCCTGATCTTGTGTGGAGTCAGCTGAGTTAGTGGTAGACTGCGTTTCACGTAATCTGTTTGCCATTCTCAAGGGTCTTGCTCCAAAATCATCTTCCACAGCGGTCTTGTTAGAACGAGAGGATAGAGAATCCGAAGCCTGAACAGTTCTGGAATTACCAGAAGCCTCGTTGAGCTTAGAAACGGAAACCAAATCGCACAAGGTAAAGCAGATTTCACCCACTGAACGTTCAACAACTATTTTCGGTAAGATAGTCGAGTAAACAGCAAAGTACCTAGTAGCACTAAGGGCGTAACTGACGGCTTCTCTGAGGCAAGCGGAATGTTCATTACTGTTGAAATGTTGGTTATCACCTTGAGCTGCAATTTCACTGGCTAAAATTGAGATTTTGGATATCTTTTCGAACAAAATGTCTGCATCTGCATTCTCTCCATTCAAATAAATAATGAAAGTTTCCACCAATGCTTGTAAATCGGCAACCAACTTGATAGATATCAACCCGTATGGGGCCACAAATGATTTCAATTCCTCCTTGCTGTAAATGGAAGCAGATATATCGGAAGAGAATTTGCCAGAACGAGATTGTTCGTACTTAGTTTGCCATTTTGTAAGATCCCTTTTAAGTTGAGCATTAGAGTTTCCTTGAGCAGCAGGCGACGATTCCAAATTGTTTAATCTTTCGAAAAAGGATTCCATTTCCTTCTTCATACCGTCGCCTCTTATTATCTTAGCAGAGTTTGGAGAAGCGTTCAAGGCACCGTTCAACTCTCTAGATGCGGAGGAGCTATTACGCCGCAAGGTATTGTTCTTCAACGATTGGTTCTCCAATCTGAGTGCTGCCATACCCGACTTCAAAGTATCTATCTGTCTATTCAAATCCGAGGAGTCAGAAGGCGATTTTTGGTTAATCCATGTCTTTTTCTCTTCCGTCAACGAGTCGAGCTCATTGCTAAGGGACTTGTTTTGAGATACGGAGTATTCATAGTCGTCCTGCAATAAGCGGTACTTCTCTTCGACTGTGCTCTTGTCATTCTCCACTTGAGCAAGCTTTTCGTTCAACAGAGTGATCAATTCGTCTTTCTTGGCGACCACATGTTCCAATTGCTTGATCTCAGGGTGTGTAGGAGCGGAGTCGAGCTCCTTATCGTCGTCCTCCTCGTCGCTGGACCATGTCAAGTTGGCCTTAGTCGGGATAACTGTTTTGGATTGGATACCAACGGTCTGGTTCTGGGAGTCGGTGACGGAATCCTTTTTGCTGTCGTTCTCGTAGTCCTTGAGCGGAGAGGACGACTGACTGGCCGGACCCACCGGGTCCGCGTGACCCGCAGCACCAGTGCTATATGGAGAGGCCTGTTCGTCCTTGGCGGGCGAGGTGGAAGGGATGGTGCTCACCTTCTCTATGTGCAATTCTCTGCGTTCGATCTCGTACAGAATGTCGGACACCAAGTCCTTGAACCGGGTCTGCGGCAACGACGAGAGCTTCTGTCTGGCTTGGTTTCTCTTGGGATGGAACGATGACTTGGGCAACAAGTAGTCGGGCTCGCCTCTGGACTCGTCAATCCGTCTCTTGAGTTCGTCATACACATCGGTACTCAACTCGCGGAACTGCGCCGACGAAAGCTTGAGGAGTTTCTCTCTGGCTCTGGCGGCCCGGGTGGAGTTGGACTTGTTTCTTGCCCCCAGATCATCCGATATGTCTAGAAACTGTTTCAACACTCGGTAGTGGTGAACCAAGTCAATTTCGCTCATGGTCTGCTAGTCGAGGCACTGGGAACAACGGGTGTAGGCAGAGCAGCAGTGGACTATGAGGAACGACGGTTTCGTGGTACTGTTTTGGTGATAGCGCCAAAGAAGAAGTGCAAATGTTTCGTTCCAGTACACACGGGAAATCTCGGTTTTTTTTTGTACGCGTCGTATTGTTGGCGATCGGGTCCAAATCCGAGATTTGCACTGAGCCTACACCAGCAACAACAAAAAACAGCCACTGCGCCACGTGAGGCCTGCTCCTCCCACCTGGAACGCGGAGAACACACCCTGAACAATGTCCGAGCTACGCCGCACCATTTTTTGGGCTCAAGCCGTCGTACCCTGTAAAATTGTCCCATACTAATCTCCGCCAGGCTGGCTGCAGGTTACGACCCGGTAACCTGGGCGTTTTGCACCTCTCCGCACTTACAGCGGTTCTCTGCAGGGCTGGAGCTGCAACCACGCGTGTGTCGCTGGGACAGTTGATGCGGTTTCTCACATCTGTCATATGTAGAGAATTGCCTCTAAAGCCTTAGACACAGCTGCGCTGTCCGTGTACAGCTTAGGCAACCAGCAGACTTCTTCCCGACGGTGCTGGGTGCCTTGATCGAGATTTAGTGCCGTTAACATTTCAGTACTGCACACAGACGGGCTGGACCTGGAACCAGTGTCTGTTCCATCCCTTGGCAGGGGCGTTGTAGAGATTTGAAGAATGGTCTGCAAGGTTGGAGCTGGGTTTCAAGCTGTAGAAACGTTATCTCATTTTACTCGGAAAAATGCACGGAAATGATGAAAACCTCGGAACTACGCTGCCAATTGATTTGACAGAACCCCGAAGGAGACTCCTATCAGCGTCTGCGGAAGCCCCTACTACACAACACTTCCAAGCTCGAAACAACGTTTTCGTCTGAAAATTCAAACCAAACGAGTCGACGGAACGAAAATCCAGAATACCAAGGCCACCTCCTGCGAACCGTTTCAAACCCTGCAACAATGACATTACCACGTACACTTGATTACTCGTTGGGTTTCCCATTAAGTTCTCCACTGAATTCTTCACTGAGTTTTCTCGCAACTCTTCTCACATATTCTCTACACTTCATCTTCGAGTAATGCAATTATATACAAGGCGCCCGCAGGCTCTATGGACTGTTAACGAGCTGCACTAGCATCGCTGGTGGCGTCTCCTGCCGCTTCTGCGGTCACATCTCTGACATTTCCCACCTCACTCACCAATCTGGCAGTTATGTCTTCTATTTCTCCCAACAACTTTTCTCTGATAAATTGTTCTCCCACGTTTTTGCCGTGGGACAACGTCACGGCGCCAACAAGCGCATACACCATCTGGGCGCTCACCTTCATTTCTCCGCTGGTCTCAAAACCAAGCCCTTGGCCATATGAGTTCCAGAACATCACCTTATTCAACTCCTTAGATCTGGCGAAAAGGCCCATCGCCATTCTTCCCGAAAGCTGCTTGGCCATGGGGGACCCCAACACGTCCAAATTCTTGCCCTCTATGTGATTTTCGTTGGTGGTTTCGGCCTCGGTGACGTACTTCGCAAAGAAAAGATTCACCAACTTGGAGCCTATGGCGCTCAATTTTTCGTTGTACGGCTTGAGCCCGTTGTTGAACGATTTGTGGGTCAACACCTGCAACGCCAAATCGTCTGTTATGGCATACTTGTCCTGCAAAAACCCTTTGATGTGTTTCAAGTTCTGTTCGTCCTTGCCGTATGTGATCCCCACGCTGGTCGTGAATGCTTCTTGCGGGTCTCTCTTGAGGCCTGCCACTCTGCTGCCCTTGTGGAGATAAATGGACCGGGCCAAAAAGCGGCTGGGCTTGGGCAACCCAATTCGTACGATGTTCATGGCTCGACTGCTGGATTTTGGTGTCGGTCAAAAATCTTTTTCGCTCAAACAGTAGTGTGCTTTTCGCGCTGACGTAATCCATCTCAAAAAAATGAGACCGGGGCCATCACAGAGATCTAGGTTTCTAACAAGCGAGACACCAATGGATATCTTCAGGATCTTGACGAGAGGCGCCTCGATTCGCAAGGACAAGCAGCCTTCATCGGGATACTCCAAGCCCAAAGTGAACGAAAAGCTCAAGGCCGAATCGTTGCAGCACCAGGTTGACAAGGAAGTCGATTTCTTCCACACCAAGTCTCATAAGGCAGAGTTGAAGGATCTAGAGGACGTCGAGGACCAGATTCACGAAGAGACTTCGGTGATAATACCCGAGGCTCCACAGAAAATCAGAAACGAAGACGATGCAAGAAATTTCAGAACGATAAACTCCTCTAAAGTTTCCGGTGAAGACATTCCCTTGCCCATCGGATCATTCCATGACTTGACCAGTCGCTTCAACCTTGACAAGAAGTTGCTCAGCAACCTCATCGAGAACGAGTTCATCGAGCCAACCACCGTTCAATGCGAATCCATTCCTATTGCCTTGCATTCCAGAGATCTCATTTCCTGTGCTCCTACAGGCTCAGGTAAAACGTTGGCATATTTGATTCCTATGTCTCAGGCGATTTTGGAGTCCAAGACTAGAGGAGACTCCAAGAACCATGGAATCAGAGGGTTAGTAATCTCTCCAACGAACGAGTTGAGCATCCAGATTTTCCAGCAATTGGAAAACCTTACCAGAGGTAAGAAATTAACCATAGGCATATTACTGAAACAATTGGCATCCAAGCTATCCAACAAAGTTGTGAACGCAAGCAAGTACGACATCTTGGTGTCAACTCCATTGAGATTGATAGAGTTGGTCAAAAACGAAACCGTTGACTTGTCAAAAGTGGAACAGCTCGTAATCGATGAGGCCGACAAACTCTTCGATAAAGGGTTTGTTGAGCAGATCGACGACATCTTGTCCAACTGCACGTTGGAGACGATTCGCAAGTCCATGTTCTCTGCCACCATCCCATCGGGAGTGGAAGAAATGGCCCATTCTATAATGAAAGATCCTGTCAGAGTCATCATTGGACACAAGGAGGCAGCCAGCAGCACTATAGACCAAAAATTGGTATACACAGGTAACGAGGAAGGAAAATTACTCGCCATCAGACAAATGATCCAGCAAAGTGAGTTCAAGCCTCCGGTGATAATTTTTTTGCAATCGGTCACCAGAGCAAAAGCATTGTTTCACGAATTGATCTACGACCGATTGAACGTCGACGTGATACACGCAGAAAGGACGCCCAAGCAGAGAGAGGAGGTGATCAAGAGATTCCGAAATGGAGATATCTGGGTATTGATCACCACCGATGTGATAGCCAGAGGTGTGGATTTCAAGGGAGTCAATTTGGTGATCAACTATGATGTTCCCCAGAGCGCACAGGCATATGTGCACAGAATCGGTAGAACAGGAAGAGGTGGCAGAGAGGGAAAGGCGGTGACGTTCTTCACCAAGGAGGACGACAAGTTGGTGAAGCCCATTATCAACGTGATGAAGCAATCAGGTTGTAAGAGCGGATACAGCGAGTGGATGGAGAACTTGGGTAAATTGACCAAGAACGAGAAAAAGGAGGCCAAGAGAGGTCAGCTCAAGAGAAAGCAGATCAGTACTGTTCCCAAGGTGGTGAAGGATAAAAAGAAAAAGAAGCAGAGGATGATTGAGGATAGCAGAAGAAAGTTTCACCCCGAGGAATATGGCGAAGGGAGCGAATAAAATAAGTAAATAGTTTATAGAGAAGAAGCATGAGCTTAGTTACGGCAGCGTCGTCTCAGCTACGACCACCTCGTCTAGGATGGCAAATAGCTGTACAATTGCTCTACTTCGTTCACTGAATTCATATCATTGTGAATAAATATTGAACCGTATACACAAGTTTCTCCCTGCCGGCTCCAGTGATCTACCTCGAGCCAGCGACCAGTCTCCCAGCATTATGATACATCTAGTGGTGAGCCACCGAAGGGTAGCCAAAAATGCTTCTTCTGCCGATGATCTCTCCCACCGAGAAGAATGCCAATAAGTGAGTACCGTAGACAGCAGCCTTGACCGCGGTTTCCTTGGAAGGCTTGAATTGTCCTGCCTTGGAGAGCAACTCCTTCTGCTGGGCTGGAGATTGCACGAACTTCAATGCGTTCTGGTAAACCTGTTGGAATTGCTGGGTCGATGGAGGAGCCAATCCTTCCTTCTTGAAGACAACCTTGCCGATTTCGGCTCCGACCTTGGACCAGTAAACGGCCTGGTTGGCAGCTTGGGTAGATTTGGTGATCAATCCGTTGACGGCACCGGTGGCCTTGCTAACGATGGCGGACATTATAGTGGTGGACTGTTTCTTGAGGGCTCGCTTTAGTTCGGGTAACTGAAAATTTTGGAAGTGCACAAAGTGGCTGGCCAATCAGCGCGAGCACTTAGTGCGAGCAGTGGCCGGTGAAAGAACAGCCCACCGTCACTCCCGCGGCGAGGGAGGGACTTAGACCACCAGCGGGAGACATTGGGATGGAGGACCGCCGATGTGACGGTTCCAGCGATTTTCCCGGCTGAAAAACGGGTGTTTCTAGAAAATGTCATATTACGTAACACACCACTATAGACTCCATGGCTCCCTAATCAGATCTGGACCCCGAACCGCTCAGGCATGACCACGGGCGCCGCCAAGCTCCATCCGTACAACACGAAACAAACCCACGAGCTGATGATCTTGACCCAGCTCGCAAAATACGTTCTTCCCACGGGAACAAAGTCGCCCATGTCGTCCTGCTCCACATTAATCGTTAACAACGTAGCCACATATTGCGTAGCCAAGAAAAAGATTACATGGAACAACGCGTAGTCGTACTTGACTGCCAGCCTCTCTTCATCGGGGCCTCCCTCGGCCTCGTCGTCGTAGTAATCAATTTGGTTCAATGCACTTTCCGGCAACGCTCCTTCGTCCACCGCCTGCTTTATGGCCTGGTACCGCATTTCGTTGCGGGCCTGTGGTTGGGTGTTTACCACTTCGGAGGATTCCGAAGAGAATGCGGAGTTTGCCGCCGCTCTCGTCGTGGTGTATGCCACAGCAATAAAAGTGAAAATTGCGCCCAAAACCACGCTGGCCGTTCTCGTTCCCTTGGACCTGATTAGCGGGTTGCACATCTTGTCATCAGGCTCGGCAGAAACTGCACTCATCACCAAGTAGGTACAATAGAACACCACCATGGATGACTGTGCCAATCCGGCTTGCGGGTTGTATTCCTGGATGGTCTGGTTCACAGACATGGCCGAGATCAATATTCCAAAGACCAAATTCAACGTGATGGCAGTCTTGTTCATGCCACAGCCGTTGCCTGCAAAGAACCAGTACATGATCACTGTCAATATTATGCTGCCCAAGTACATGGACAAGGTGCCTCCAACAAGGAGCTTTTTCCACAAGGACGAGTCGCCCTCGCCCGTCAATTCTTCGAGCTCGATCTTCTCCAAGCACTTTTCCGCCCATGCATGGGCAAAGTCCACCAACAAAATGAGTCCTATGCCGAGGAAAATCGTAGAAAAGATGATGGCAATACGGTTACCGTAGAAAATGAAGAAGTTGTCAGGGATCAACAAGAAGTTGATCGCTATCAAACCCAACCACACAAAGATCTTCATTCTCCAGAACCCGTTCTGTATCACTGCACGGGGATTAGCGGTAGATTTGACATTGACCAAGAGCGATGCCAAAATTAGATGGAGGGTCCCAAGCGCAAAGTTGATCCGGTACACAGACGTAAAACTGATACACTCGCTTCCGTCGGGACCACACTTGTTGTTGATGAAGCCAAACGTCGCCTTCTCTAGCTTATGCACGATAAAGGGCGATAGCGCGATCCACGATAGCAAGCAATTGAACAAGAGGATAAATGCATACGCGATTCTCGTCATAATCGACGACTGGAACGTTCCACCCATCGCAGAACAGAGTCCTGACATCGTGGCTGCTCCACAACAGCTTAGTAGTGGCGTTAAGATGGAGGTCACCGGTAACAAGGGCAAAGAAAGAGCTGCTCCCATGGTGAAGTATTAGATGATGCTAGGGAAAGTTCCCGGAAGGTACGCTGTGCTGCTGCTAAGTCTGATGGGTCCAAAACTTGTTCCTGTGGAGAATAGTTGGCTCGTTTAGTTGGCAGGGCGACTTTCGTTTTGGGGGATGACACGTCACGTGGCACCTTTGGAGTTGGCTGGGGAAGTCCTGGTTGGAGTCGAAGGGGAAAAGAGGACACAGCTGAGTGGGGTGAAGAGGGCAGAGACAATACGGGTAATCACGTAGTCTTTTTCTGAAAGATAAACCTCGTCTCAGCGAATTGTTGTGTAGCAAAGAACAGTCGATTCTTCAAAAATAACACACACCATTTATCGAAACCGCAGAATTGACCACTAGTAGGCTCAGATAAGGTAGAGAGATGCCTCTGCAACCCCAGTTGCCATTCAGAAACTAAATCAGGCGAGATGTGCTGCGTTTGGAATCCAAAAAGTTCCAAAATCCTTGAAAAAGCTCGATTTCCAAGAACACTTGACGACGAGATGCAGCGTATTCGACCAGATCCACTCTCAACTTGTAACATTGTCAATGGGCCGCGTTTCTCAATTCCGAGTCTGCCCAACTCCTCAGCTGGCAATCTCATCACTATCGCACTCTTCGCGACAAAAAATCAATCCATCAATCTATAGCCCACAGAATGTCCTTCAGGAAAAGAGGTGAAATTATAGGTGGACCGGGCAATCCAAGGAGTCCCTCGACCCCAGACGGCATCCCACGTCCCATAGGAGCCGTTCCAGGAAGAATTCCCCCGGGAGCGTCAAGAACACCCGCTGTTCCTGGGTCATCTCGAGCACCAGCAATTCCAGGAAGAAGCATCCCTGAAAGAAGCTTACCAGAAAGGTCGACCCCAGGCACGGTTCCAGGACGTGTAGCATCCCCTAATACCGCAAGCAGTCCAGAACCGCCAAAAAACCCATCAATCAGACCATCTCTCATTACCTCACAACCCACCATATCCACCGGAGGAACAGACCTCGACAAGATCCTTCTTCACCAAGGTTTGCCCCTTGGACACTCGCTCCTTATTGAGGAGAGTGGAAGCACCGACTTCGCTTCTGTCGTGTTGAGAGCATTTGCATCACAAGCCATCATCCACAATCGGCTCGAGAAAGACCAACAGCACGCGCATGTCATAGTGGTGGGAGTGGGTCCCCAATGGTCCAACGACCTTCCTGGACTCTATAAGGGCTCCACCAAAGATCAAAAGAAAGCCAAAGTGGCCGCCAACGAGTCAAAGATCAGTGTGTCGAATTTAGCCAACCAGTCCAACGATATGAAAATAGCGTGGAGATACGGACTCAAGCAAAAGGCAGAGGCTGAGTCCAGCGGAGCAGATACAGACTATACCCACCAGTTTGACATTACCCAGAAATTGGTTCCCGGACCTTCTGCGTCCGACATTTCGTACGTGCAATTATCTGCTCGTTCCCAGAGCATTATTGGTCAAATCTCCGCCATTATCAAGAAGTACGATACTAGAGTATGTCGCATTGTGGTGCCTGGACTCTTGAACCCGTCGCTATACCCTCCACAATGCACCTCGCCCGATTTCATCTTTCCTTTCATACACTCATTGAGGGCTCTCTTAAGGAAACATTCAAACACCGCATTGATATCCTCGTTGCCATTGGATTTGTATCCTCGTGACAGTTTGGTGACTGGAGCATTGGAGTCGCTCTTTGATGGTGTTCTCCATTTGCAGCCGTTCAACCAGGAAATGTCTCAATTGATCGAAAAGGCGTACAAGAACGAACCATCCAAGATCCAGCAGGGATTGGTCAATATCATCAAGGTGCCGGTGATTTCAGAAAAGGGCTTGATGATGGTTCGCGACGGAGAATACGCCTTCAAGAATGGTAAGAAGAAATTCGAAATCGAAGAATGGGGCATTCCTGTGGAGGACGAGGGTGAAGAAAAGTCCACCACCAAGGACATTGATTTTTAGGACGCTTACCGAAGAATTTCAATCGACACGGAAGTCAGGTCTCTGTTAATGTAGCCCCAAGTACAGTACGGTTGTTTGTTTAACAGCTCACCTCTCGTCAGGCTTTCTGATCACGGCAATTAGGCCGTTCAACGACTCCTGCAACGCCTCGTACTTTTCGTGGAGTTCCTGGTTCTGCTCGTTTTGCAACTGCTTCAAGATGGTGTTCTGGTTCGCCTCCAACGAGTCCAATCGCTGGTTGACTTTATCCACGAACTGGTCAAGTTTAGCAACCATTTCCAAGTAGGAGGGCACGTCACGGGTGAGGGTCGCCACGTCTCGGGTGTTACTGTCTGCGCTGCGGTACTCGACCTCCGGATGGAACGACACCGACCGCTGTTTCTTTGCAACATGGTCTTCCAGCTCTTCGGTGATCTCTTCGATGACCTTGGACGCTGCTTTGTCCACACCTTCACCAACTTCCGATTGCGAGCGGGTCCGCTTGTGACGAGGAGAAGTGGTGTCTTCCACCTTGGGATCCTCCTCCATTTTGCCCTGTTCGAGCTGGGTGATGTTCATTCTTCTGATGGGGGATCCGCTTCTTCGTATGGGCGAGAATCCTCCCTTGTTGATATCTGGCCTGACGTGCACCGCCTTGGAGGAGCTCGAAAGCGAAGCGCTGGTCAACGGCGGAATGCGCTTCTGGGGCGAATACTTCTCTTTGAGCTTCGATACTTCCGGATAATTGACCATTGTTGTGCTCAAGCCAAGGGTCTGGTGAGTGGGTTGTAGTTGTCTTGCATATAAAAAATCACCTATAGCGAGAGAATCACGAAACACCGCTAGAAAACCACATCCAAAATACACCGATTCAGCCTCGCACAATGTCGTTCACCACACGGACGCCGCAGAAAGTACAGTTCGTGTCGCTCATTTCTCGCAATGACAGACCTCTCTACATCCAAGCATTCGATCTCCCCAAAATAAACTCGCCAGACAGCGACTCGGCAAATAAGTTCCTCAAGTACAACTTCCTATCACACATGGCGCTCGATATCTTTGCCTCGCCGTCGTCCATAAGTCTTCGCGAGCAGCAGCAGCAACAGCAAGGAGAAGCGTCGTCGGGAGTGCTTCTCTTGTTCATCCAAGACGAAGTCACGGTCTATGGCTATGAAACGAACAACGGTCTCAAGATCATCGTGGGTCTTGAGGGCGGCGAGACCTCCAAGCTGTCCACTGGCACTCACAGCTTGCAAGACCTTTTCCACAACCTCCACAAGTGCTACTTGAGGACCGTGCTCAATCCGTTCAACAAGGTAAGGGAAGAGGTGGACGACGACGAGATGATCCAGAGCAAGACGTTTGAGCGGAACGTGGAGAGGATAGTGACGGAATGGAACAGCTAAGAGGTAAATTAGGATTCAGTTGACAATTCAGTCCTAAGGAACAAGTGGACTCTAAGTTCGGCGGAGACAAGATATACGAGTTGATATGGAGCCGACATTTCAGCAACCCCAATTTAGAGCTATGGAATGTTCTAGCCGAACGAACGGTAAAAATACGCCCGCTTCAATTACCCATACCGGTCCTCTGCCCGTTAAAGTCGTGCAGTACATATATAGACGAAAGGACTGGTGATCAAACATTTAGCCTAAAGCCGGTAACGTTTTCAAGGCGCCAACAGCATGTCCGTATATACCCGTGATACACCCCACGCTACACAAGTTCACTCATCATGTCATTAAACTGTAATTGTATACTTTTTCGAAACCCTCGGCCAACTCCGGGGTTCGCCATTTCTGGGGTTCCGACACATCTGACCGCTTTCTGTATATATTGTGTGTCCTTCCCCATTCACTTCAACACCACGTTGGCACCCCTCAACTTCAAATACTCCTGATCCACGCCCGGAGGCATGTTTCGTATCACCTCCTGATATATTTCCACATTGTGGAACCTAAGTCCGTTCGATGGGTTTTTATACTTGCCCTCCAAACCCGTGATATCACAATAGTGCTTGCTAGGCTTGAGGCTGGGAGGTGCTGTGAGCGATTGCCACGTAGGCGTGTCGAACTTGATGTCCTTTGTTTGCAAGTACTTCTGTTCGTCTGTGAAGAGCTGTTTGCTGGTTTTATATCTGCGGGCTGGGGTAGCACGGCGAGGGTTGTTTTTGAACGAGTGTGGCCCCATGGCGATCTCCGAGAGCTCCTGGAGATCTATGGCCTGGGTCTCTGGAGTCTGTGACATTTAAGAACTTGTTGGTGGTGAATTCGTTGCAAAGCTATGGAAAACCGCGAATAGCACCGGTCGTGCGCAGACCACGATCCCGGGCACTCCAAGGCAGGGAAGAGAAGGAGAGGAAAGGAGCGGGAGGGGAAGCGGAAAAGCTAAACGAACAGGAAGCGCGTGGAAGAGATAGCACAGGATGAACCTGCAACACCACGTGCATAGAACGAGATACTGGGACCTTTGATTATTCTGCAAAGACATGGAACAAGTATCCAATAACGTCCCTTTTTATCTGAAAATTGGCACCAAAAGTCTCGAGTGTGTCTAGAGAAGAAAAAAAGGCTACAGCAGGTGTTTTTCCCCGAGAAAAAGGAAATAGATCTATTTTTTTGCCACGTTCAACACAAACAGACCCTGGAACGAGAACAGAGAACAGATCATTCACGAGAAAAAAATCGCAGACTCCAAACGAACATCCCGACTGAAAACGAGCGTTACCTGAGACGGACTAGTGATAAACAGACATCCGATGTGGTGCACCTCCAAATGCCCCACCTCCACATTGGTACCCTGCTCGTTCCGATCACAGGAAAGTCCGGGGTAGTCGTGCATGCACCGACTGTCACAATACCCGAAGGCTTGGGCATCATTTACAATTCTACTTACAACTCAGCAAAACGCGGCACACCCCCCCTGTCTGGCCCCAACATGATAATACGGCATCCCTTGAACAGAGCGGTACCGAACGCTTCTGCCGCGCTCCGCTTCCGGCTCGTCCACAACAGCATTCGATGGGCAGCCACAGGCGCCACAGCATCCCCGATTCCCCAGGCAACAGCAGAGGACTATATCCAAGTGGACCGGATCCGAGACGTGACGCCGTTGCAGGCATACAACAACAAGGTGGCGGAGGGTCGGCTTATTGACGATCCGTACCAGCGACGCATCATCGACACTTTGGTGGGACTCCACCAGAACTTGGTCAACTACACGCCTCCCGTGGTGTCGATGCCGTCGGTGGACGACTTGCTTCCCAAGAAGGGGATGGGGAAGCTTTTTCTGAGCCTTTTCGCCAAAAAAGAGCCGCAAACTGCCCACATCAGCGACATTCCCCTCGGCATCTATCTCTACGGTGACGTGGGCTGCGGCAAGACCATGTTGATGGACTTGTTCTACTCGACGGTGCCGCACCACTTGCCCAAAAAACGGGTCCACTTCCACCAGTTCATGCAGCATCTCCACAAGCGGTCCCACCAGCTCAAGGCCGAGACCAACCACTTCGATCTCGATGTGATTCCCATCTTGGCGGCGGAAATCGCCCAGCAGTCGACGATTCTTTGTTTCGACGAGTTTCAGGTCACCGACGTGGCCGACGCCATGCTTCTCCGCCGGCTCTTGGCCATTCTCCTTGCTCCCCAGTACGGAGTGATTCTCTTTGCCACCTCCAACAGGGCTCCCGACGACTTGTATCTCAACGGAATCCAGCGGGCGTCGTTTATCCCATGTATCCAGCAGATAAAGCGTCAGACCAAGGTCATCTACTTGAATTCCCCCACCGACTACCGGAAAATTCCCAAACCCATGAGCAGCGTGTACCAGTTCCCCAAGCCAGGGGTTAAGTGGAGCTCGAGGGTCAACCAGGCCAAGCGGTCCCAGCACGCCGAGGAATGGTTCCAATACTTCAACGCGGCCAATCCGCTGGAGCAAGTGCTCACGGACTACCTGTTGGAGGTGTGGGGCCGCAAATTGCACGTTCCCAAGTGTGCACCTCCCTACGTGGCCCAGTTCACGTTCGAGGAGCTCTGTGGGCGTCCTCTCGCTGCTGGAGACTATCTCCTGTTGGCGAATTCGTTCCAGTCGTTTGTCATCACCGATATTCCGTATCTCAGCATCGATGTCAGAGACACGGTGCGACGGTTCATCACGTTCTTGGACGCGGTGTACGATGCTCATGGCCGCTTGGCGGTGACAGCAGCGGCGTCGTTCAATGACTTGTTCGTGGAGCCCGAGGATCTCCAACGGGGAAATTTCCAGTTGTACAAAAGACAGCAGGAAAAGGGCAGCGAGGAGACGTTTGAGCAGGACGAGTTGGTGGTCAAGCACGGCTTCGACAAGCTGGTGGCCAAGAAGGCGGCGATGTTTGCCAACGACGAGGAAAAGTTTGCGTTTGCCCGGGCGTTGTCTCGGTTGGCTCAGATGAGCACTACCGATTGGATTGATACGGTGAGGCCGGTGCATGAGGAGTGATCGTCATCGAGGATTAAAGATCCGAGATGAGAGAGCGAAACATTTTGCTAAGCTTAGAGGCCAAACAAGTCCTGACTGAAATCGATGTGAGAGTTCCAGGACCTCTCATAGAACCCTAAGCCATGGGGATTGACGCCTCCTTGCGATTATGGTCAGACTCTCCATTGACCGAGATTTCGGGTTTCTCGGTCTTCTCGGCTTTCAACATCTTCCTCGCCCCTCTCTATCTATCGATATCAAATTATTTATAGAATGCATTGACCCGAAGTAGTCGCAACGCCGATGTCTGGACGGCTAGCTCAACGGTATACGAGGTTCTACACATTTTTTTGATAGCGTTGGAGCACCTCACCCTTAAGATCCGGCGATTGTTCACTGTTCTTTGCGCACCTTCTTGTTTAAGCCCCGTAGATGAAATTCGAGCCGAGGACTGATCCAAGACAGAGCTGGAAATCGTAGCCCAGGACCCGGGTAATGGCTGGTGCGGACTGCTAAGAGAGGTTTCTGGACCCCTAGGCGTCCAATAACTGCCCGCTGTTCTTATTTGGCTCCACTGACCTCGGATTCCTGTTTTCACTCTATCGATCTCAGATCATGTCTCGCAGCTGAAATCGCACTCATAACCATGCGAATCCAGGCTGAAAACAGCAGATTCCACCAACCCACCAGGGATAAAAAAGTACAGGTTGGACCGTAGAACACGACTGGTCCGCCGTACCCGTCCCTAGTGTGTTGCCAATTCATCCCTTCCTTTCTGCCTCGCCCCATTCCTTGTTTTCCTCGCTTGCTGTCTCGATCTATTTTTGTCCGGTCAGAAGCGATGTCGCATCCCCACGTCAACCACAGCAACACCGTAGATATCCGTCAGACACTAATCTCCAGACACACACAGACACAGACAGACACTGAGGCAACCTCCACCAAAAGCTGCCCCAGGACGCCTCTTGGCCTCCCAGCGCGTCCGCAGAACCCTCGCCGCCTCCCGCCCCAAAGGCCCTTCGCTGCCCCTGGCGCAAGTGCCACAAACACACATTCCGCATCCGTCGTTCCTCCTTCTACTTCCGGAACCTCTAGAACAATCGCAACCAAACCGCCCATCCTGAGTCACGTGACCGCTCCGCGCCGCCTCCACCATAAACTTTTCATGTTTACTGTCGGCAAAAACCCATCCCGCTCGGTCCCCACCAACGTCCGTCGCTCACCACTGCCTCTGCCGCCTTCCACGGTCTCCCACACCTACCAGCACCGTACCCGCGCACGTGACACGCTCCTCCCGCCTCCCACGGCCTCCCCCACCCTCCGCTGCCGGCTCGTTTCATTTGCTGCCTACTCTCGTTGTCTACACCTCCGTGTACTTCGTCATACCACCCGTCTCCGGTGCCGCCCACCACCGCAGCCATGCCGTATCCCAGTGACAACTACTACGACATCGCCATTTCCGCCAAGCGGCCTTCGACGGGGTCCTCCGTCAGCCTCCACCATATGCATTCGGCCTCCAGCTTATCCATCCACGGCAACGGCTCGTCCTCCTCGTTGGGGCCTCCGTCCTCCGCGGTGCCCTCGGTCAAGAAGAAACTTGGTCCCCGCCGTATCGGCTCGTTGTCGTCGCTCTCCACTCTTAATGAAGCTTCGGTACCGTTGGCGTCCTCCGGTGTCAAGAGACCGGGCGACTACTTTGTCAAAAAACTTTCAACGTCTTCGTTGAACTTGGCCCCCGCCCGCAAGGATCCCATCCACAGACCGGTTTCCGGCGACTCCATTGCATCTCTCCACTCCAGCTACTCCGACGAGGCGTCGCTGGTGGTGTCGTCCCAGTTCGACAATACTCACCACGGGCCCAACACCATGGAATCCCGCTTGAGCTCCATGACCAGCAATTCCATCATCAACTCGTCTCCCCTGGACTCGCCTACCCTCAGCTACTACAAGAACCAGCCCGATGACACCCACAGCTTCGACGCCAGTGTCGACGACGACGAGCTCTTCAGATACAACAACAACTACTCCAACGACGACTCCTACCAGAATGCCTCGCTCTCCACCATCACCTCCAAGAACGCCTCGGAAATCTACCCCAGAACCCCAACTACTCTCCCCAAGGCTTCGAAAACTTCGCCCCACCTTCCTCGTAGCTCCTCTTCCCAGTCCTCGGCCAGCTCAGCTTCCAACTTGACCTACTCCACTCCGAAAAAGCACCCGGTGAGATCCATGTCCACCCCCCAGATTTCCAAGGCCTCCGGTATATCACTCCAGCAAAAGGCAGCGACTTTCACTTTGCCCTCGGGGCCTCCAGGCTTGTCGAGATCAAAAACCAGATACCTCAGCTCGAAGGAGACCAAGGAAAGACAGGCGTTGCGCAAGAAGAAGTACGAGGAAAATGACGATGACGATGAAATCTTGTCCAACGATTTGGACAACCTTGTTTTTAACGTTCCGGTCATCAAGAACCATGGGGAGTTGTACCTGTTGAACCTGAAGAGCAACTCGTCCCTTCACACACCGAGCACCATGAAGCCGGGCTCCGTTTCATCCGAAAGCCTGTCGTCTTCGAACTTGTTCTCCAGAAGTGATCTCATGACCGACAATGATAATAACAAATATAACATACAGTCGAAGCCACATGCTAGGCATCAGGAGTCGTCACCTAAGTCCCAACCAAACAAGTTGACAATTCAAACTGATCTCAAAAACTCAAAGTTCAATGCTACAGAAGACAGCATTATCGAGGAAGACGAAGATTCATTTCCAAGTCAATCCTCGATCGACGACAGTGAGATCACTAAAAACATCTCTAGTTTTTATAATCAGCGGTCGGCATCTTGTGCAAAACTTGTAAAGTCTACTAGAGAACAATCCATGATGTTCAAGCTTCCCAATTTCGTCAAGAATCAATCGTCAATGGACGACTTGCATTTGATTTCCCCAGAAAAACTTGAGGTGATAGATCAAACAAGACCAGTGCATTTACCTCCAAAGTCAGATGGGGACAAATCTAAACACAACAGGGAATTTCAAAAAGTGTTGAACAGCTACGAATCAAACACCAAAAGCTTGAACGATGCTAGAAAGAAGAGTAATCAGATTCTTGCACAAAACCAGCAACAATGGATTAAAATGGTGGTGTCTCTCATCGACGAAACTAATGCCAAGCAGTTCAATAAGAAGTTCGCCAATGAAAAAACAACTATAAGAAGATTAGGCTGGGAATCAAACGTGCCTGCGTCATTGAGATATGCATTTTTCGTTAAAATTTTGTCGAACAACAATAGCAGTCAGGACTCAGTGACGACAATTAGCAATTCATTTAACATGTTTGACCAGAAGTATCAGAACTTATCCAGCTCAATAAAAAATAACAAGGATGTCGAATTCAAGAAGACTATCGAGAAGGTTCTCAAAAGATCATTGTTTGAATGCATTATAAAGGAGCTTGAATTGTCAAGTTCAGCTTTCAGTTTCGAAAAGTTCAGAGAAAATTTCAAGTATCTCCTCTATATCAAGTCGTTTTCTGAGTATGGTTTGCACAAACATGACGAAATCTTTTTGATTCCGCTTTTGTTAATTTTGTTTCAGAACACCCAATCCATGCTAGAAATATATTGTTTGCTCGAATTGATCAACCAAGAGATTTTCAATCATGAATTACTCTCAGAGTTCAATTCTGCATTGGACTCCTGGTCCAGCCCGAAGCAAGCATCTTCTCATTCAGCATTTCTTGCCAAGTATCTCCAAGGGTTTCAATCAAATCTCAACGAGTTCGAGAATCTTAGGTCAAACTCTCTCTTTGACATTTTGACTCAAGTCAATGACAAGTTACCCTTGAGTTTATCTGCACCTTCGACTCCAATTATGGCTCAGCTGACATTCAGGTTATCGGGTGCATTCAGCAGTCCCAACTCTAGTATCTTGAGCGGATCTACTGAATGTTTGCGCACTCCAGACGACGGGACTCCAAGGACAAGCACTAGCATCGGCGAAGAACAATACGAAGAGATTAACTCTTCAGCATTACAGTTAATGGTCAAATTTTTACAAATGCTCATAATTTATTCAAACTCGGTGAAAACCAAGAAGAAGAACGGATTGAAGATCTTGCAAACACTTTTAATGGTTATTTTCCAGTACTACCACATCAACTGGAATAACTTCCAGGAGTTGACTAGATACAACAAGTCCATCAAGCTCAATCATTCCAACGATCAGGTTGCGAACTTGACCAGCTTTGTGGACAAGTGGACTGACATGTTGAAAAGGTATTAGCGAGGCTATTGTTACAGGGTTTTCATTTCTTTTACGGTACTATCCCTTCAGGAAACTAATAGGAATTAATAGATAATATATAATAGGTTAGACAAAGCGTCTTTTTTTCTTTCACATGTCCATATCGATCTCTTCCGGGTTCTTTCTTGTATCATTCTTTGGAGCAACAACTTCGCCTTTCACGAATCCCATAGGATTCAAATTTTCATTATATTTGTTCACCTTTTCGAATCCGTCTGCTACACTTCTCTTGAAGCGAAGCATTTCTTTGAAAGTGGACTCGGTACCAAAGTCGATCTCAAAGTTTTCCCATTTCGACCAGATTCCAACAATACGAGAGTCTCGAAGGTTTTGGGGGTTGCACAGTTTGCAAACATACTTGAAGAGAGCCCGTGCTCTACTGATCTGCTTCTGTGTAGTCTCGAAGTCTATGAACTCCTCTCCGATTTGAATGAATTGATCAAGAGGTAATTGTTGGTCTTCCACAGCCTGCGAATAGAAGGACCTTTTGCTCTCAACATCATCAGTCAGTCGGAAGAGGATCTGATATAGGTCGAGCTTATCTGCAGATATTTTATCACGTACTTCCTTTGCTTTTGCTTGTGATAGCCCTTTTGAAAGCTTTTCAATACCGAGATTAATAATCTTGATGGACTTTAAAATGAGGCCATTGGTGCTCTCAAAGCTGGAGTAAAGAACAATGAAAGGTTTAGCCAATTCTGGGGGACATCCGTTCCGCTCTTCCAAGCATGAATCGAACAGATCTCGAATTCTTTCGACTCCAACTTTGTAGCTGATCATTTTGGATAAGTATACGTTCCAGATTTCAAATTTTAGTTCACTGTCCTTGAATAATTTGAGCCCAAGCTCATAAACAGATAGAGACTTTTCGATATATTTTACCAGCTGCAAATAGCTGGCATATGACAAAATTGTTTTGGGACTAGCGATTTTGAGATCAATCATTTTTGAGTATGCGTTACTCACCTTTTCAATGATATGCTGATCATTTCCATCTTCATCCATAAAAGATTGTTGAAAGTCGATGTAAAAGTCCCATAACTTGAGATTCTTAGTGACACTTGCATGTAGTTTGTCCTTCGAAGTATTTTCGAACAACACTTTTTCTATGATTTCTTGAGCCCTCTTATCAGCATCATCGTACGGTGAGCTGAGAGTAGATTCGGTCCACTGGATGTAGAGTTCGACCAAATCATCACTGGACTTAAATTGGGAGGTTACAGACTTGGAGAAAATTAGATTTGCTGTTTTCCAGTCGTTCCTGGACGAATATACTCTGGCATAATCGGTCCAGAGTTTGGGCAACGAATTGGATGCTACCGAGTGAGCCTTGAGGGGGTTTATTTTGGTTAATGCTTGTGCATACGTGGGCAAGACCTTATCGAGGTTGTCCTCGTATAGTGCGATTCTGTTGAGCCAATTATCGAGATTGTTGGGGTCTCTTCGTATCATCATGTCATTTAAGAGAAATGCTCGATTCGAAATTAAGTTTTCGAGGTAGTTCATACGGAAATCCAAGTTCGACAATGCTGCTGATAAGGCGTGTTCTGAGCCGGACTCAGCTTGAAGCTGTTCCACTCTCTCGGATATTTCGGTGACAATCGTCTCTTCAAACTCGGTCCATGCATCAAATACCGTGACAAAATCTTTGATGGTGTCACACGATTCGATACCTTGACTGAAATAGTACCTTGCTTTAGAATAATTTCCGATTTCCTGATAGTGCCTCGATAGTCTCACATAGAGGCTTCCTCGTTGGTCAGAGTACGTAGAAATAGACTCCTTTATTGCGAGCACCAAGCGAGTTCCAAAAATCTCCAGCTCATCTGTCTGTACGAGTTCTTGGAGCAAATCAAGGTATTCAGTCAATAGCTGCAACAGGGACACAGGAAACTCCTTTTCTGAGAAAAGAACCTTTTGGTACAATTCCAATGCCCTGTCGTAATCCTCGTACTCGGTATACTTTGCTAGCACAAGTAGAATGTTGTCGCCCGAGGCCGTGTCGTATCCACCCAAGAAAGTCAAATATTTCAGATACACATTACAGCAAGTCGGTCCCCCCACAAAGTCGGCGAACTGGAGGTAGAGCACCCAAATACGCGTAGGGTCAGATTTGAGGAACGTCAATGCCTGGTTGAACTTTCTTCTGGTATAGGTGACTTCGTGTTTCTGGTGGGTGGTGAGAAACGTCAAGAAGCGGACCCAGAGGTCGGTATCATCGTTCAACAAATGCAACGCTCTCTCGTAGACCTTGTTGACCATGAGGAACTGTTTTCTGTGATGGTACGAGTTAAGAGGCAGTACGAAGTCCTCCAAAAGCTCGATATACCGTAAGTACATCTCGGAGGAACGGGGCATCGCAGACACGGCTCTTTCCAAGATGAACACCTTTTTGTGGAAGGGGGCCGCCTGGGCCGACTCATAGTATGCGGTCCATGTCTGGAGGTCGTGGGGGTCTTTGGCGAGGGCCTGTTCTGTCTCGATATCCTCTGGAGCCACGAGTCGGTCTATGGACCAGTCCATGGCGATGAGGTGGAAAAGCGAGTAAGGAAAATACGTTCAGGGAATGGTGTTACAGGGGAAATGACAAAGTGCGGTATAGTGGTCACGGGAGATAGTTGTCGGACTGGAACGAGTGCTGTCGACCCTGTTTAGCTGAAGTAACCTTGCACCACTTGTTGTGTAGCACCCACCACCATCCTGCATGTGGCCCCTCGTCGAATAAATTACCATCCAGGCGTTATCACACCAGGGCGACAACTGAGGTATTACAGTCAATCAGACCCGATTCAGCCCGCTGGAAGCCGCAAACGACTCTAGCGACTCTAGCGACCCACAGCCGCCAGTCCACGTTAATTGATCACTACTTCCCACCATGTCTGGCGCCGGCAACAGAGAGCAGGTGTTTCCCACTCGGATGACCCTAGGCCTCATGAAGGGAAAGCTCAAGGGAGCACAGCAGGGCCACTCGTTGTTGAAGAGAAAGTCGGAGGCGTTGACCAAGCGGTTCAGAGACATCACCCAGCGCATTGACGACAGCAAGCGTAAGATGGGCCGGGTGATGCAAACGGCGGCATTCTCGCTAGCAGAAGTGCAATACGCTACCGGCGACAACATCGGATACCAGGTGCAAGAGCTGGTGCAGAAGGCCCGGTTCCAGGTGCGGGCGAAGCAGGAGAACGTGTCGGGGGTGTACTTGCCCACGTTCGAGAGCCACATCAACGAGGAAATCAACGACTTCAAGTTGACCGGTTTAGGCCGGGGCGGTCAGCAGGTGCAGAAGGCCAAGTTGGTGTACTCCAAGGCGGTGGAGACGTTGGTGGAGTTGGCGTCGTTGCAGACGGCGTTCGTGATCTTGGACGAGGTCATCAAGGTCACCAACAGGAGAGTCAATGCCATTGAGCACGTCATCATCCCCAGAACGGAAAACACCATCGGCTACATCAACTCCGAGTTGGACGAGTTGGATAGAGAGGAGTTTTATCGATTGAAGAAGGTGCAGGAGAAGAAGCAGGAGGCGCAGGCCGAGGCAGATGCACTTGAGAAGCAGGAGAAGGACGCACGGGAAGCAAAGGCTGCCGAAGAAGCCCAAACGGCGCAAGCAACGGGAACCCCCGCATCAGAATCCCATTCGGGAGATGCTGCTGCGGTTCAACAAACTTCCTCCCCCACAGAACCAAAGTCGGCTTTGGAACAGGGTTCTGGCTCGGGTGACATTCTCCAGGAAAACGAGGATGACGTCATCTTCTAGTTCACTTCATCGATTAGTCAAGTATTACACACTGGATCCTCACTTTAGTCCATTAGTCAATAATTATTCACGGGGTCAAAATTGTTTGTGGAGGAAGGATCGGTCCTCAATTTGCATAAGCACGGCTCGCCTTCTACGCACCCCTCATACCAGGATCTTACCCCATACTCCTACATTTTTCTAGACTTACAATCCACACTCTATATTCGCCTGTTTCATGCCCGTAAAAAGCCTATATGCGCTGTGGATCCTATGGGGCAGTGTAGCCTCCGTCCACAAGTATGTCCGCTCCAGTAGTGTAGGTGGAGGCGTCCGATCCCAAGTACAAGTAGGCACCCACCAACTCCTTGGTGAGACCCTCTCTGCCCAAGGGGATCAATTGCCACCAGTGCTGCTTGATATCGGCCTTGGCAAAGCCTGAGATGTCGGTCTTCATGTAACCAGGAGAAACGGTGTTAACTCTGGCGAAAGGAGCCCATTCGACGGCCAACGACTTGCTCAAGTGGAGCACACCCGCCTTGGCGGCATTGTAGGGAGCCTGTAATTGTGGAACATTGACAATGTGGCCCGACATCGAGGCAGTAATCACCAACGAGCCCTTGCCCTTCTTCTCAAAGATCTTGCCCACGTTCTTGGCACAGTAGTAGACACCGCTCAAGTCCAAGCTCAAGATCTTGTCCCAGCTCTCGTAGCCCACCGCCTCAATACTCTTGCCCTCGGACCACGCGACACCTGCATTGGCCACAAACACGTCGATGGTGCCGAAATCCTTTTCGATCTGATTGATGGTGGCCTCCACCTCCTCAGCGACACCCACATTGCACTTGTACGCTTTGGATCTGACGCCGTAGGTCTTTTCGAGGTATTCTGCCTTGTCGCTGGCAGGCTTCGAGTTGTACCAGATAGCAACGTCGGCTCCGGCCTGGGCGTAGGCCTCAGCAACCGCCCATCCGATACCACCAGACGAGCCGGTGACAGACGCCACCTTTCCCTTGAGGGAAAACATGTCCATCACATTGAAGGGCAACGAAGGAGGTTCGGTGGGTAAGTCGCCAACATCGTCGTTGATATAGGATCTGACACTCATAGCAATAGTTGGTAGCGAGTAGTTGGGAGTAGTATCAAGTGGTGGCAACTATCAGAAATACGGTTCGATTGTAGTAGCCGAAAAGACGTCGTCAGTATAGTACTTGATTCGGACGGGCCGACACGTCTATTTATACTGCAGCCGTTGGTGGATGTCTGAAAACAGCATGACTGCCGGGCCTCAGCAACCATTGCTAAGAAGGGCCGGAGCGGCACCCGTCTTAGCGGGACGCCTCACAGGGTCCGCAAAACGGCCATTTACGACCTGGTTAGGAGAAGGGGCAGACTCGGAATTACCGGAGAAGGGGCGGTTCCCAGAGGAGGGGAGGTGGCGAAGCACATCTTGAAGCGTCCCCCGTTTCTCAACTATTGGCATCGGTGCTGTTCGATGACGTCGTACGTTGCGATGGAAATATCGCATATTACGTAAGGATGTATAATGTAAGGGGTATAATGGCAGAGACTCTACGGTGGTAGACACCAATCTGGCAACAAAAAGGAGCAAGAGGGCCTAGGGCCTGGGATGGAGCAAGAATGGCATAATTTCGTGGGAGGGTCTTAGTGTATAGTATGGTGTTTGGTCCACTTTTCTTCTCCTTTTCTACACCGCCTTTTCAGTGATGTCTCGCATCTGTCTAGCAATCAACGGTTGGGAACTCGGGCGACTTTGTCGGAGACCGATTCCGTAGAGGCCGAGTCTGATTCGAAGGGATCGAAGGTTTGAGATATCGGGTGGTGAATATAGAGAGCAGTTCTTAGACTAGTACCGCATTGGTGTGTGGATAGTGTGCTAATGGATGTTTACAAGACACATTAAGGAACCTTACGTACGTAGAATCTACAGACTTTATGCAGACTCTTACTCAGGCTCTAATTCCGACATTGCTCAAATTTGCACAGTTTACTGAGCTTTCCTCAGACTCTTCCAACGCTTCTGCTCAATGAGACATTTACTTTCTGCACTAGGCGGACAATAATACCTACGGCTTTGGATTGAACAGCATAAATCCGAGAAACTCCGGCAAAAGTTCTTAGATGATCGGCCGACTTATAAGGTGACGAATCTTGCTTGTTAGCCCATCGCCCTTTTTAGTCGTACCCATCTTTTAATTCTACAGTCTTCAGGCGGAGCCCGTGCATTCAATAAATAACTAACATATGGCCGGATGATCCGTCAAGGGCATGCATGGAAATATACAACGCATCTAGTAGACACGTACGGCAGGAGGAACGGGCTTACACTCGTTTTCGTCCAAGGTGGTGGCAATGACGTCTCTGTAGTCCAACTTGACCTCGTCACCAAAGTTGGTTTGGTACGACAAAGTGTGTTTTCTCCAGTTCTCGTCGTCACGGTCAGGGTAGTCGTCTCTGGCATGGGCACCTCTGGACTCGGTTCTGGCAGCAGCAGAAGCAGCGGTCTGGGTGGCACAGGTCAACAAGTTCTGCAATTCCAAGGTCTCCACCAAGTCCGAGTTCCAGATCATCGATCTGTCGGTAGTCTTGACGTCAGCGAAAGTCTTGTCCACTTCGGTAATGTGCTCAACACACTTGTCCAAAGTGTCCTGGGTTCTGAACACAGCACATCCCCTTTGCATGGTGGTCTGCATGTCGTTTCTGATCAGGGCAGTCGACTTGGAGCCGGAGGCGTTTCTCAACTTATCCAAGTTGGCGATGGACTCCAAACCCAAGTCCTTGGATACGGGCTTGAGCGGAGTGCCGGGGGTCAAGGAGTCTCTGATGGTGTGAGACACGGCTCTACCGAAAACAACCAAATCCAAGAGCGAGTTGGCACCCAATCTGTTGGCACCGTGCACCGAAGCACAAGCGACTTCACCACAGGCCAACAAGCCGGGAACAACCTCGTCCTCGCCGTTGGGGCCCTTCTTGACCACTTCACCGTTCCACTTGGTTGGGATACCACCCATGTTGTAGTGGACAGTAGGCAAGATAGGAATAGGCTCCTTGGTGACATCGACACCGGCGAAAATGTGGGCGGTCTCGGAAATACCTGGCAATCTCTCCTTCAACACCGCCGCAGGAATGTGGCTCAACTGCAAGTACATGTGGTCCTTCTTGGGACCCACACCTCTACCTTCGTTGATTTCCATGGTGATGGCTCTGGAGACCACGTCTCTGGAGGCCAAGTCCTTGGCGGAGGGGGCGTAACGTTCCATGAATCTTTCACCCTCTGAGTTGACAAGGAAACCACCCTCACCTCTGGCACCCTCGGTGATCAAACAACCGGAACCATAGATACCGGAGGGGTGGAACTGAACGAACTCCAAGTCTTCCAAGGGCAAACCGGCTCTCGACACCATGGCGTAACCGTCACCAGTACAGGTGTGGGCCGAGGTACACGAGAAGTAGGCTCTTCCGTAACCACCGGTAGCCATGACGGTCTTGTGGGCTCTGAATCTGTGCAAGGTACCGTCTTCCTGGTTGTAGGCAATGACACCGACACAGGCGCCGTCCTCCATCAACAAGTCCATGGCAAAGAACTCGATAAAGAAGTGGGTGTCGTGTCTCAAGGACTGGCCGTAGAGCGAGTGCAACAACGCGTGTCCGGTTCTGTCGGCGACGGCACACGTTCTGTACGCCTGTCCGCCCTTCCCGTACTCCTTGGACTGGCCACCAAACGCTCTCTGGTAGATCCGGCCCTCCTCGTTTCTCGAGAATGGCACACCGTAGTTCTCCAACTCGTAGATGGACTGGGGCGCCTCCTTGGTCATGTAGTGGATGGCGTCCTGGTCACCCAACCAATCGGAGCCCTTGACGGTGTCGTACATGTGCCAGTGCCAGTCGTCCTTGTGCATGTTTCCCAAGGCGGCGTTGATACCACCCTGGGCGGCAACGGTGTGCGAACGGGTAGGGAACAACTTGGAGATACACGCGGTCTTGAAGCCGGCTTCCGCAAGCCCGAACGCCGCTCTCAAACCAGCACCGCCCGCTCCGACAACCACACAGTCGTACTCGTGATCTATGACATGGTACTTTTGGCTCATGTATTTGGCAGCATTGGCGTCGGAGCCCTTGACATTGGACCCGATCACCTGACGGCACACCGCGCTAGATGACAACGCACGGCGGCCCACGTTCCACTTGGCACGCAACGAAAGCATTCTTTTGATGTTGGGAGAAGTAGTGGAAGAGTGAGAAGAAATTGGTGGTGGAAATTTCGTGAGGATTATTGGAGGAAATTACACAAAAACGGGGCCCGGGGCAGGGGACGAGGGCGGACAGAATTCGTCGGGGGTTGGCGTAGAGGAGGCAAGAGTTGGTCACCTGCCCCGTGTCACCTGCTTAAGCGCCCTGGCCAAGTCTGGACTTGTTGCTACGCTTCCAGCGCCAGATATCGGCCCCTTTGCGGTGCACCTCCCTCGGCTCTCCTGACCAATTGAGTGGTGCGCATTAGAAAGCCCACGTCACGTGCGCCGGGCGAGCCGTGTGCGACCCCAGATTCTGGGTCGTTGCGGAGGCGACACACACAGCACACACATCGGCTGAACGGGGCATCTGGTAGCGCAGGGCTCTCCGGGGCTTTGCTTGGTGTCCTGGCGAGAAAACGGAGCACACTCAGCGCTCGCGGGCAGCAAATAGTTGACCCATTTTTGGCTCTCCGTGGCTCGGAGCCGGGCAATTATGTAAGCGTCGCATACAAATGCCTTTTGTGTGACTCTTGTCTAGTTGGCCCCTCAACTGAGTATGTCCGCAAACCAGGGAGATAGACGCTTTGACGGAATCAAGCCTCATCCTAGAGTTCTTTGATGGAATCAAGTCTCGTCCTAGAGTTCTTAGATTGGGAGAACTGTTCTCCGAATATATTCGACCATTAAAACCGGTGCTCAAACAAATGTCTTGGATGACGACACTCCTTTGCACATGCCTTGAGCACGCTTACGAAACCACCAGAATGGATTGTAAACACTCGAGCTCCTCAAACTAGCCCTCTCCAAGTCTCCCACTCTGCCCAAAGCAGTCGCTGCATCACTGTAAACGAGCCGCGGGCTCACAACTGTTGACGTCGATGTTCCGGCGCGGGGCTCGCAACCTCCCCAGATTTATAGGGTTCTACCAAGGAGGACATTAAGGACAAAAAGTGATTAGCTCGTCTACACCAAGGAAACCAATCATATACGCATTATTCTATTATACATTATTAACCCCTAAACGGCAGTGTAGCCACCGTCGACTCTGATGTCGGAGCCAGTCGTGTAGGAGGCAGCGTCGGAAGCCAAGTACAAGTAGGCACCACACAACTCTCTGGGCAAACCCTGTCTACCCTTGGGGGTGACGGAGTACCACTTGTTCTTGAGGTCGTCAGGAACAAAGTCCGACAACTCGGTGGCGATGTAACCGGGAGAAACGGTGTTGACTCTGGCGAAAGCAGCCCACTCGATGGCCAAGGACTTACCCAAGTGGAGCACACCGGCCTTGGCGGCGTTGTAGGCGGCCTGCAATTGTGGCACGTTGACAATGTGAGCCGACATGGACGCGGTCATGATCAACGAGCCCTTGCCTTGTTCGCGGAAGATTCTGCCGATGTTCTTCGCACAGTAGTACACACCGTTCAAGTCGACGTTCATGACGTTGTGCCACTCGTCGTCGTTGTCCTGGTCGATCAATGCACCCGAGGTCCAGGCAATGCCGGCGTTGGCCACAAAGATGTCGATGACGCCAAAGTCCGCGTGGATGTCGGCAATGACCTGGCGCACCTGCTCGGCCTTTCTGACGTCACAGTGGGAGTAGGTGATCTTGGCCTTGGGGAAACGTTCGCGCAAGTTTTGCAACACCACCGCGTTGTCGGCGTAGTCCACGATCGCCAACTTGTCCAAGCCCGATTGCAAGTAAGCTTCGGAGATCACGTAGCCGATTCCTCTGGCTCCACCAGTGACCACAGCAGCCTTCCCGTTCAAGGAAAAGAGGTCCTTGATGTCGGGAGCCATGTTGGGGAACTGTGCTGGGAGCGAGCCGATGTCGGTGTTGACAATAGACTGTGGTGGTGGTTGAGTGGATTCGACGGTCATGGTGGATGAGGAGAGGCAAGAACAGGAAAACGTAGATACAGATCAATACCACACGCAGCGCACGCTGCCCCTTTTATACTCGACGCCGAAGCGTAGCCGCCATGGACGATTTCAGGCACGGTGTCATCCATCTCCCCCACAATTTGCACTTTCGGTGTGTTATCCCAGCCCGCCTGCGCAGACCAAAAGAAACGGCGTTGTCGGCACGCAAAAAGAAACGAGAGTGATTTTTCCGGGGCGCGCGCTGCCAGCGGCACGTCACGTGCCGCGATGCCTGTCACCTTTTAGGCCGTAAAATTCCTCGGTAGCGGCCTTGGTCTGTGTGCACACCGGCGCAGTTCCTCCGAGAATTGCGCTGTTGCGCCGAGCCTGCGCGCTGCGACGGCCACGGGCAAACTGTCAACAACAACGGCAAAGCGACGCGGGGCGCACACGACGTTTGGGGGAGCTTCCCATACCCACGTACGGAGAAACACCGTGCAAACGGAGAAACACGCTGCACCGGAGAATTCCCCGGGGAACGTCCCGCAGATCCCGGCTTTCTCCACATTTCGGCGTCTCACCACTTGACCTGGTGGGGGATCAGTCTGCATCGCATCCTGCACCCAGCCGAGTCTCTCCGATAACCCTTAAACAGGCTGTGTTGGCAACATGCAGTTTAGGAGGAAGTTCAGTGTCGTGTGCAGGCGGGAACAGACACATGAGGGAATATGCAGTCAGTAGAGCAGTGGCATGTGCCAAAAAGACGTAGTGCCATTTGCAGTCACAAGGCAAAATAACACCCGAATGGCTTCTGGATCAGATTCGGCATCCCAATAAGAATTACACTTGTGGACGAACGTAGACCTTTATAGACTTGGTAGACTAGACGAATAGAATATCATATTACGTGAAGAACTATCTGCAGATGGAAGATGAATGGACTTCGCTTTTCAAATGGAGATGTAGAGGGTCCTTGCGGCATGGATGCTTATACTGCTAACTGCCCGGTGCAAGATCATGGTGCACTCATAACTCGTGAATCAACGAACAGTCTCCTCAGCAGCACCCACGAACTTCGAAACGACTTGACCACCAGTCTCCACTACCGTTATATACCCACTACTTTTAACTTGCCGAAGCGAAACCTGAATATACCTACCTTCATGCCCCCTCTTTTCTCCACAATGAGAACCTTGCTTCGCCGAAATTTCGCCGCACCTGCATGGTCAACGCGAACAGCTGCAGGTCGCCAACAGCTTTGCATTAGGGCTAATCTCCAGAACTAGCTACCGTAGGCCCTCTGGCTTCGCAAGAGCCTCCGTGGCTCGCCCTCCACACTGTATAGTTGCCCTAAACACACATGTGGGTCCTCCACGTGTACCGAAGTTGCGCAAGCGCACTACTTTTACACCAGATCATGTGCCGGACGTATATACCGAGTAATTTCACCCCACACATTTTGTTGTAAAAACGTCCACTTTGCTTGAGAGCCCCCGTCCTTGCTACATCCGGACCTCCCATCCATCCCATGTATGATATGATTACAGTTTTCAGATCAGGCTCCACGGCAAACAGCTTGAAAAACTACGATGGCAGTGGCCACAAAACACCCATACTTCCGTTCAACCACACCATCGAGTCCTTGACCAGAGACGTCTATGTCAAGCCACTTCACTCCCACAACGACTACTGGAGAGCAGACCCTTTCTTTGATGCTCTCAGCTCGGGATGTCAGAGTATAGAGAGCGATGTGTGGCACTTCCCAAAAGGATACAAGCTTGAAAGGCCCGTCACCGAGACCACAAGAGGCTCGCAGCAGGAGAAGACCCGCACAGAATACTTCAGCAGCTCCGAGGTGTTTGTGGGTCACAACCAAGTATACTTGCAGCCGATAAACACTTTGTTCAACCTCTACCTTAATCCGTTGTACCAGTTCTTGGAGTATGCCAACCCACAGTTCACTTTTTTCGACGGTTCGTCGGCAAGTCCGCTCTTGGAGGATTTTGGTTCAAAGCACAGCATCTTCTACAACTCGCCAGAGACCCCATTGTATTTCTGGATGGACTTCAAGACTGATCCAGAAGCCACATACAACGCAATTCGTCGGCTTCTCCAGCCCTTCATCGACAAGGGATACCTTGCACATTACGACACCACAACAGACACGTATCATCCAGGCCCCGTGGTGATAACAATCACCGGGAACCTTCCCACAGAAGTGGTAAAGAAGGAAAAAATTCGGTACGCATTTTTAGACGGACCTTTAGCCAAGTTTGGTTCTTCTTCCGATAAAGACAGCTTGCTGGAACACCTGAAATTGTCAAGGGTTGCCAGTGGCTCCTTGGAAGATATCTTGGGTAAAGAGCTGTACAAGCAAGCCAAATCAACTGGGTTTACATCTGCACAACGAGACATCATCAATTCGTACATTGGTTCTGCTCACAAATACGGTCTCAAGACCAGAATTTGGGGAGACGTCACCTGGCCCAATGATTTGCTCAATTCTCATTTGAAAGATTTATACGAGTTGGGCTCTGACTTTCTTAATGTGGATGACGTCAAAGCTGCCAAAAGTTTATTCTAAAATTTTGTAGAGGTTGTGGGTGATATGAATATACAGTTAGAGATTTTTAAGAATTGTGAAAATTTCATTATTCGAAAATTGTAAAGTTTAAAATATTTCTTCTGAAATGTTTTCGGTCTAATGTATTATTATATTTTGAACCGGCTCCAAACTTTTTTCAAATATTATATTTATTTTCCAGATAAACTGCAAAAAAGAACCAACCGCATCAGTAGATCCTCTAATCAGGAATTACCCCCTATCGAGAATTTATCTAATGGAAGTTTCACAATCTTGAACTAGAACAAAATGTTGAACTTAGATTACTGGATAGAAAAAAAAAACGGAGGAGGCGATATGCTGCTAGCACGTTCAATTTAAGGTTACCCATATCAGCAAATCTCTGTTCATATAGAACAACAACCTGTCCATCGCAAACACTCTCTTATACTATATCAGGTCCACAACGTGACTCCTCTTCATTCGCTTCAACCCTGGTAAGCTTTCACTGCTTACGTAACACAACTTTAACTCAAGTGCGCTCTCGCCAGATAACGGCCACCACAAAGTACCCTCGTCAATACATCCAGCTAACCCATGGATCAAGAAGATCTCACAGCGTCTCATTGGGATGACGTGTTGACGCCCGCCACCGGATCTATTTTCGGAAATCTCAACAACAGCGCCATCCATACGCCCACAGAAATTAACAATGGATTTAACGATTTGAACATAGGGAGAGCCCACGAAGAAGAGGACGAAGAAGATAAAGAAGACAGCGAAGAGCACCATCACGCTTCCCACCTTAACCGCAGCTACGGGAACCGCCAGTCTTCACAGAACTATGATGATGATTCAGTGGATTACGTCCACCAAGCCGAGCGTGAACAATTGAATGAATTGAAACGGGAAGAGCGCAAGGAGCAGAAGCAACATCTTCTTTCGGAACTCACGGAGGGTACCGATAAGGAGGACCTGATTTTGGGAGCCTCCGCAATTGTCACTCCACAAAAAGTCAAGCCTGCCGACTCATTATTCAAAGACAAAAACAGTCCGATCAAGTTTGAATCCACTCCCAGATCCCCAAACAAGCCCCGCAAAGCGTTGAACACCAAGAATACCCATGCATACAAAACAAATCCCCGGGGAAGAAGACACACCTCTAAAACAATTATCAAGCACTTGGATGCTGGAAAAGCTCTTGAAGAAACCTCAAGTTTCAACCCATTGGGACCCTTGGATTCGGAGGATGCAAAAGCAAACGATGTTGGCTCCATCAGATCCAACAACAAGGCTGAGCAATTGGTACAGGAGGCCAACGCTCCGTTGTATGATCTTCCTAAGAACGACCCGTCCGACATTCAGCCGGTTGATGTTCCTGGAGCCAAAAAGTCTGAAAATGGCTCTGCAGTGGAGGCAAACCCGCTGGATAATAAATTGGAAATTTCCGTTGGAGATCCAATGAAGGTGGGAGACATCACCACAGCACACATTGTCTACAGCATAAAAACAAGGAACAAGAACAATAACCCTTCCAGTTTACCGGTCACAGTGGAACCGGTTGTTGTCTCCAGAAGATACAAAGATTTCAGATGGATCTATCACCAGTTACAGAACAACCATCCAGGAAGAATCATCCCACCTCCACCAACCAAGCAAACATATATCGGGCGGTTCAATGAGAATTTCATCGAAAACAGACGGTTGTCGTTGGAGAAGATGCTCAGCAAAATAAGCAGTGTTCCTGCGTTTAGCAACGATCCCGACTTTGTGATGTTCTTGATCAACGAGGATTTTGCCAACGAGTCCAGAGAAAGAGAAAAACAAAGTGGGTCGGCAGCATCATTGCAAAATAACGATTCTTTGGATAATGACAAGGATGACGATAGCAGCTTATCCGGAAGTGCCAGCAGTGCGATGTCTGCGCCAATAATAGGCAGCGGAGGAGGTGGGTTCATGACATCGTTGTTCTCAATGTCGACCAAGGTGACCGAGCCAGACGACTACTTTGTGGAGAAAAAGCAGTATATTGACGAATTGGAATATAATCTCAGAAGTTTCTACAAGGCAATTGAATTGATAGGCACGCAAAGAGTGGAATTAATCGGTATCTTGGACGAAATATCGTTGGCATTGGATGAGTTGGCCGACTTGGAGCTCCTGAGAACCACCAGCGACCTCTTGAGTGCGTTTAGTGAAATACAGTTGAAGTTGAAGGAAAACTTGGATCGCATCAACCTTCAGGATCAATTGACGTTGGGATTCACCGTGGAAGAGTACTTGAGGATCATTGGCTCCATCAAGTTTGTTTTTGAGACCAGAACCAAGGTGTACCAGCAGTATCATACGTTCAACCAGGACTTGATAAAAAAGCAGGCGCAGTTGGATAAGCAGACGAGAAAGTATAAACTGCAGGTGGACAAGAGCAACATCTTGGCTTTCGAAGTGGACAAGTTGAAGCAGAAGACGGCGATTTATGAAAAGAAGTTCAACACCATCAGCGACACCATCAAGGCAGAGATTTCCCAGTTTGAGTTTGCCAAGATTGAGGATTTTAGGAGCAGCGTGGAGATTTTCATCGAGAGCTCCATCGAGTCGCAGAAGGAAGCCATTGAGCTCTACGAGACGTTCTACGAGCGCCAGAACTTGGCGTCTGTATAGAAATGACCCAATACACGCTTGGTAATTATTACCTTGAGGTTATACCCCCCATATTATTTGTGCGCACAACTATGACGTATTTGGCAAACGTGCGGCAGATTCCCGCGAGATAAATCGGATCACAAATATTCGGATCAAGGGTCAAAATCCAGGACCGGCTGGATCTGAGTTATTCCCGATGGCCACCGACGTGCAATTGAATCCCACCAGGCTCTCCATCCTATCGGTTCCTCGAGACAAATACTGGATTTTCAGCAGCGGGGTTCTGCAACTTCTCTACGACAGTATTGGAAGGGGAGACCATGGCTCGACAAATGGAGGCAACACGGACCAGCAGGGCGATCCGGAGATTGCAGACGACTCCAGCATCCTCGAAAGTGAAAGCGACATCAGTACCGACCACAGCTTTACCGATAACTCCGGATCGCTAGCGGGAACGGTGTCGACTCCTGCCCGGTCCGAAAGGTCGGAGCGAAGCACCAAAAGCTCACGAACGCCCGACACCGCCCGACCAGGGGACCAGGCAGTGGACAACTCCAGCAAAGTGATCAACGAAAGCGTTGCTGCCAAAGCCAAGCCCCATAGCAGGAAAAGCAGCCTTGTCGAGGAATGGTCTTCGTCAGAGGAGCAGGACTCCAAGGACGACGACGACAGTATTTTCCACGTTGCCTTCACCCCCACGGAGTGCACCATTGTGTGCTGTACCTATTTGATGGAGTCGTTATTCCGGGAAGCCATCGATTACTGTGAACAATTGGACCTCGACATCAAGTTGCTCAACGACACCTTCTTGAGCATCCAGGTGGTGAGTGACAGCACCATGGAGGGCAGCACCATCCTCGAGCTCACCAAGCCGCTTTCCCAGCACAACATCACGCTTTTCTTCTTGTCGAGCCATTTCCACGATATTGTTCTCGTCCCGCACCGGTTCCAAGAGCGAGTGGTCCATATTTTGGCACAGAACAATATGAGCTTCACCAATTCAGACCACGATGTGGACGTGCACCCTCCGAGCCTGCCCACACCATCGAGCCGAGACGTGGAGACATCTACCTTTGAGGTGTTTGAGAATTTCCGCATCAAGCCCGAAATCAATACCAAGGTCAAGCTCCTACTCACGGGATCCAGGTCGGGAGAAGTGGAGGCGACGTTGTTGAAGGTGGCACGGGTTCTCTCCGCGTCGAAGTATATCCCCAGCTACTTTGCCATCACCAAGACGTCTGCCAACGAGGTTTCACTCGTCCTACCAAAATCGTCGAAAATCCGTGCTCAGATGGGGTTTGATTCCAAGAGTATCATCGGATCCGCACAGGACTCGTTGATCCCCATCACCATAGATTTCCAAAAGCTACCGTTGGACTCCACGGGGATTGTTGCTGGTGTCGCCAGCAGGTTGTTCAACGGCTTCAAGCATCATAATGCTCAGCACCATGTGTTTGAGATGAACTACCTCTCCATGGCGAAGCTGGGAATTATCATGGTGCCCCAGGAAAACGCAGCCATCATAGGAGATATACTACGGAACGGCTACGAGAACAAATAGTATGAGGACCCGATTATTTGACCGTAGCTGATGAAATGTAGCATGGAGGTTTTTTGTTTATAACTTTTTTCCCTTCTTCTTGGACTTGACCGTGGTACTCCAGCCGTCTTCGTCCACGGTGACAGCCTTGTCGGCGGAAGACACAATGGCGGCGGACCACGCGGAGTCGTCGCTTCTGCCGATCTGCTGGTCGACCTTTTGTCTTCTCTTCAAGAACTCCTGTGCAAATCTTCTTCCGTCCATGGTGGCGGAAGAGCTGTAGATGGTCTCGGAGATCAAGCCCGAGGAATCGGCGCTGGACGCGGGCAAACTCACAAACATCTCCAACAAGTCGTTTTTGGACACGCTGGGGTAGAGGTTGGTCATGGAGGAGCGGGCCCACACCAAAAACTCCTCACGCACGGAGTTAGTGTTGACGGAGGAAACCGGTCTTTGTGCCGATACTGAACGCAACAACTGGGGGTTAGTCTTGGTGGAGGCGGTGGCGGAGATGACGGTGGGGGTCTTTTTGGGCACCGGCTTTTTGGCGGAGCTTACGGTGGTCCACGCGGAGTTGTCTTCGGGCGCAGAGTTGGCCAACGCGCTGGCGAACGAGGTGGAGCTCGCACCGAGTCCCGCCGCCTTGGAAGCGCGGGTTTTCGCGGACTTGGCTTTTGCAGCCTCGGCCTCTTCGCGCTGGATATCGGCGAGGGTCTTGGTGGGAGCCGACGCGGTGGAAGCAGCGCCCCAGCTGGAGGTCTTGGGAAGGAACGGGGTTTCGGCGGGCTTTTCCTCGGACCACTGTTTCAGCTGCTGTTTCATCAGCTGCTCCTTCAACTGCGCCTGGAGCTGTTTCTGTTTCTCCAACTTGTGGGCCTCCAAGGCCTGGATTTCCTTGAGGGTGAGCGCAGGCGAGTCTGTGGCGGTGGCGGCCCACGGAGCGAGGGGGGCGGTGGCCAGCGGGGCATCGACGGCGGAGTCGGTAGCGTCGGGGACGGCTGCGTCGTGCTGGGAGAGTTTGGTAGTGTCGAGTTGTTCCTGGACCCGTTCGGGCTCTGGGCGAACTGGCCCAACGGGTTCCGGTTGCACGGATTGCACGGCTTGAACAGGCTCAATGGGTTCAACAGACTTGACGGTGTCCACCGGGATGACTGGTTCCACTGGTTGCACCAGCGGAGCCAGCGGAGCCAGCAGAACCAGGACATCCTCTCCCAAAATATCCGTCACCACCGAATGGATGCCGTCCAAAACATGGTCGTCGCTGGGCACATCCATCGTGGACACAGGCACAAACGGCAGGCTCACCCGCGACAGCGACTGGACTCCCGTGAGCCACGGCAGAATCGGAGCCGGCTGCGAGATCTGCGCCGCCAACGGGTTGACCGACGCCGGGGTCGCCAGCGGCGCAGACCCCATCAACCCGGAGGACGCGTCGAGCCCCCAGCCGCTGTTGGTGCGCGACAACTGCGGATGTTGCTGGTGCTGGATTTGCAGCTGGAGGAGCGAGGGCATGTTCAACGGGAAGGTCAAGTTCTGGTGGAGCGGGTCGGCAAAGGTGGAGGACGCGGGGTAGGCGGAGGAGCTGGTCGGGGTGGCGACCGAGAACGGGTCCAGCGAGATGAAGTCGCTGCCAAACAACGTGGGCTGCGATCCCACCGTGTTGAGTCGCATGTTGGCCGCACCCAAGCTTCCGGGGGCGCTGGACAAGATCGGGTGCAACGGCGTCTGCTGGGGCACAAACGGGAACTGCTGGTCATGGTGCAGGGGAAGCTCGTGGTGCAGGGGAAGCTCTGGTGCCACGCCCAACTCCGGGAGCGGCACCTTGAACGGCTGGAGGAAGTTCTGCACTGACTCACAGAACTGCTTCAACGGACGGTACGACGACTCCTCGCGGCGACGGACCCGGAGCTCGAGATCCAAGTACCCTCCCGTCATCCACTCCTGCATCAAGTCGCCGTTGAACGGGCCCTGTTCTGTGCCCAACGGGTCGAGATAGTACCATTCGATCTTGTCTGAAGTCAAGAGAGGCGTCGTCTGGGGAGAATTGCGCGACGAGGGCGTCAATCCGGGCGGCAACACCATGGAGGGCGCCGCCGGTAACGCCGATGTGCCGCTAGCGGAGGTGGACTGCTGGGACAACCCAGAGCCGGGCGAGTCGTGGTGGAGCGGTTCAGCCACTGGCGGGTCAGAAGGCGCCGGGCGCAACGGCGGGTCGCTTAGCGTGGCGGACGACAACGACTGCACAAGCTCGTGGGCCTGGAGCTCGTGGTGCTGGGTGTCGTGATGGAGTTGATGCTGGTGATGGAGGTGCTGCTGCTGCTGCTGCTCGTGGCGGTGGCCATTGATGCCGTTTTGCGAGTGCGCCTGCGAAGAAGGAGCCAATTCGAGGTGGTAGATCTGCTTGGGCCTAGTCAACTTGTAGTTCTCGCCACTCTTGACCGGGAGCTCGGCACTGGTGCCCAAGATCGCGGCTTCGTTCTGGTACCAGATGTCAAACACCTCGTTCATGGTGTACCGCTTGCTGCCTCTATTCAAGGGCACGGTTACGTGGACTTCGTCGGCGACGACGTCTTTTCTGGTTTTATACATGGCGGCGGACGATGGATGCGGGACTCACGGGCGGTGACAATGTGGCAATGCGGAGGCGGGAGACTGTGCTGATGTTCTTTTCCTGGGGTGGTAATGGGGTTCGCTATACCTGAAAAATTTTTCTAATATAAAGACGTGGAGTGCGGGTGGCTGCAGACAAGAACCCAGATGGATCGTTTGGTTCCAGGACGCGAGACTGTCTGCTGATTCAGTGCTGTCGTTTCGCTACACGCCGGCTAAGCTGATATTCGTGTATTTACTGAGCCATTGGAAGCAGGGCAGTACCGACTAGTCCGTGCGATACCGCTCCGTTCTCGCTCAATCATTCCTTTTCCCTAGATACCTACACTCTTCTCCATATCGGTATGGAAGTCCTTGACGTTTGCTCCGCTCTCAATTCCCCCAGCATAGATGTCCTCCCAGTCTATGGAAGCATCCTTGTTGAGCAAAATGTCCTTGTGCATCGTTGAGGGGGCACCCAATATGCTGGGCTTGAAATCGGTGGACTCCACGATCTGCAATTCCATACCTCTCTTGATGGGCTCCGCAGACCCAAACATCCTTCTGTACGTCTCCATGCGGGTTTCCTGTTGTGTCTGTTCCCAGTTGGCAATACGCGATTCCAAGGGATGTCTGTTGTTCACCTTGGACGCCACGTTCAAGGGTCCCTCTTGGTTTCTTAATATATCTTGTAACCCCGCTGCATGTGGGGCTGGCTCTCCAAAGGAAGTCGAGCTCACAGAGGTCTTTCCGTTGCTTTCTGGAACTAATCTCAAAGACTGGTGTTAGTAGGGTTTGGTTAAAATAGGCACCACGGCAGAGGTTGCGGGGCATGTAATGGACCTAGCGGTACTATCCAACGTATGGTATCGTCAATTGGCCCAATTTTTCGCTTCCTCCTTCAACGTGTGCTGAAATACACCACACAAGAAGTGGTATTAGAGGTGTTGCTAAATCCACTCCAAAGCTTTAGAAAAGCTCAAAGCTGGAGGAACTGACAGCTACCAGGCCCTCGACCTTTTGATACATTCTCTGACCGCGAGTGTTTGTCTTCTTGTCTCGTTTCTGCTTGTTGTGCTCATTCTCGTTGAGTTGAAGTTGAACAGTTCTCAATCAATCTTTTACGAAATTCAGAGGTTTTCCGTCACTTGTCACCCCAATGCTTTCAACACAATCATGTACTCTGGTCTCTCCCGGTTGCACACTCCATTTCTACTTACCATATTGCTTGTTAAGTGATTCGTTTCGATTAGTGGCAAAATCACCGAGTCGATTATCGTGCGCTTCAACAAGGATATATGCAGGACTTTATGAACCGTAATAAGTAGTACAAGGAAAGCCAAATTACTACATATGGTTTTAAGCCTATATCATCGACATATGCTGAGGTCCCAATTGGGTATCCTAGAACCTCCGGTCTATTTCGAAGAGTTATTTCTATTTTATATTTTTACTTATGGTCACATCCACAATTGTTCAAGACCTATCTATTGGCTCCTCGATGTCTTCAAGAAGTCTGTGAGAGCCTCCGGTTTTCAAGCTCTGTGGAACCCACAGCCACTTTTCTGGGGTCAACACACCATTGAAACAGAGGGTTCCAAAAACCAAAAGCATAAAGCCCACAAATTGGAGAAGGTGGAAGGACTCCCATCCCATGAGAATCGCGAGGGCCCACACCACCAACGTTCTGCAGGTATCCACAGTTGATCTGGAGGTCGCTGAAATCATGTGCGTGATGCTGATACCAAAAAAGTTGAATCCTGAAATTGAGATCATGATGCAAATAGATGAGACAAGGATTTCCTTTCTATAAAAGAATTGGCTGAATGCTTCGGAAATATTGAAGGGGGAGTCTCTAAATTGCTTTGCTGGTTGGATTGCTCCTAAGACAAAGTTGAGGATGATCATAATCGAAAAAAGTACAACCATTCCATAGAAACCTTCACAGTACACCAACTTCAAAGGCTTGATCGACTTCTTGCTGAGGATATGTTCTTCAAATACAAATTGGAGTGCCTGAATGATAGTGGCAAACAGAATAAGGGAAATACCAAACCAAATCAAGGCTGCGCTCTCCTTAGAAGTGGCCACACTTTCATCTGAGTTACTGGAACCACTCAAGCCAACCACTCCCACTCCAACGGTAACAAATATCAAAGATACCCACTCCAAGCGAGTGATTCGCCTGTTCAAAAACAACACCGACATGATAGCAACAAATAACACCACAGATCCTCTTGTCATTTGGTAAATTGATACTGGGACATATATTAACCCAATGTTAAACAACGTAGTAGCACACAAGTCACAAATAGCAGGAATTGCAAGCTGAATGTTTTCGAAAACGGACATACTATCCTCCGCCTCTTCCTCACCTTCAATCGGAGCATAGTTCTTGCGATTTCCAAAAAGACTGGTACGATATACCAAGTAGTATATGAAGAAAAGACCGAACTCTCCAATGAACATCTGGAGCGATTGAAGTGCCGGTTGTTCGAAATTGCGGTGTTTCGTGATATCTGGATTGTTACAGTGTCTCACACACTGATTGTCTTGATATTTAGTGAAGAGTGAATTAGCTGCACCGGTGATCAAAGTGCCTAGCACAATCACTAAGACTGCAGCAGAACCCATCGTGTTGTTTGCAAATAGGTTTGTTGAACACCGTCAGAGCGATATAGTTTTATTCCGCGCCATAGATGGCTCTAAACGGTAATCTGCTAGATAGGCACGTGACTTTCTCCACATTGGGAAAGGTACTAGAAGCCAGACAATACGAGCCTGGAAGCAGCAAAATATTTGAAACATCAGGTACATGCTTCGGAAAACATAATGTTACCTTCCATATCGTTTGAGAGTTTGTCGACTCTGCTTTCGCCTAGTTGCTTGCGCAACAAATTTAGATCGTTCTAGTTGTCACTGATTTATGGTGAATACTTTTTCAGAATAGTAGTGACTTTTGCAATTGACATCGGTGCTGCATCCCCAGAAAGTTAATGATATGCTCTTGTTTCCAAGGGCGACCAAAACCTCCCCCCCCACATGTTGAGAGCATCAGACTTGGTGCACGTGATTCTAGTGCGCCGCATGATGGTCATCGTTTTGAGTTGTGGAGGTGAATTAAAAGTGGATAGAAGTAGCCCATTTAGGCTTCAATTCACTTCAAATTGGAGGAGCTCATTTCAACAATATGAAAACATAATTTATCTTGTTTTGGGCTCATTTCCACTAGTAAGAATCACTATATTGGTATTTTGAGATAAATATTTCCTATTTTGGTCATATATCGGCTCATATCCATGAACAGCTGAAGCAAAAATTTTCAAAAAAGCCCTAATGATGTTGTTCCCAATCTTTTGTAATTATTTGTGCAGTTTGGAATGGTCAGGATTGTACATTGTTTAGTTATTCTCAATTTCAAGTATTGCCACCCATCCATGACGCTCATCCGGCTTAGTAAGCGTCGCACGCATTCCTTTCTAATTATTATGTAAAGGCAGGTTACCCGGCCTGGCAAATCGCCCTCGCAGGCATCGGTTTATAGGGAAAAATTTTCCAGATACACTCTAGCTATAGTGTTGGATTGTGATCTTCAATCAGACATTTCGAGCAAATAGAAGGAATATCAACGTATAATGGCTTTCGGTGCTCCAAGAGGAAGAGGCGGCCCAGCTAGAGGCGGCCGTGGTGGTGCTAGAGGTGGATTCGGCGGTGCCAGAGGTGGCCGTGGTGGTGCCAGAGGCGGCTTTGGTGGTTCCAGAGGTGGATTCGGTGGTGCCAGAGGCGGTGCCAGAGGCGGATTTGGTGGTGCCAGAGGTGGTGCCAGAGGCGGTGCTAGAGGTGGCCGTGGTGGTGCTAGAGGTGGTGCCAGAGGCGGTGCCAAGGTCGTTATCGAACCACACAGACATGCCGGTGTTTTCATTGCCAGAGGTAAGGAAGATTTGTTAGTCACCAAGAACAGTGCTCCAGGAGAATCTGTTGCCGGTGAAAAGAGAATCTCGGTTGAAGAAGCTGCCGCTGCTGAAGGTGAAGCTCCAACCAAGATCGAGTACCGTGTGTGGAACCCATTCAGATCCAAGTTGGCTGCCGGTATTATGGGTGGTATTGATGAGTTGGGTATTGCTCCAGGTAAGAAGGTTTTGTACTTGGGTGCTGCCTCCGGTACCTCCGTGTCTTATGTGTCCGATGTTGTTGGTCCAGAGGGTGCTGTTTACGCCGTTGAGTTCTCTCACAGACCCGGTAGAGAATTGATCGGTATGGCCAAGAAGAGACCTAATGTGATTCCTATCATCGACGATGCTCGTCACCCACAGAAGTACCGTATGTTGATCGGAATGGTGGATGTTGTCTTTGCTGATGTTGCCCAACCTGATCAGGCCCGTATTATTGCATTGAACTCGCACTTGTTCTTGAAGGACCAAGGTACCGTTGTCATCTCCATCAAGGCCAACTGTATCGACTCCACTGTGGATGCTGAGACTGTGTTTGCCAGAGAAGTGCAAAAGTTGAGAGAAGAAAGAATCAAGCCATTGGAGCAATTGACCTTGGAGCCTTATGAAAGAGACCACTGTGTTGTTGTCGGTCGTTATCTTAGAAGCGGCTTGAAGAAGTAAGCTTCGCCGTGTGCATCAATGCCAGGTATCTGGTTTGTATAATAAATGAATTGGATTGTTAGAAAAGTGTAGGGCGGTGTTACATTCATATATAGTTCGCAGCGGTTTGGCAGCCATTTTTGTATGGCCTCATAATTTTATTTTTGCGCCCTGGTCTGTGACACTCAAAAAGCAAAATGCTACTTCGCACTACTTTGCCATAAACATTCCAGATCACTTATCTCAGCTTGATCGACACAAAACTATACACACTTTTCCCAAACATAGCTGTGCTGCCACGCAGCTCCAAAACCCTCTAGCGTATTTTACCATCTCATCACCTGAACTACTCCGACGTCGCCAAATCTACAAGTCGAAGTCCTCATCCACAGTGCACTATGAGCAGCGTACGAACCGGAGACCACTTGGACACTCCAAAGATAGGCTCCGAGCAACCGCAGGAGCAACGGGAATACTCCACACAGCCGGCTGATGTGGACTCGTCCAACTTGTTCGTCTCGGAGACCACTCCTACTGAGGAAGTCATCGAAATATCTGATGATGACATAGAAGTCACTGATATAAGGCCCAGCAGCCGACAAAACGACAATGGACCACCCACCGGCACACCGAACTCTCCTAGAGCTCGAAGGCGACCACGTCAGGTAGTAAATATTGAAGAGGACGACGACATCGAAATCACAGGAAGCAATTTTAATGCCACCCCTTTGGAGTCGTCCTTGCCACCACTAGACGATCAGCAGCAGGAAGCCGAATTCGATGGCGAAATTGAAATCATCAACGAGCGCGCCATACCGAGACCGCCTCGCACATCCATATTCCATGACCCGCGTCCCCGTTTCAATGGCGCCTCTCGGCCGGGACTCCCCCTGTTCGACCAAATCAGTTCCATGGTCCATTCCCATCTCAGTAGCCTCGAGGGAGCCCGAGTGCATCGCCGAGGTGAACGTTCACGAGTGGTGCTTCCTTTCTCTTCCACAGGACGATCCCTTCGTGGCAGGAGAACCAACACCGCTTCTGCTGAGAGCCAGCTTGCGGAGTACCTCCACAACGTGTTGAGAAGACAGCAAGATTTTGCAGGATATGAGGACTACGACTACTCAGACCTGAACGCAATTGAGTCCTCCATAATGAACCGGATCGAGAGAGAAAACGAACATGCTCTAGACCAACGATTAACGAACGAAAATAACTTTAACAGAAAGACTTTGGAAGACAAGAAACAACAAGCCGTTAACGAAATACACGGCTATACCAACGATATCAGTCCAGACAAGAATTTGGTCTGCGAGCTCTGTGGAGTTCGTTTAGGCCAAGGAATACCCTCAGACTTCAAACCTGACCCAAGATATAACGAACAGTTTGAAAAGTATGCCAAGGAGTATAGAGTCCAAGCACCTTGGTTCTGTATTTTGCAATGTACCCAAAGCGATATCGAATTATCGGAAAGAATCTTTGCATCAAAATGTGGACATGTGTTCTGTGGTCGGTGTGTCAAGAATATTGGCAATAGACCACGCAGAACCAAAAGTAACCGCTCGCTATACTCAATCACGAATCCTACCTTGGTTTCCCCATCAAAATGTCCTGCTGTTGACTGTAATAAAAAGTTCACAGCTAAAAACTTTGTTGAAGTTTACTATTAGGATTTCAATTTCATTTCTTCAAGTTAAGATTTATTGTTGCATTCAAAAGGACTTATATATAGTGACATCGGGGTCAATGGAGAATTGAACATAGATATATAAATAAATTGAGCGGAAACAGATTCGTGTACGTCATAAGCCGACTATCCTAATCAATTCTAGCCTCTGATAAGGTCAAAGGCTTGATATTATTAGAAAATACTGAGGATCCAGACTTGAATCTATTGATCTTCTTCAATTTCTCACGGACAACCATTACAGGAACGGATGATTTAGTGACCAAATAATTCGATAATGAGCCCAATAAAACACCCTTGATTGCACTTTGGCCCTTCGATCCGACAACAACCAACGTGGGTTTCAAGTTGTCAATAATCTCAAGAATCAAGTGTCTAGGAATAGGATGGTGAATAATCTCAATCACAATATGGATTTGGAGCTTGGTCAACTTCAACAAATTAAGCACCTGCTGCTTGGCTTTGGTCAACATGTTCAACCTATACGCTTCAGCATTAGAGTCATTTGGGTTGGACGCCTTGGAGTGGTCGTTTTCTTCAATGACGTAGATGATAAACAAAACAGAGCCGTCCACCAAAACCGTACCGAGACACCACTCAAGAGCGAAAATGGATTCAGGTGAGAAGTCCATACACACCAAAAACATCTTGGGCTTGGCTTTGCGATCGATGAGCTGGAAGAAGTTACCTCTGGTTATGGTTTGGATCACCCTTGCTTGGTTCTTGTTGGAATCGACTTCTCCTTCCTTAATAGTTTCATTCAATTGCGATGCAAACTCACTATCCAAACGATCTTCGACTGCCGACGTGTATGGAATCATGAACAGCGGGTCGGTTTCTTCATCGACGTTCTTGTCGGGTTTTTCCTGGCTATCGTTTCCAGCGACCTTCTGGCCCTTCTCGATAATCATCTTCCTGTAGGCCAGATAATTCTCTAACTTCTGCTTTCTTGCAGCCGCGTCTTGGTCGGATTTGGACAAATCCAAGCCATCCAAGCCGGTAAGCTTTTGCTTCTCCGTAGCCAACTTGTCCAAGGAGCTCTGTTCGATGTTGATACCGTTGTTGCGGGCCGCTGCGAGGCCCCTCTCTGTCGCGGTCAACTCTTCGAGCTTTTGGATGGTGCTCTTGTCGGACAAGTTGGAGTTCTCTAGAATGGTGGAGATCTCGTTGATCTTTTCGTCGTGACATGCATAGTTGGGCAAGATGTTACCGGTGTCGTCGTACTGGAACTTCTCGTTGTGTTCGTCGTCGGAAATGTGTTCTTCTTCGCTGACCTCGTTGTCCCATAGGTCGTTGTTGTCGTCTCTGTCTTGAGCACCACCTTTGCCCACGATCTTGAGTCTTTCCAGCGGATCGTGGTTGGTGATGGACCACTTCATCTCCTTGTTGAACTCGTCGTTCAGCGTGGACAGCGATCGACTATTGTTGATGGACCGGGAGGGAGACACCGACAGTCCTCTAGACTTGGACTGGTTGATGATGTTCAACTTCTCGGCTTCTAACCTAGACTGGCGACTCATTGGGGATGTTGAACTAACAATTGGGACAGGGAGATACCCGGTCTATATATAGGCGTGTATGGGGTTTGCTTAACACGGATGATATGGCGTCTACCAGAAACGGGGATTGGATTCTAGCTGTGTCGTAGACGTGCACGGTACAAGATGTGCTTGTGGCGTGGAGCTGGAGGATATCACGAGGAACAATGCACAATTGCCGTTGTAGTAGAATTGTCTGGAAATGGTGTTGGTTTTGTCGCTGCTCCTGAATTGGGTGATCATGACAAGAATGTCGCACTTGGTGGGGAAGGAGGCACGACACGGCTGGGCAAGGCTGAGGCGAGAAGGGACCCGTTTCGGATGACGGGAAGTGGACCAGAGCTGGGTTTACCCGAGTACCTTGTACTCTAAGAGCAGCTATAGAGTGAAGTCATATAGACCAGATTGGTATCATTCTGACTATTCCATCTACACACGCAGTGTACCATAAGTGTAGGCGGTTCATATAATGAAGTCTATGTGTTGGGTTGGAGACGGTGAAGAGTACCAGACGAATCATCTAGGTTACACCATCTGCTCTGTAAAATTTTCAATTTCTTAAACATTAGAGTCTACACTTCTGTGGTCCCATCCTTAAAGCTCTTTCTATATTGCACAGTGAAAATAATGCTTTCTAGGGTCCACGCTTTTAATCCTCTTCCTCGTCCGTGTCGATGAACTCCACGAGTAAGTTTCCTCCACTCGCTAATTCCTTCGTCTCCCCCACTGTGGAGTTACATGGACTCACACTTTTCTTTGGAAATGGCTGTACAAGCTCAAACTGGAAGGGATACTTTTCAGCAAAATCGCTCGTGTCAAGCGTCTTTGCTGTTTCGATCAACTCCTCCTCTATTTCTTCGCAAAGCTCATCGAAGTCTTCGTCCCCACTCAATCCTTCTTTGGCTAAGAACAATTGAAAATCAACAAATAAATATAGTTGATTCACTGAGAGCGACTTGTCGAAGGTCTCCACTAACCTTTTTCCCGTGGGAAGCTTGATGGCAATCCTGGATGTGGATTCGGACCCGCTTGGATTGGTCAAGTTCTTGTTCAATAGGTTATACATGTATGCTCTTTTGATCTTTTCTGCATTCTCAGCTGCCAAAGACTTTTCTGCCTCCTCCTGTTTCTGGACCTTTTTAATTCTGTCCCTCTCGAGTGACTCCAGATATGCATCGTCTTGCTGTTGCTTGATTAATCTCGCAAATTCCATTTCTTGCTGATCATAACGGGCAGAAACCATCTGCGGACTGTACGACTCAAGAAGCCGGCTGATGTTCCTCAAAATCTTTTCGCCTGTGCTTTGAGAGTTTTCAGGACTGAGGAATTGCCTGGCAATATTCGACTTGTAAAGTATCGACATTGAGCTGAGAACGGTCTGTGGGTTGCTGGAAACGTTTCCCACCAACATGACATAGGGAAGTCTCTTGATCTTGTAAGTCTGTCCAATTTCGTAGGCTTCCCGGGACCGGGAGGCATCGTTTATGTAGATAAGTGTCTCTTTGTGGGTACCGGTGGATTTGTTGAAAAGTGCTCTGAACTGGGGATTCTCCAAAATGTTGTGGACAAAATTCCTAGACTCTTCGGTATCGTTGACAATAATTGTCAAAAGCCACACGTAAGCCTTCTGTGACCGCTCGTGGGCGTCGTTGAAGTTTGTCAGTATATTGTAGTCGTCCAACGGCACCGGCGAGGCGTATATGGGCTCGTAGTTGGAGAAATCAAACGTTCTAGGAAATCTATTGGGGTCGGAGATACGGGGAATTCCGTTGAAGCCAAACAATTGCTTGGCTGCTGCAAAGAGGATTTGCAAGAGCGCTTTGGGCACTATCAAGAGTAGCCACAAGTATCGCCACACCGGCCTTTGGGACCGCTTTTCTTCTTGGTCAATGGATGTGCTGGACAAAGGCTCCCTGTCGCCGCCCCTCTCGCTTAGCGAAGCGTGTATCCCTACCTCTAGATGCCATGAGGTGGAGATTCTAGGGGCCTTGGGCAACCTGGGAATCAATGCGTCCATAAACATTTGGCTTTGGAGGTTCATGACTTCGGAATGGCGGCGGTGTATGCCCTCGGTGTCGTGACTCTCCATTCCGGAGGTATAAGCTGAGGTGGAGTCAAATGGGGTCAGTTCCATCAGACCGGTCCGTTGGGATATGCCATCGAAACCGGTGTCAAAGTATTGCGAGATGGCGTTGTTGAGATCATTGTTATGGGCTGCAAGGAGCGCCGTGGCCTTGTCGTCGTCGTCTGTACCTTCAAGACCGGTGATGGCCTTGAACTCCTCGAGTACTGACATGGTGATCTGTGGAGTATCCGTGGGCTTCGTTCCGGCGAAACTAGTGCGATAACACGTCGATAAAGAAAACTGATACCGCGGGGGCAACCGCACGAGCCACCGCGGGCGAGCACGCTGTCGCGGTACGTTCTAGCGAGAGACAGAGGGACACATCTCCAGCAACGGGTCACCAGATGCTCTGTGGGGCTGGTTCGGTCAAAATGGGGATTCCTTCAAGCTCCCACAGCATCCCCTAAACACTCCCGCCCTACTCGTTTCAATGGTAACGTTGTGGTAGGGGCCTTGCACTTCCCGCGGTCTTACGGCCATGCCCGTGCTGGCTCCCTAAGTACCGCGGTGCAGCTCGCCGTACGCAGAGGTGAGACCACGCAGAATCTGATACCAGAAAATACCACCAAGCACACAACCAGGGCGGGCCATGTGCTGCAACCAGCCCATCATTCAGGGTTCCGGTGGCACCTGGCGACAGCTTACCGCTTTTCCGTGGACATTGCCGCCGATATCGCTGGCATCACCACTGGTTAGACGTCTGATCACGTGATAAAGTGACAAGCATGGCTCTAACGGGACCTTTGGAGGCTGGGATACGGGTTGCGGGGCGGTAGTAGGTCTCTTTGAGCCTCGAGTAACCACCCGACACTTTCCCGGCAGATCTCTGGCTTTCCTTTTTATTTCGTCGTCTGCACACTTGGTTGTCCTATTTACGCATTCGTGTACAACAAAAAAAGACGAGACACGATCTTGTATCAGAGCTATATCTGACGCTAAAACGAGCAGGTTTCGCCTCTGAACCATAAAGTTTCTACAGTCCCATCGCAGGATCTATCCGACTACCACCACACACTTATTACACCATGGGAATTTGCGGAGGTGCTCCTAAGACAAGTATGTATGGGATGTGTTCAGACGAATCAACAGACGAATCAACAATAGGTGGAGTGGCTTGACACGAGCTGAGGATGCGGTTGTGTTCTAAGAAGGCTGTCTATCGCTCAGATCTGGCTGTCCGAATGTCTCGTGTTCCCATCGTGTCGTCCACTATGTTGATATCTCCCATTCCAAGTGTTTTGATGATCGATTCAGCCGTTCTTCAAGAAGGAGCTCGTCTCCTGTTCTGGAAAGGACCCCGTATCTCCTGCAATCCTACTAACCTTCAGTACAACGGAAGATCGTCATTCTCGGTGACGGTGCCTGTGGTAAAACGTCGCTCTTGAACGTTTTCACCCGAGGCTATTTCCCTCAAGTGTACGAACCTACGGTGTTCGAAAACTACGTGCATGACATCTTTATCGACGGCCAGTCCGTCCAGCTATCGTTGTGGGATACCGCCGGTCAGGAAGAATTTGACCGGTTGAGATCGCTTTCCTACTCAGATACTCACTGCATTATGTTGTGTTTCTCTATAGATTCGCCGGACTCGTTGGAAAACGTGCAGTCCAAGTGGGTGGGCGAGATTGCCGACCATTGCGAGGGTGTCAAGTTGGTCTTGGTGGCATTGAAGTGTGATTTGAGAAGCAACGAGGACGCAGACGAGATCAACACCAACGAAGACGAGTCATTCAACCCATACTCCCAGTCGGGCAACCCTTACCAGCAGCAGAAGAAGTTGATTTCCTATGACGAGGGCTTGGCGGTGGCCAAGAAGGTCGGGGCCTTGAGATACTTGGAGTGTTCGGCAAAAAAGAATAGAGGGGTCAACGAGGCCTTCTCCGAGGCTGCCAGATGTGCATTGAATGCCAAGCCTAAAGGTGCCAACGACAACGAGCCTGAAAGCAAGGGGTGTGTCATTATGTAGTGCTATAGACGATGTGTCAAGTTAATACATGGAAGCCATGGTCCGGTGTAGCAGGAGTGTATTTACAAGATTGGAGCTCCATTTGCGGTTCGAACCATCTTATATGTTCCCTGATCTTACTTATTATTCCAACATCGAAGAATATCTGGATGTCCCGGCGAGTTTCAGCATGGATCCTCTCCATCATCTACTTAAAGCTGCCCTTGAAGGGGTTCTCCAACTTTTCCTTCCGTACGTCCCAGATATCTTCCGACAGTCCCTTGGACTTATCCTCGATCCACCTCTGTTTGTAGAACTCTTGGATCTTGAGTCTTTGGCTGATTTCCTTGGGAGAAAGCTCCGACAACGGCTTCTCCTTGCCCTCATACATTTCTCCATGCTTAATGGCAAACCAGAACTTCTCTCTGGCCCGCTTACATTGGTTATAGGTTCCGTATCTGTAGTAGTGCTTTATCTGTCCACCCAAGGCAAAGCATCCAAAGAGCTCATCTAGAGCTGTGATCATGGGCATGTGGGTTGGAAACTCGAGAAGTTCCGCTTGCTGGGCCGTCACCTTCTGGAGCTGCTCTTTTCGTGTTTGAGCTTCTTGTGGAGTCTCCTTGAAGATGTCCAAGAGCTGGTTCAATTCTTTATCCTCGGAGCTCGACATGCTGTGTGGATGAAATCTTATGTATCTGCTAGAGATCAAAAATATGTAGAGTACTGAGGATACGAAAAATAAAAAATGCCTTCAGCCAGATTCGAACTGACGATCTCCTCATTACTAGTGAGGTGCCTTACCAACTTGGCCATAAAGGCAATTTTCGATGTTGAAAAGAAGGTGCGGAGTCATATGAATAAGTTATTACATAATAACTTAGGTTGCAAAAAAATTATGTTTTAGGCAGGGTCAAGAGCAAGAAAAGAAGAAGATGATAGCAAACAATTGAAGGAGGAAATTGAGGAAGCTCAAGTACAATATATAAGGACTCAGGCTCTAGGTGAGAGAAAGGTAGCGAAGTTAGTATTAAGGGATTGAGACATTGCAGCAAATGGGAAAGAACCCATTTCGAGAATTTATGGAGATGAGACAAGAGTATGGAGAATCCGTATCAGATGTTTTTGACAGGTTTCAAGACAAATTATTGGATACTCTGTTGGCTGCTCTTCCCGAAATGAAATTGTAATTCTTTTTATTGTTAAGTTACCTGAAAGAGTTAGGGAGAGATTATATGCAAATGGCCCGGAAAATCTTGCTGCGGCAGTTAAAATCTGTGCAAACATTGAGAACGCGGAGAAACAAGCCAAAAATCGGAACTTTAGACAAGGTTTTAGAGGGACTAAAACTGGGAAAAATGGTAATGATAAAAGAGAATGTTCAACTAAGGCTAAAAAATGTTTCCACTGTCACAAGGAAGGACATTTTGAATCAAATTGTCCAGAGATAAGAAATGAGGCAGTCAGTTAGTGTTGGATCTGACTATAGACAAAATCCCAAACCGGAGACGCCGGAAACCAAATTCCATAGTGTTTCAGTCGATTTGAGACACGTGCAATCTGAGACATTTACGGATGTGGTAAGTGACAACCTGATGTTATATCTTATTGAGTTATCAATTGAATGCAAGAATTATAAAACAATGTTGGACACATCTTGTCAAGCAAGTCTTGTATCTAATGAGATTGCGAGAGAATGGAAAGAAATTCCTTCTACGGAATCATTCAAAAATAGAAGCCAATATCAATTGAAAGACTTCAATGGGAAAAATTACACAAGCTACTGTGAGAATCGAAGGCTAGATTAGGTAATCTAGGAAAACTACGGCAAGAATCGTTACATTGAGAATTAAACTCTGTGTTTCCAAAACCCAATGTTTTTGACTGGTTAGTAGAGTTTTGAGCCTCCTTTAAACCAACTAGTCTAAGAAGGTATGGAACTAACTTATTTCAAGTAAAACAATCAGCACGTTGCGAGAGGCAGGGCAGAAAAGAGCAATGTCCAACATTCTAGTCTCTTATATCTAAATAATGAAGTTGCTGTGAAAGATCTGGATCTCATTCGTTTCCGCTCAAACTTTAAGCGTCTTTATGGAGAGGCCGCTGGAATATAGATTATACTTGTGAGTTTAGTAATGTCGAGAGGGTTTTTCGGTAGTTCAAAGAAACCACTTTATTACCACCCCTTTGGTATTAGGAAATGATGTCGAAGCAGAGAGTGAAGCACTGAATTGTAAGGCCCAAATAGTTCAGGAGATAGCCAAACATCCGAAGCACAAAGAATTCTGAATATTCGGGGTGGATTCAAAGATGGGGTCTTCATGAGGTTTTCGAGCAAATGAAGAGCTATCTGCTGCACTGCAACATCCTCGGCTCTGTGAAACACGGGTCGCTACATGGTCCACCAGAAAAGTAACGGAATTCTGGGTAGAAAATTATACAGTTTTGTGGATGACTTTACGAAGGAAAATACGAAAACAATAGACGTGCATAGCACCCGCATAGAACCCCTAAATGCGCATTTCACAGCCTCGGTCAATACTACTCAAAAGCGCACTTGATTGAAACAGAATACATATCATGAAGCTCATACCAGTCAGCAAATGCTCACGGACTTCAAAATATGAAATTCTCTTGCATCATCAAATGAATCCATGTTCCTTCCACGGAGTATATACTTTAATAGCTTGCTCATAAATCCGTGACATTTTCGCCCTAAAGGGTACTATCAATGCACCTTGCTTTATCATGCTGTGAGGTTCCGGTTAAACATGCCACTCCATGGTCCACACCATACTACGCACCGTATAATAATTGTATTTCTCGGGATATTTTTCTGTATTTTGACACAACTAATTGCACATGCGAAAATAATTGTCCAACACCAAAGTGCACCAAGACTAAGTACTGGAAAAATCGATCGGTTTTACATCTCGAAAGGCTTGGTATCTTGCCGAAGATTGAAATGATGAGCTGTACCGAACATCGAAGAAGAACAGCTTCAATTGAAGTGAGTTGGAGGAAAGGTTCCAGGAAATGTATGGAGCCGTTCCTCACGCGGCCCAATATATTTGTGTTTGAGAATAATGCAGTAGCTCCGTGACGCAGAACCCGCTACTCCCAGCCACGGCGAACAAGCCGAGAGTTATTTGAACAATTATTTTATTTTTTGGCGTCATCACCCGCGAATCATATTAAATGATAAGGTATTTGTCGTGGACCCCTGCTACTTTGGGGGAAACGTCAGTGCGGAGAAAAAAGACCTGCTAAACAGATATAGACGATATTCCGGTGATGTGAGGACTAGACATAGAAACTCGCAGAAAGTTTGGATTCCGGAGATCTCACAGTTGTCGGATATTTCTTACAGCTTGAAAAGAACGTATCACAGCCTCCGTGTTGAATATTACCATGGCGAAATTGGTTTCGTTGACATGCCCTACAAATAACGGGCTGAGTCCTACAACGTACTGGGTTAAACCTACTGATAACGTTATTTGCCAGGACGGTGTTGCGTACGTGCCAGCAAGTACCTCTAAATCATCGGCGAACAAGCCCCACTACCTGTTTCTTTTGATCAAGATATTGGCCTTCACATACTTGTTGGTGTTCACAGTGTAATGATATCAAATTACAGCATATCAAACTTTGAGCATTCTGGTTACTTTTCGATATTCAAACAAGCTGCTACTTAATGGGTATTGCTTGCTTATCTCTATTTATGTGGACTTCGAAGAAGTGCAGAAACTGGATCTTCTTATCATAGTAAGAGTGGAATTTGAGCTAGTTTCCTCAACGAATAGACATGTTTTCCTTCCTCCTTGTACAGATTTTGAAGTAGCCGTAACTAATGTGAATACGAATCAGAGATAAAAACCCAGAACTAACGACTACAACAACATTGCAAGTATCTCTTTGTGATAGTTGATTTAAATGTCCATTGCCTAGCTCGCCCCCTCGAGTCATTCTGTTTGAACAGGAGATGAGTATTTGATATCGAGACGAACCAAGTATTTTTACCCGAAAATTTGGTCCCCCAATCTGTGTCTTGCAAAACGACCGACTCGCATACATGATAAGTATTTTAGCTTTGTGCGTTCTGGGATTAATTGCAAAGACCGGAAAGACGAAAAGTGGTGCGGCTTCATTACCCTTCGAGCCATGAAATGGAAATACCCGCTTAAACCGCAGACGCAGAAAGAATATTTAGGAATCCATAGTTCATTACCTGAGCCGATTTTCAATCTTTAGAAGTTTTGATTAAATATACGAGACTTAGCATCGTGTGTTTTAAAACCCACTAGCCTCAGGGTAGACTTCCTAGACAAACGTACAACGCTTATCGTACAGCATAAAGATTTTATTGGGCGAAGCAGACTTCGGCCGAAGCTTCTCATGTGTCAATTCTGGATTCACTGAGGTTTGCGCAATGGTAAGGGGTCCGCACAGCTCTGACATTTTTTGACCATACTTTGGTTAAAATAATAATACTCAATTTCGAGATATTTTTGTGCCGCTCGAGAGCATGATATCACGGAAATACGGTCAGCAGGCATTGTACACCGACTTAAGCCTCGTGTCAGTAGGTAAGCAAATATGTTAAACAAACAAGTAGTTCTTAAATATTGCAATGCTAACTTAAAGGTAAACGTGATCCCCTGGTGATATTTGAAGTGTATGATAAAGGAGCGTTGCTATTGGTTCCATTTTATTGATAGGGGAAGCGAAAATACATGACAGAAGAAGGGTCTAATCCAAGAGCTAAGGTAACGTAATAATAATTTATTTTCTTCCATCCTTTCCAGCACCTAATATGATAAGGCTTTAATATTCCAATCATCATGATAGCTCCGTGGGGAAACAAGGACCTTCATTCCCAAGCCAATTTGAGGTGCTTAAATAAGAGCTCATTTCCAGCATTTTGTCAAAAATTAGCACATTTCTTAAATCACACTTGTTTAGTATAATGAAAGGTACCGATACAGTACAATGCGGTCGTAATGCAACAACTTACGACGTTCCATCCTCTGGTACTGTCATCTGTCAATCCGGGGTGGCATATGTGCCAGCAAAGATTCATAAATCTTCGTCCCCAAAGCACGGGGTCCTTTTGTTTAAAGTCATATTCTTTGCCTATTTCTTGGCCTTTGCTCTCGCGATTGATTTGGATCCCACCACCGAAATTGGGGCAGTTGGTTCCATTGCTGGATTTACTCCTGTTGGTAATTTTAGTAAGCTAGATGCAACTGATATATCCTCGGGAGATAAGTTTTATGACTTGACCTCAAAAACCGTTATCACCGTTCTTGATGTGACTTATGACGAGAGTACCAATTCAACTGGAAAAAGAAGTGTTTGTCCTAGCCATACCATTTCATACACACAAGTTCAAGTTGCTCAGCAGGGTCAATGGTGGTCAGCTTGGGAACAAGCAACGGGAAAATTGTATTGCGATGGAAGCCCCGACGGTGCTCAGTTACTGAGAGGAATTGAATGGACTATTGGGTACAGTATTGCTGTGGATGCTGGCATCAGCATTGGTGAAGTAATTGCAGCAATGGCAGGTATCGGCATTCAAATTGATCTGCTGACTACAAACACTTGTTCGGCCTCTTGCTCCTGCAGTTACAATGAACCAGCTTGCATCTGGGAGCAGAGTTTATTCACTTGGTCTGATACTCAAAAACAAAGCTGCTCTAGGTTTTCAAATTGTGAGGGTGAGTATACCAACTGTGGTGCTTGGGGACCATACCAAAGGACAAATGCTCCTTACAGACGTGCAGATTGTCGGTCCTACAACTTCGGTTGTTCTCACGGCAGTGGCTGCAACTGATCAGATTAAATAAGAAAACCAATATTTAGTTTATCAAGAGAATAAACAAACCATATGACACTTGAAAAATTTCTCTCTAGGCTCCATCAGGCAACTATCTTCAACAGTGAAATCTCCTCTATCTGTTGGCGATGCTAAATACTAACTGCCTCTATATTGTGTATTTCACCTGCGCACGACCTCACAATTTTTCACCAATCAACATCTCCAGCTGAGACTTAGCACCAACCACCAATGTTCACCCAGCTCAAATCGAGGGTCGCACAGAGTGTGACGTTCCTCACGCGTAATGTGTCGTACATGGGCAACTTAAGACCCAACGAGGGAGCTGTTACCGGCTATAAAAGACTTGGTAGAGGTCCTGCCTCGGGAAAAGGAAAAACCTCTGGAAGAGGTCAGAAAGGTCAGAAAGCCAGAGGAAAGGTCCCTAGATGGTTAGAAGGTGGACAGACTCCATACTATAAGCTCTTCCCCATCACTGGATTCAAGAGACCGCATAGAAGAGTGTACTCCGATCTTAACTTGAGCAGAATCCAGGACTTCTGGGATAATGGAAGAATTCCTTTAAAGGCTGGAGAGACCTTGACTATCAAGACTATGAAGGAATGTGGATTAATTACCGGTGTGTTGAAGGACGGTGTCAAGGTCCTTGCTAATGGAAAGGAAGCCTACAGTGTTCCATTAAACATCGAAGCATCGAGAGCTTCTGCACAAGCGGTCGAGACTATCGAGAAGTTGGATAAGACATTCACAGCCGTTTACTTCACCAAGTTGTCATTGGAAGCACATGTGGCCCCAGACCAGTTTTTGTTGAAGAAAGGATATGTGCCATTACCCGCAAGACCCACTCACAGAAGAGACATCGAATACTATTCCAATCCAGACAAACGTGGATACTTGTTGAAGGATAGATCGTTGTTGTTGGACCATCTCAAGAACACTACAACAACCTACACCAAGGCAGAAAAGAAGAGCTCCTTGGAGAGACAATCTGAGAACGCTTCTTCGCGCAGATTTGATGAGTACACCGAAGGTAAGGTCATTTCGTTGGAGGATCTTTGAATGCTATCTTGTATATAATGAGCTCGTCATGGGCGAACCAAATAGATGAAAATCCGTAAAGTCCCAATGTAGGTCTTTTTTGGTATCCAGTTAGTGCTATTTATTAGATTGGTATGTGGGCCTGCCACTATTATTCGACATCCACGAACACTTGAAGCAACTTCTCCACGACGTCCTGGATGTCTTCAATGCGTATTTTCTTCTTTGTGTTTCCACCGAAGCTGTAATTATACTTGCGCAAACTGAACAACGAAGCTTTGTATGTCATTTGGTAGATTTCCTTGATGGTTAGCTTATCATTAAATGAATGGTTCAAGCTGGTTGAAAGTCCGCGAAGACGCAAGCCCGATAGTATCATTTTGTTGACAGCCTGATTTATGTGTTCTTGACTGGAGAGGACCAGCAATGAAGTGGATGTGGGTTTTGCTGGCTCGACAAATGGATTGGATTTCTTCTTGCGCTCGAGTACCTTGTCAAAGACCGAGGTGTTTTCCTGGACGGGATTGGTGTCGGGTTCTAAAAAGGAATTGGCTGCAACATCTGTCTCGTGTGCACGAACGAGCTCAGTGACACGGTTCAAACTCTCGAAATCGATAACCAAGACCCGGATTTGGTCGTCGAAGAAAAACACCAAGTACTGATCTGACGAGTCATGTTTAAAGAGAAGACCGTACCGATGAGTTAGGGCCAACGGAAGTAAGTGGGACTTGAAAAACAGTGCTGTGGAATCGTCATTGGAGTAGACCGTCGCGGGTGGTGACTGAAGTAGATATACTGGTATAGCTGACGGAACAATTGACACGTCTATATGGGTGTATGGAGACGTGTGGAGTGGCACAGGTTCTGAATGCCATATTTGCACATCATGAAGAAGCGAGTCTTTGTGGGAGAGGGTTATTGTGGTAGCCATAGGCTGTGTACGGGTAGACGGGTTAGTCGATGACTTTGTAGGAAGTCGGAGGGACGTGGTGTGTTGTAGAATAGCAAGTGTTTTGGCTTGGCTGTGGATCTCACGAAAATCCATTTCGCGTATGGCTAAATGTGAGGGTGAATAGTAAATTACAAGAGGAAAATTAGAATAGGGATGTGCAGCGAGCGTATGATAGTCGTAGGGTTTAGGAAATCTGAAGGCTGCTGATTTACAGATATTGGAATCCACTTGTTAGTTGTTCATGTTCGAAGTTTTCGCAACTTTTTATTTCTGAGTATCACTAACGAGTTTTTCTACTTTCTCTGGAATTGTTAATTTATTCAATTTTTTGCAAAAATTCACATTTGTCACATAAGGGGGGGATTACCACGCTTTGTAGAAAATTGCATGAGTAATAGAGACCAGTCCCATACCGCTATACCTCAAATCATCGGTACTTGTAGATCCGTGTATTTTCCATACCCTTCGATCCCTCCGCTTTCCTCACAATTAGTACCACCGCCAGCGTCGTAATTTCCACTACCGCATTCTACACACAATTTTCACACGGGGTGTTCCAACATCGCAAAACACAGTCTACTGAACACGGTGATCCATTTGAAGAACACTAGCACTGTAGCGGACCCGGAATTTCCCGTCCCCGTATTCCTATTCTTCCTCTCGCTAATTTTCCTCATCCTCACAATTTACCCTAGGCGCATTTCGTCGACCGCAAGCCACATCGCATTATCTATCAACAGCGTTCAGGAACTCCGAACAACACCGTGGTCCAGGAACAGTCCGCCACGAGTGAATCACACACCACGTTCTCCGCAGTAGCCGCACGCTAGGTTTCCACCACTCCCGTGCCGTCATCGCCACTCTCCGCACCCTCCTGAGCCTCGTCACAGCCAGCGCCCACATCACCACAAGACGATATAAGCGGCTCCAGCCTAGCACCGCAAAGCACCACAGCCTCAGCAGTGCCGTTCCATCATGAGCGTCAACACCAGGGTGTATTCTGTCGCCAGAGTGTACGCTGACATCAACAGTGTCCGGTCTCCGGAGTACTGGGACTACGAACACCACAAGATTGGATGGGGAAACATCAAGAACTACGAGATCATCACCAAGATCGGACGGGGGAAGTACTCGGAAGTGTTCCAGGGCGTCAACGTGCTCAATGACGAGCCCTGCGTGATCAAGGTGTTGAAGCCGGTCAAATTGAAGAAAATCTACCGTGAGGTCAAGATTTTGCAGAACTTGACGGGGGGTCCCAACGTCATCGGGTTGTTGGACATTGTCCGTGACGAGCAGAGCAAGATCCCTGCACTTATCTTTGAAAAAGTCAATAACGTGGACTTCCGTGTGTTGTACCCAAAGTTCTCGCAGAGCGACATCCAGTACTACTTTACCCAACTTTTGATTGCATTGGACTACTCCCACTCCATGGGAATCATCCATAGAGATGTCAAGCCCCAGAACATCATGATCGACCCGCTCAACAAGAAGCTCCGTTTGATCGACTGGGGTCTAGCCGAATTCTACCACATGGGAATGGACTACAACGTGCGTGTGGCGTCCCGGTACCATAAGGGGCCCGAGCTTCTCATCAACTTACAGCAGTACGACTACTCGCTCGACTTGTGGTCCGTTGGATGCATGCTTGCTGCTATAATCTTCAAGAAAGAACCTTTCTTCAGAGGCGACTCCAATAACGATCAATTGGTACAAATAGCGAAGGTCTTGGGAACAGATAAACTCATGAAATATGTGACTAAATACGGGCTCAAATTAAGCTCGGAGTACGACGATATATTACATCAGTATCCCACCAAGCCTTGGGAGAGCTTTGTGAACAATGATAATAGACATATGGTCACGGAGGAGGTGCTTGATTTGATCGACAAGCTATTGACTTTCGACCATCAGTTAAGACCCACTGCCAAGGAGGCCATGGATCATCCTTTCTTCAAAATTAACTAATTTTCGGGGCCGAGGTTTATACTTGTATTACATAATGATATATCCAGTTATTAAAAGATGCAGAAGAATTGAAGAAATTAAATATGCGGTTTCACGTTGGGGGCCGTGAGTCATAGCCATCACAAGTTAAATCCACCGGATAGTCTCAGCAAGAATTCTTGCACGTCGTAGATCTTGTCTCCCAATCCAGACAATTGGGAGTCCACCTTTTGTTGAAGCTCATCAAAGATGAATTCATCCTCATCAGAAAAAGAAGTTGACGAGGCTGATGTGTTGGCCCAGGAGTCGCAATCGCTGATGGAGTTGGAGCTCGAAGACGACGACATAGCCAAGGTCTTTGATTTTGTAGGGATCAATTTGATGAATGTGTCGAGGGTTCCTGAACTAAAATCATTTGTGACCAAAGTTTTGATCGCCTTCAACAATTCGAAATGGGAAGGAAAACTAGCGAAGGTAGCGAGCTTGTCAGAGAATGCCTTGAGCTCGGAAGTTGTGGCATTTGTGTCCTGTGAAGATTGGGATATTTCTTCGTCAGAGGCTTGCTTCGTGACGGTTATATCCTCATTGAGAGATTCCAATATTGATTGCAACTGCTGCTTGACATATGTCAATTGTCTGATTTCGTCTGAAGCCCGCAAGTCCTCAAGCTTCAAGACATCGCACAACTTGGAAATCAATTCCTTGCAGAGGATCAACATCGACGAGTCAAGCTCGATCAACTTGTCAAGTCGGGTCGATAAATTGTCTGCATTAAGCTGTTTGATTGTAGGATAGTAGAGCAAGTCAACCTGTTTCAAGGAGTTCTTTATGATGCAATAGTGCAGGAGGAGCTCCGGATAGTTCTGGTATATCAACTCCGAGATTATTCCTATCCTAGAGGACTGGTAGTTGTTGAATGTGTTGGTGAGCCAGTCGAGCTTGGAGTTGAGAGAACTGAAATGTGAGTAAGAAGGAGCCAGAGAGCTCAACACCTGTTTGAGTTCTGCGACGAGTTCTTCCGAGTCGTTGTGGTATTTGATGTGCGACAAGTCGTCCGAAAGCTTGGAAATGACCCGGTTGGACCGGTTCAAAAAGCGGAGAGACTTCGTCTCGTACTTGTTCTTCTGTTTGACGGTTTCGGTGATGAGCACAACGATATCATCAAAACTCGTGGGAGCAGGTGCCGAAGTTTTGCTCAACTCGAGCACCTTGTACCATTCAATGAGGTAGGTGATTATGCATTTTTCGTCGGGCACCAACAACTTGAAGTCGTCCACGTCAATCAAGTGGGGCACACCTAGGATATTTTCGTTGTATTCCAAGATTGTCACCAAGTTGTGGCACTTTTTGTTGCCCTCGTCGATTTTGACGTTGTGGTTGTAATGCTGTAAGATATGGACGAAGATCAAGTCGGGACGGTTGATTTCCACCGACCAGTCCTTGTTGAAGTTGCTAATCTCCATGTTCCACTTGGAGACGATGCCGTTGATCCATTTGGAGAGGATGGATTTGATCTCCACCATCGAAGGTGAGCTGGTGGACAAGGACGAGAACGAAGCGGACGAATCGAAGAGGAAAAGCAGCCACACGAACCCCAAGATCAACTTGTGGTCTCCGTCGTAGATGTTGTCGGGGCTGATGCCGCTGACGTTGATGTTGAGGATCATCTTGGCGAACTGGAGAAAGTCGGCGAGGTTCTCCAACTTGTGGAGCTTAAAGGTGGGCTTGAGATAAAGTGGTTTGAGGAAGTAGAGTTGTGAGCGGTTCATAGGATGCTTGGGGTTGGACGTGACCTCGTGCACGAGCTGGTTGGCGAGGCGGATGAGCACGAGTCCGTCTTGAAGATCCTCAAACGAGGTTATGGGGTAGGAGCAAGCTGGGATGGAGGGGGTATCGGGCGATTCGACGGCTAGCTTGGAGTTGATCCAGCGGATCATGGTCTTGTTCTGCAATTGCACCCATGAGGGAGGCTCCTTCGTGATGGGCATGGTTCAGTAGTATGGCCAGAAGTGTGCAAAGGGGTGATTTGGCACCCATACTAGATATATACCTGTGGTGCATGTTGCGAGCCCGGGTGCGCCGAACATACGCACGTAGTTATTTTGTAGACGAGAGCGTGGACCGTAAACAAACACGGTGACGAGTGCCGAATGAGGACTGTCTTGGGTTTGGCCTATTGACACCGGGCGGATTGGCTCCAAGCTGACCGTCTCTGTCAACATGCCACTTACCAAGCGGCAATCTTCAACTTGAGCCTCGCAGGCTTTGCTGCAGTCCCCAGTGGAATGTGTGAGAGTTTAGACACATGCTACATGCGTGGCGGATATTCGCGGTGCGTTGGTAACGTGTCAGGGCCCAAAGCGGCAGCTGAGGGTAATGCACCGCGTAATTATAGTTCAAATGCAGCCGGCTTTAGACGCATGTGCACCCGTTGGTTTCCGTGCCGACTACTTACATTGCCTTGCGTCGTGGCGTGGACGGTTCGGGACACAACTCGTACTTTTGGGGACGCGGTGCCCCCTCATCGCAAATACACGCATCTTGCTCCCCGACTATTGTTGGTGGTGATTTGAGCCAACAAGACGCGTGGCAGTGCTGCACACGAGCGCGTTGTCTCGTCCAGGCTCTCCACACGGCCGGGGCTCGTTCTTTGAGGTGCCTTGTGGGACAGACTCCTGGTCTGCTGCATCCCCTAATTACCGTACCCGCACACGACCGCATATCGCAGTGACCTCAAAACGAGATGGTTGATGGGTAAAAATTGTTGTACCATCTGATAGCCATGGAAGACGAACCTCTCACGTCCCACGTGCGGCCCGCTACCAATGCCCTTATCACCGTCCGGATCATCAAGTCTTTTCCCTACAGAAACGTCAAGAATCACATCTTTTCGTCCATAAACTTGGAGGAAACCACCCCGAAACAGCTTCTTGAACAGATCAAGACTATCATCAACACTACAGGAGGCTTGAGGCCATACCGAAGCGTAGAGTATGACACCCTCAAAATCTATTCCAAGGCACATGGCTCCAAATCTATGAATTTGGTGATAAATTTCGACAATGACGATGGGTGGGTTCTCCAGCGGCCAGGTGTCGACTACGAAAAGTCATTGAAGCTGTTGGGCGTGGAAAACGAGACAGAGATCAGCTTGTTCAAATGGGACGATTATCTTGCATTTAAGGAAAACCCCGAGGAGAAGTGGTAGTTAGTATGAGGTGTGAAGACAGCTGTGAAAAAGAATGCTAGCAGGAAGTATTGGAAGGAAAAGCATTTCCTAGCATGCAATCAACGGTTACCCTTGATGAAGATCAGATCATGTGAGATTGAAAAGTAAAAAAATCATTTCGCAACCTATCATACTCTTTCGTGTATACTCGGCTAGTAAAAAAGAACAGAGATTTACGTCGAAAGAATCAAAGTAATAAGAGACCTGTAGAGCAGAATATAAGTGATCGTTTCAAGATGTATCAGCATATTGTCTGTTGTTCAAGCCTGAATGCTGATCCAGATAAATCTGTCTTGTGAGCAAAATGATGTACACCACAAACTCTTCAAGACTTTCCATAAAAGTCCTCAAGTCATCAACAGCGCAAGCGATGCAATTGAGTTGGAAACATTGGAATCAGCCAATGCCATTTTGAGACATCTAGAGAGATGAGGCTCGTGTCCTGCATATAACAAGCACATACTTAGGCACAGAACTCAAAGAATTGCAGTTGATTTTGGCATCTGAAGCGTAGGGGAGAGTTATAATAAAAGAACGTACTCAATTGAGGTGACTAGTGCCCACCAGCTCCCATGGAGGACCTTTTCGGGAATTTCGGAGACATTATTGGCCAAAAAAGGAGCAAGGTCAATTGTGTCCAGTTGTGAAGCTAAGGACAAAAGAGCTACTTAAAGCAACGGAAGAAACCCAAAATACCAGGTCTACAATGCGGAAACCCAACTCTAACAGCTCTTGCCCCAGTTCGGACCTCCTCCCTCTCAAGGTTCCACGACACGATTCGGCCACACACGTCCGCGCTCCTGCACACACCTAGCCAATCACAGCACACACTTATTAACAAACTTTTATCTGAAAATTCACACAACATTAGCGAACGTCTACATCCCAGCATGTTCAAAACTTCCGCCAGACTTGCATCGAATCCCGTGTTCCAACGGGTGTTCACCGGGGCCGTCGGCGCCACGGGGTTGACTGCGTCCTACATGTTGTACCAGGACTCAATGAGCGCCAACGCCATGACTGCTGCTGAGCACGGCTTGCATCCACCAGCCTACGGCTGGTCCCACAACGGCATGTTCGACTCTTTCGACCATGCTTCGATCAGAAGAGGTTACCAGGTGTACCGTGAAGTGTGTGCTGCCTGCCACTCATTGGACAGAATCGCATGGAGAAACTTGGTTGGAGTTTCCCACTCCACCTCTGAAGCCAAGGCATTTGCCGAAGAATTAGAGTACGACGACGAGCCTGATGACGAGGGTAACCCCAAAAAGAGACCAGGTAAGTTGGCGGACTACATGCAAGCTCCTTACGAGAACGAACAGGCCGCCAGAGCCGCCAACCAAGGTGCCTTGCCTCCAGACTTGTCCTTGATCGTCAAGGCCAGACACGGTGGTGCCGACTACATCTTCTCGTTATTGACCGGATACCCTGACGAGCCCCCTGCCGGTGTTGTGTTGCCTCCAGGCTCCAACTACAACCCTTACTTCCCTGGTGGTTCCATTGCCATGGGCAGAGTCTTGTTCGACGACTTGGTCGAATACGAGGACGGTACTCCTGCCACCACCTCCCAAATGGCCAAGGATGTCACAACCTTCTTAAACTGGGCCGCGGAACCTGAACACGACGACAGAAAGAAGATGGGTTTGAAAGCATTGATTGTGGTGTCTTCTTTGTACTTGATTTCCATCTGGGTCAAGAGATTCAAGTGGACTCCAATCAAGAGCAGAAAGTTCAGATTCGACCCTCCCAAGAAATAAGTCCGTCAATTTCACTAGCGGTGTGTCCTGACTGGATTCGGTCTAGGCAAGCCCTCCCCGAGTTAAATGTACATAGACGGCCAAAAAGAATGCTGTGTAATTGTAACTCAGCGTGGGTGCTCGTGAGCCCCACATTACAATCATAATATTCAATGTCCAATAGATATTCGAAAGCAGAGATGTAGAGGAGGAGCGGTCCGAGAAGTTGAGCATTCACGTTGAAGCAACCCGAGCATTTTGGATTACGTAACACAACAACGAAACATCAATAGCCATAGTAAGTACTATATTTCCGCCACAGAATGAGTTTGGGAGTTATCAGGGCTGCCTCTTTTGAGGGCATCCAATATATGTAACAGCTTCTGGGACTACGGTATATTATCACGTAACAAACTAGGAGAGATCAAATCCAATTATGGTCGACTAAATTGGTTAGAATTATAGCAATATTTGACGGAGCCGTACTGGCCACAAGATGCCGTCTTTCATGCGCCTGCGATGCAAACAGCTGCTACACACGGCTTTCTATGAAGATCGGTGCATACGTCCTGCATGTAAGCGGTTTATCCGTCGTGTGACACCACACTTGCTACAAGGAGCTTCCAGCAGGCTAGTACCACCGGTTCACGTGGACAGCAACAAACGACAACTCTAGAGCTTACGGACCCCCCACGGTTGCGAGGTATAGGACTGCAGAACCCTTTGTCTTTTGACCCCCATCTGCCGTTTGCAATGCCGTTCGGCGAAATCTGCAGGGTACCCGACGTTCCGCCGAAAAAAGCGCTCCCTTACCACGCCAACGCTCCTGATTGGCCGGGCACCCGCGCGTGCGGGGACAAAAGTCTGCGATTTCGCCGAAAGGCGTGCTCCTTATAAATAGCGAGAATCCGGTATTTTCTAGTACTCGTGACACTTACAAAAGCATCGCAGAAAGGCACACACTTGCAAGCATGTCTTTGAAAAACCAACCGGACAACGAGGCGGTGACCGTGACGTCCACCTCGTCTTCCTCGAATGCTCTTCTCAATCACAGCAAGCCCAGCGATGACGAACATGACTTTACTGAGATCAACCAGAAGCCGTCCAAGTTGGTGGTGATCCTCACATTGGCGTCCTCCATCTCCGGGTTCATGTTCGGATACGATACCGGCTACATTTCGTCGGCGTTGGTGAATATCGGTACTGACTTGGGGAAGGTGCTTACCTCTGGAGAGAAAGAGTTCATCACATCGGCTACGTCGCTTGGAGCGTTGATCGGAGCGCTCATCGGTGGAGTCTTGGCCAACTTGATAGGTAGAAAAACCGTGTTGCTCGGATCCAACGCGTTCTTTGTTGTGGGAACCATCATCCAGTTGGCAGCACACACGGTGTGGACGATGATTGCCGGCAGATTTGTGCTTGGATTCGGGGTGGGTATTGCATCTTTGATCGCTCCGTTGATGTTGAGTGAGCTTGCACCCTCCAAGTACAGAGGACGGTTGATTGTGACCAACTGTATGTTTATCACCGGAGGCCAGTTGGTGGCATACTTCATCAACTGGGGCTTGACACATGTACACCATGGCTGGAGAGTCAGCGTGGGGTTGTGTTTGGTGCCTCCAGTGGTCCAAGTCTTCTTGTTCTGGTTCCTTCCAGACACTCCTAGATACTATGTGATGAACGGTCAACCTGAAAAGGCCAAGGAAGTGTTGAGAAAAATCCACGACAACCCTCCCGAAGCGTACGTCGAGGCTACCGTCGCAGACATGGTGGCATCGAACTCGGTGGTGCCTGGAAACGGACCCTTGCAACAGGCATGGAGCTCGATCAAAATTATTCACACCACACCAGCCAACTTCAGAGCCCTTGTTTTGGCGTGTGGGCTTCAGGGCATCCAGCAGTTCACAGGTTTCAACTCGTTGATGTACTTCAGTGCCACGATTTTCCTGACTATCGGCTTCAACAACGCTACTGCCGTGTCCATCATTATTGCTGCTACAAACTTCGTGTTCACCGGTGTTGCCATGTGCATCATCGACAAAGTGGGCAGAAGACGCATCTTGCTTGTGTGCATGCCCATCATGGTGGTGGCGATGGTTTTGTGTGCCGTGTCGTTCCATTATTTGGGAGTAAAATTCACCGACGGAGGTGACGTTGTTGTTGGCCACAGGGGCATTAGCGGATGGGGAATTCTCGTTATCCTTTCCATGGTGTTGTTCGTTGCTGGGTACGCTACCGGAATCGGTAACAGTGCATGGACCGGAGTGGAGTTGTTCTCCGATGTTAACGTCAGATCCATTGGAGGAATGTACGCCGCAGCCACAAACTGGGCTGGCTCGTTGGTCATCGCATCTACGTTCTTGACGATGTTGGAGAACATCACGCCGACCGGAACGTTCTCGTTCTTCGGCGGGTTGTGCTTGGTAGCGTTCTTGTTCGTGTACTTTCTTCTTCCTGAATTTGCTGGATTGCGTTTGGAAGAAACCAACCAATTTTTGTCGCACGGATTCAACGTCAGAGAAGCTTCTGCGTTGTCAAAGCAGAGAAAGCTCGAGGCTAAGTACAACTCCTCCGTCTAACCCGTTGAATCGGACTTCACTTCTAGTAATAGCATATTAATACATAGCATGGGTATTGGCCGGTAGAGTCTGTGTGCAGGCACAAACACATCGAAGTTGTGTGCAGGAGCAGCTGCGGAACTACCAACAATTGAAACTGCACCAGGCCTTTTTGGCGGCGAACGATATTCCGGCACCACGATGGCCTCCTCTGTTTCTGCAACGCAGGCTACCGCTGCACAGAAGCGTTCGGACGCACAGTGTCTGCCCGTGACGGCGGTCGCACGCAAGCGGCTTCTGCATATGAAGGATGGTCCAGCGTCGCTCGAAATGAGCAAGCTCAAGGACTTCGAAATCATAGAGAAGTTGGGCCAGGGAACGTTCGGAGTGGTGCAGAAAGCCAAGTCCAAAAGATCGGGCAAGCTTGTCGCGCTCAAGCAGCTCATCAACCATTCAGCCAAGGAGGGATTCCCCATTACTGCCATGAGAGAAATCACCATTTTAAAGCAGTTACGCCACCACAACATTCTCAAGATATCGGAGATGATTTTCGAAGAACCCAAGGTCAACAGTCTGGCGGATTTGGTGACACACCGGGGCTGTTTCTACACAGTATCGCCGTACATGTGTTCCGATTTGGTGGGGCTATTGGAAAACCCGGCGGTCAACCTCAAGTTGGAGCATATCAAGTGTTTGATGACCCAGCTCCTCCACGGGATCCAGTTCATCCATGAAAACAAATTTTTGCATCGTGACATCAAGGCTGCCAACATCTTGATCGATTTCAATGGCGTGCTAAAGATCGCCGACTTTGGACTAGCCCGAACGTACCACGGAACTCCACCAGTATTAGGCAAGGGCCCTGGCGGGGGAGAACGCTCATACACAGGCTTGGTGGTAACCCGATGGTATAGGCCGCCAGAGCTCTTGCTCGGAGAACGCAAATACACAACAGCCGTGGATCTCTGGGGGATCGGATGTGTGTTTGGTGAGCTCTTTACCCACAAGCCGATCTTGATGGGTAAATCAGACGTTCACCAGGCTCAATTAGTGTTTGGACTCGTGGGATCTCCCGTGGACTGGGCTCATGGGGCGTTGTTGCCAAACAAGTCCGACTATAACATTGGTCTCACTTGCAAGAGAACGTTGGAAGCGAAATTCTCAGACCTCATGCCTCCAGATGGAATCTCTCTTCTCAGTGGGTTTCTCACCTTGGATCCGTACAAGCGATTGAACGCATTAGATGCTTTGAATCACGAGTTTTTTAAAAACAGCCCTGTCGGAGTGGAGCCCCAGGATTTGCCCAAGTTCGAAGAATGTCACGAAATAGACAAAGAACGGTTCAAAAAGTTGAGAGAACGTCAGAACGGGTTCCCACAGCCAGTACAGCAGAGACAGCCAGCAAATGGTCCTCCATCACAACCAGCCGCTAATCATAGACCCGGACCAATAGATTCGGCCCAGAGAAATTTGCCCAAGGCTCCGCAGAATTACAAGGGAGTGCTGAGCTATGTTCCACAGTACGGACTGAGCCACACGTCATCAAGCTACTTCAACAGCCGCAGTTCGTATGTTCCCAAAGATGGACAGAGTCAGCACGAGACCAAGCAAGACGAACGCGGTCACGGTTATGAGAGTTCTAGAGACAGATCTGCACCAGGAGCATCCAGAAGGGAACCAGAGAATAAACGAATGATTCCAGTTCCGTCACATCTACCAAACAAGCCTGTGATACGAGAAGAAACCAAGTCCTCGGAGGACAGAGATAGAAGATCACACTCGGCCACTGCGGTCAGGAACCAGTCTAGAGACAGCTATGAGCCACCGAAAAGACCAACTTCAGCAAGTACCGCAGGAATATTCATGAAGAGACCTGGTGCTCCACCTTCACGGCCGGTGAAGCGGATTAAAGTGCTACAGAATGGAGATTCTAGAGAGGGGAACGAAAGCGAGCTCAGTGACGTAGACCAGGAGTTCAAGAAAGACGAGGAAGAGAAGCTCAACGACTTTTTGGACTACGAAGGGTTTCAGAAAGAAAGTGAGTACAGAAGAATGTCCAACGAAAAAATTAAGTTCACTCAAGACCAAAAGAAGAAGGGGTTGGGGATGAACTACTGAGCGGGGTCGTCTTGACGGGTCCCCTAGATATTACGGAGGCCACACGGAGTTATAGAATGTATTAGTAAAGGTGTGTATAATAAGGGAACGGAGATGTACATAAGTGGTGATTCTCAGACAGAACGGAATACATAACCAGACAGCAAAATGTCGTAAACATGCTTTTGGCATCCCCATCGCCTTCATACACCAGCCTGCATCACCGTCACGTGCTGAAGTGCAGATAGTTCGGACCCCACACTGGCGCACTGCTTTATTGGGTGTCGCGTGTCTCACCGAATCATCGGGTTACCGAACGGTTATAGCGACAGTCACAAAGCCAGAATTTCGGCTCTTCGGCTCTATCGCTCAGGAGAGCCATCCGAGTGAGCGGACACATACGTCATATAGGGTAGGGAAAACGTGGGATGTTCCCTGGGAGCCCGCCTTATGTTTTATGCATGGAACTGGGCTCCGCATTGGTTATCTGATCGATCTGATTTCCGTGCGCGGATATGAATCACCGCGATCACCTGACAAATCCATTAGTGATCAGCGAAGATATATAGCTAGAATCCCGTTGCTCGTTCTTTCGCTACAGACCGACCATGACTACTTTTGAGGACTACTTCTCGGTCCAGGCGTTTCTCATTATCCTCAGAGAAACCCTCGAGCTGGCCATCATCATCTCGGTGCTTTTGGCATTCATTAAACAGAGCTTCAAAAAGGAATCTTTGGAGGTCAAGTATGGAACCCTTCCCCAGGAGGGCAGTCTGGAGGCGGGAGTGATCACGGAGGTGGGGACAGAAGTCACAGGAACCGGATTAGAATCCTACGACGTTCTGGATTACGATTCGGATTCCATGTACCGCTACTTGAAGCTCCAGATCTGGGCTGGAGGGCTTCTTGGGCTCGTTGTGTGTCTTTTGATCGGCTCCGTCGTCCTTGCCGTGTTCTACATCCTCGGTAATGACTTGTGGGCCGTCGCAGAACATTATTGGGAGGGCACCTTCTCGATCATCGCCAGTATCATCATTTCCGTGATGGGAATCAAGATATTGCGTGTGAGCAAAATGCAAGAAAAGTGGAAGAGAAAGCTTTCTGCCATCATCATCAACTCAGACTCGTTGAACCGGTCGGTCCAAGGTCAAAAACAGAACAATTGGACCGTATGGAGCGAAAAATATGCCATGTTCATCTTGCCATTTGTCACCACCCTCAGAGAAGGAATGGAGGCTATTGTGTTTATCGGAGGAATCGGTATCAATGAGAACACGCTGCTCCAGTCTATCATAAATTCTGGCATCCTAGCTGTCATTCTAGGAAGTGCTATCGGATTCTTCCTTTACCGTTCAGGAAACACGCTTTCCTTGCAATGGTTCCTCATCACCTCCACCGTGTTCTTGTACTTGGTGGCAGCAGGGCTCTTTTCCAAAGGTATCTGGAGTTTTGAGCTCCAGAGCTTCATCAATAAATGTGACGGATTCGATCCCAGCGAAACCGGCCACGGTCCTGGCTCGTACGACATCAAAAATAGTGTGTGGCACGTCAATTGTTGTAACGGAGAGCTTCAAGATGACGGGCCGTTCTGGATGATGTTCACTGCTATATTGGGGTGGACAAACTCGGCAACATACGGCAGTGTGTTGGGATACCTCGGCTATTGGGTGGTGGTCATCGTTGCATTCAATGCTTTGTTAATAGAGGACAAGACGGGCCGGTTGCCAGTGATTCCTTTATCATGGCAGGCTAAAAGGATACGGAAGAGATATGCTCTCCGCGGAAACCAGGTGGCTTCCCTTCCCAGAGAAAGTGTCGAGTCTATCAATTCCGAAACGCCCTTACGATCCAACGAAAACTCGTGAGTTCAAAAAATCCTCAATTGTCGAATGGAATCCAAGCATGCTTTTCAAAATATTTTTGCTGTCTACAGACAAAATAATAGGTCTACCTAAAACTCCAATAGCCAGCAAATAGACATACTGCAATATCATATGTTGGTCTCTATAGACTGCAGATAATTTTTGCAAATCCCGTAATGGTCGTAGCAGATATAACCGAGGGACACATCTTTAACAAAAATAGGCCGGACTTTAAGTATACGCCGAAGAGGTACCGTCATGTGAAGGTGCTTATTTTTGCCAATAATGTTCTGTTTCACAATCCAAACTCCCTATTATATTCGAATCTAGCTACTAGACTTAGCTGAAGTCCAGAGAGGGGTCCAATCTGTGAAAGGTTGCCCAAATTATGTAAACTTTGTAGAAAGAGAATTTTGGTTTTCACCAAAGGCAAAAACAACCTCCAGCCATCCCTTTAGGCGTTGCCTGTACCGCAACTGGAACATCTAGACGGCGTCTACTGTTGTGGCACTGCTGGTACAACTGAAATTTCTGGCACTTCTGGAGCTCCCTAAGATAAAGAGGTAGTCTGGATGTGGAAACCCTGGCTCTTATCACCGGGGAAGCACAGCTTATCGAGTACCCCGGTCAAACCCAGCCCTGGGGATAAGCCACCATCTTAAGTTCGGTTTGAGGCATTGGGCGGTTCTGTGTTTGTGCGTATGCAGTTGCATAGCCTTGGCTGGGAAGATCTGGACATGCGCATGTTGGCTTGAAATGGCTGTACCGCTGCTCCGAACAATACCATTTGGCAACAACCTGGTTACGGAAGTATAATAGTTTGCTTAAAGGAACCGTTGGCAGGTAGGCACTACAATAGGCGTGGGGAATCCTGGGATTTTTCGCCCTACGCTGTCTCAGGATTAGGGCCGAGGTTCAAAGGTTTAACAAGCCACAATTTCACACTAGCCCTTCCCCAGGTGATAGTGTTAGAGGCGGGATGCGTGTAAGGAGAGCATCTCCCTGAATAAATCTAGATTCGGCGTTTTAAGCAAGTTAAAAATTTCGCCCCTTTCGAGGATTGCACAGCGGTTCTGGATGCGTCGCCAACAGCACCGCAATAGCAGATACAAAGCAGCCGACCGGTACATTGCTATTGTTGGAGAGCCAGTGCACGGCGTTAGGATATGAGGCCATTTACACCAATGAAAGCTGGTGCTTCGAAATATGTTCGCGTTGACGACATACAGGCCGCATGTGGCATCTTATCTTATTGGATCAATCCGCAGATGCCTGGTTACGAGCGCGCGAAAACACCCAACCTAGATCGAATAGATAAATTCTGCCATGAGACGGTTCCCGGAAGGTTGTGCATACCTGGAGCCCGGCTCAGGGTATCCCGGGACGTACGGTGACAGGGTGCTGCCGAAGAAATGGTAATGACTACGTATAGGTCAAGCCGTCTACGGTGCAAGATGCGACTGTGTGATGTGCGAGTCGGAGAAGGCGTACGCCGCATGCGTCGCGGTGCATTTTCCAGAAGTCGCATCCGTGGCTGGGCAGGGGATAAGACAAGCGCTGTACAGTCATGGCAGAGCATTAAGACGCCCTCATAATCATAGAGCGGTCGCCATGGGATCTGAAAACGAAGAGCACTGCCAGGTCGAAAAGCCCCTCCAATATTGATTGGCCAATTCTGTGCGTTTGAAATATTTTTTCACGTCTCAGACTGGCTAGCCCTTGCATGCTAAATTGTCGTTTCTGTAGGATTGACACGAGCCCCCACGGAGCTCTAGAGTGAGCTGTGGCTGCCAACAATAGGCAAACCTGTGGGTAGAGCAACGTTGAAAGGCTATTTATGGTTGTGGGCCAATTACCAGACACACTTTACCGACAGGTGCCGTTCGGAACCTGCCTCTAGCAAGGCCCACATGAAACACCATCTCTTCGACTGGAATAGTGGCTCACACTCCTGGCGAGACTCGTCTTTGCCGGACAGATCTACTTAAAACTGGGATGTCCCTCTGTTCAGTTTTGAATTTGCATCGCAACTATGAAGTCATTTGGCATCTTGTACTTGTTGATATCCTTCTTCAGTGTCGCCGCTGTGGAGGCTGCAAAGGCAAGACCATACCATGCAAATAGTGACGCAGAGATTGTGCTCACGTCATGCGACTCCCAAATAGGGTATACTGCGACCTTCTGTCCTCCCAAAGGTGGAGATGAGGGCGGTGGCCATGGCAGCGACTATTCGTGTTACTGCACCAACCCCAATGCGTTGGCAACCTTGACTGGGTGCTACGCTACCCTCGAGAAGAATACGACCAAGAACATTGGATTTTTCCTTGGACAATGTGCCATGTACAACGTTACTCTTAGCGAGGACGACTTCCACAAGGCCTATGCCAACTATACGTCGCAGGCGAAAGACTCATACACCATTCCTGGCTTCAACATGACCAAGCCTGTCAGCGTTCCTGTGACATTGATGCGGAATGTATCACATGTTACCTATGCTGCGTACAAGCAGTTCTATGGAAGCAAAGATGACTCCCTTTATTATGGTTCGGGGATCCTTGGATACTGGCTCTTGGTGTTTCTCTTGGCAGCTGTGAGTAACTGGGGCAAGATCTTATTCCCTGGAATTTTCAAGAAATTGACTGGTCCTGTTTCCAACGCGTGGAGAAAGCACGTCACATTGCCCGCCACCTCAAGAAAGAAGAAGGCTAACGAACAGAAGTTCCTCTTTATCTTTGACTTGCTTGTCCCCTCTCGTGTGGAGACCCTCGTTTTGACAGGGTTTCTCTTTTTGCTCATTGCCTCTCTCGGTGCAAACATCAAGTATGTGAAGGGAGACCCAATATATCCAACAAAGAAGGAAGCCTTTGTCCGCTATATTGCCGACAGAACCGGAATCGTGACCTCGGTGATCATGCCCTTGTTGATCCTCTTTGCAGGCAGAAACAATTTCCTCCAGTGGCTCACTTTGTGGAACTATGCCACTTTTATCACTTTCCACAGATGGGTTGCAAGAGCCATTTTCTGCATGGTGGTTGTTCATGCTGTATGTTTCACTATAGCAGAAGGTGCGTATTATTCGGAAGGTGTCAAGGAGACATATTTCAAGTGGGGTATTATTGCAGCTGTTGCTGGAGGGATAATCATGTTCCAAGGTATGCTTTTCTTGAGAAGGAGATGGTACGAAATCTTTTTGTTCATCCACATTGTGTTGGCTGCACTCTTTATTGGAGGTGCCTGGGTCCATACCGACGAGTTGGGATACGTGTACTTCTATTACGCCACTTCTGCGGTATGGGTCTTTGACCGTGCCGTCAGACTCGGAAGAATTGCGAGCTTTGGGTTCCCGCAAGCCCGCGTGTTCTTACTTGCAGACGAAACGTTGAAGGTTAAGGTTCCAAAGCCCAAGTACTGGAAATCGATTCCCGGTGGACACGCTTTTATTCATTTCTTGAGACCTTCCTGTTTCTGGCAATCCCATCCGTTCACATTCACTGATTCCATTGAAGACAAGGATACCATTACCTTGTACTGTAAGGTCAAAGGTGGTGTCACACATGGTCTCTACCAGTATTTGGCCACCCATCCTGGTAAGACCTCTCATATCAGAGTTGCACTAGAAGGTCCGTATGGTGCACCAAGCCCAGTAACCAGATATGACACCAGTGTATTTATTGCTGGAGGTAACGGTATTCCAGGAATCTACTCGGAGATTCACCATTTGGCTCTTCGGTCGAGAGGCAACATCAAGCAGGCTTTGAAATTGTACTGGGTGGTCAGGGATTACAAGTCGCTTTACTGGTTCTATGAGGAGTTGTTAGCTCTCAAGGACAGCAAGATTCAGACTACCATTTATGTGACGAAACCCGACTCTAATGAATGTGTGGAAGAGTTCAACCTCCGTTTCCCCAAAATTCTGCTCGAAGGAGAAGGTGATCTGGACAAAGACGAGAAGGAATGGAAATATCATGGCAAGCTCAGCAGTGAATTTGACAAGTCAGGAAAGGGCATTGAAATCGGAGACAATGGCGATGAATCCTCAAATGACAAAGCGGAGACCAGACAGTTCAAAGATAACAAAGAGGTATCGTTTAACAGCAGCAATACTTCTGTGGACGAGTCGCTGGATAAGAGAAGAATTATTTCCATCATACATCAAGAGTTGTCGCATGTCACCTTCAAAGAAGGCAGGCCGTGCATGGAAGAAATTGTGGTGGACGAAGCCAGGGAATCCACTGGTTCCACGGCATTTGTTACATGTGGCCACCCAATCATGGTGGATGATTTGCGTTGTGCCGTGGCAAAGAGCTTAGGTCACACTGAAGGCAAGAGAGTCGACTTCTTTGAGGAGTTGCAAGTGTGGGCCTAAACAAGACGCAAAGTCCTCAGACGGACTTAATTCCGAGGCATCGAGTGTGTTGTTCGCACATGTGGGATCCGTATGCGGAACGGCCTTACCGCCTGCAGCACCTTATTTCTATCTTTATCTTTTTCATCAGGTTAGTAACACTGGGCGACACAAATAATAAAGGCATTTTGAAAAGCAACAGCGCTGTGACAGGAGCACGGAACGCATAGTACTTACCTTGCTGGAATAGGCGACCGTTGTGCACTCGATGAGCGTTGGGCTGTTGTTCGTGGATAATATAATGCAATTCGTAGAAGCTTCGATGTAGGGAGGGCAGGAGGAGACGGAGCTAGATATAAGGGGACCAGGTTCAAATTTACGAGGGTCCTTTTAAATGCGGCACCATGCCAGTCGACTTCCGAGGAAAGTACGTGAGGCGGCTTTGGGACTGTGGCCAGGAGAAAAAAAATATTCGCAGTCGGCGACGTTGGACCTGTGCATTATCTGATCCGATCAATACGCCCTGCGCACAGCACCTAACGGAATGCATGCCAAGGCACTGGCGACCTAGTAACCTTAGGGTAGCTGCATGTGAACCATGCACGCAGAGGAGTTTATTCGGAAACAGCCAATGGTGACTTTGCTGTATCGGCGTTAATTCCATACATTGTTTCCGATGGTTTGAAGTGTCGCTGCTGGCCATTGATTGGCTGGTTTGATGCATAGCGGGCGGTCTTGGCAGATGCACGGTGGGGGACGACGAGGGGCACTCCGCTCGCGTTTGATGCGGTGACAGCAAGCACGGCACACAAAGGGTCTGAAAGCGGAACCTGGGAATTTGGAACCACAAAGCGGCGATTGGTTAGAAAGTAAAAGGAGTCAAGTGGAAATGCATCGAGCGGAATAGACTCTCACAGAAATACGTTGGAGGTGGCGCTAAAAGTGGGACGGCGAAAGATATCTGGTAATTGCGTCGGTATTATGGCCCGGCGACCTATTCTAAGGTCGTCTGACGGTCGACCGGATTCCCAGTGAGGCTGCAATTAGTTTTGTGCGTAACAGGGTGCATATCAGATCATTTACGAGCAGCAGGAACAAAATATCTTCTGTGATAGGCCAGTTTCGCAACAATAGCTGCAGCTGCTAGTCTTGGAATGGCATGCAAGAAATTTTCTTAATCAGATTGCTGGCCCGCATGCATCTCTTAACCGTTGAGTGTTCGGAGACCGTAGGTAGGGCTCCAGGAACATGTCGGAGCCCACAAGCGAAATTTGAGCGCCGGTAGTATAAATACTGAAAGGTGAAATGAGCCCTCGAGGCACAATTTGAAGCGACTGCAACTATCCCAAATGAACTTTGCCACATTGTTGAGCTTTTTATTCCTCACGGTATTGGTGCGGGCCGAAGCGGACTACACCAAGTACCTGGGATACTCTGACGGAGACCTCACCTTCCTTGCCTGCAACTACCAGATCTCCAACACGGCGTTGTTCTGCGAAGAGGGCGACTATTCGTGTTACTGTAACACCACTGCTGCCTTGGCTACCCTCACCGGATGTGCTCACCAGGGTAACCGTTTCAACCACGGTTTCACCCTGTACGTGATTGGGTTCTGTGACGAGACCTATGAACAGACCATCACCGAGCAGAACTTCACCGACGCCTATGCGATTTTCCAGGCTTCGGCCCGCAACGCCCTGGAAGACCCCAACTTCAACCTCACCACCGTCATCGACTATCCCGTGTTGCTTGACGACGCCGACATCGCGTTGTACCACGAGGCGTATGTTAACTTCCTCGGCAACTACAACGATTCGTTGTACTATGGGCTGGGTGTTCTTGGATACTGGCTCTTTGTGATGGTGGTGGCCGCGGTGGCGAACTGGTCCGTGGTGATCTTTCCCGGGTTAACCAAGAGGTGTACCGGTCCCGTGGTCACTGCTTGGAGACGTCACATCACCTTACCCGCTGTGTCGTCCCGTAAGACCGAACACAAGCTGTTCTTGGGCTTCTGTGGCTGGTTGGTGCCTTCTCGGTTTGAGTCGCTTGTTGTGTTGGGCTTTGTGGGCGTGTCTATTTTCTGTGTTGCCCACAACTTCAACTACGTTGCCAACGACCCGGTGTTTGCCTCCAGGGGCGAGGCGTTGCTGAGATATGTGGCCGACAGAACCGGTATTGTTGCTGGGTTTATGGTGCCCTTGCTCATTCTCTTTGCTGGTAGAAACAATTTTCTTCAGTGGGTGACGTGCTGGAATTTTGCAACATTCATCACTTATCATAGATGGGTGGGCCGGATGGCGTTCCTCTTGGTATTCATCCACGGAGTGTCTTTCACCGTCAACTACAAGATCGAGGACTACTACGCTGAAGGCATGGCCGAGACCTATGTTATCTGGGGTATCATTGCTACTGTTGCTGGAGGTCTCATCATGTTCCAGGGCTTGCTCTTCTTGAGAAGATCCTGGTACGAGGTGTTCTTGTTTATCCACATCGTTTTGGCAGCGTTGTTTGTTGCCGGTGCCTGGATCCACGTCGACGAGTTGGGTTACGTGTGGTGGTACTACGCTTCTGTTGCTGTGTGGGTGTTTGACAGAGTAGTCAGACTTGGACGTCTTGTGGCGTTTGGCTTCCCCACAGCCGAGGTAGCGTTGTTGTCGGGAGAAACCTTGAAGGTGGTGGTTCCCAAGCCAAAGTACTGGAAGCCTATCGCCGGTGGTCACGCCTTCATCCACTTCCTCAGACCCTCTTGTTTCTGGCAATCTCACCCCTTCACCTTTACCGAGCATACTGATCACGCCGACAAGATCGTGCTTTTCTGTAAGGTCAAGGGTGGTGTCACCCACGGTTTGTACCAGTACTTGTTGAGCCATCCCGGTAAAGCTGCTGAGATCAGGGTTGCCCTCGAAGGTCCCTATGGTAGCCCTTCTCCTGCTAAGAGATACGAATCCGCTGTGTTTGTTGCTGGAGGTAACGGTATTCCTGGTATCTACTCCGAGGTGTTTGACTTGGCCATCAAGGACGCCAAGCCCGAATTGAAGTTGTTGTGGGTCGTCAGAGAGTACAAGTCGTTGTTGTGGTTCTACGAGGAGTTGTTGGCATTGAAGGATACTAAGATCGACACCACCATTTTCATCACCAAGCGTTGCACCGGCGAGATCATCGAGGAATCCGACTTTGCTAACAGGTTCCCTGCTGGTCTCAGCACCTCTGTCTCCCATGCTAGCGTCTCCGAAGGCAGGTCCATCTCTGATAAAGCCGATTCCATCAAGGAGAAGGCCAACTCTGTCGACGGCGACTGTGTTGAGAAGGACAGCAGCTACGATGAGATTTCCTCTGACAGCTCCAAGATCATCGCAACCATAAAGCGTGAATTATTCCACATTACCTTTGTGGAAGGAAGACCTGCCATGACCGAATTGGTGAAGAAGGAATCCGCCGAGTCCAGTGGCGCCACTGCATTTATTACCTGTGGACACCCAGTCATGGTGGACGACTTGAGGGCTGCAGTCATCGAGCATTTGGACAAGATCGACAGAAGAATTGACTTCTACGAACAATTACAAGTCTGGGCATGAACAGGTGTCGCCTGGTCAAAAATATTTATATATGAAATCTGTGCTACATGTAGCATCTAATGAGACATAATAGACATTAGCAGTTACTGTAGTGTGGTTTGGTTGTCTACTTCTAAATGAATCTATGTCTATTAGGTCTATAAGAAAAGATTTTTAGGATGGAGCCAAGAAAAATGGGGAATTGTTCAAGCTGATAATTCTGTTTAGTGACTGGATCACCGTATAAACTCTCGCAATCTCTGTTGATGTTTGTTAACGGTCTTTCGACTTCTCCTCCAACTCCCTATCCAAGTCCGCAAACATTTCGTCCACAGAGCCTCCCAAATAGAGCTTCAATGTCTTCCTTGTAGCCGGTAAGAGCTTTACTTTGACCATGGCCTCTTTCTCTCCACTTTTGCTGACTTTATCGTACGCCTGAAATCGGTGACATCCTCCAAAGGCAAAGTAGTAGTCCTTTCCAGATTCACGTACGCGGAACACATCAACGGCAGGAAGCTCTCCAGAGGATATGTCTTCTATATTGCACGTGGCGGAAGCCATGGGTGCTCCTTGGAGTGTCGAAGCCATAGCATCAATCTTGGAATGGTCGAGAACAGGCGGAATGGGCCTCCTTATCTGGCTGAGTGGCACCCACTGGTCTTCGAGCTTTGCTGTTTGCATAGACATGTTTGGTGGGTTGTTTTTAAATGGATTCTTAAATCGTGGGAACGGCTGCCATTTATGCGGTTGCAAACGTTTGTAAGCGGTGTTCTGGATCGTGATGCTGTGTCATATATGTCGCATGTCGCAACTGAAGCGCGACATCCAAAAGCAAGTGTGATTACGTAATCACAAGATTCCCAAACCCCGGGCTGAACGTGCTATTGCATCGTTCCACTGTGTCTGTGCCGTGCGTCGGCGTTGTAGAGCCAGGTCGCATCAAGGGGGGGGGGGGGGGGGGGCGGAGCACCCCTTTTTTTT
>JAJMGE010000028.1:0-171699 GCA_030568475.1 Suhomyces choctaworum | reverse complement strand
GGTGGCCGGGAAGACACGTCGGGGACAGGTTGCGTCTCCAGAAAAAGTGGAAGCTGGTCCCAAACACTAGACCGCCAGGATGACGGCCCGCATTGACCGGTCACTTTATAGCAACAGCGATTCGGCCCTGGGCTGTGCGCCAAGACCGAAGTTATATCCGCAATTTGCGTTGCGAGCCCGCGTCCTCGCACAGAAAAACCCAAGCACAACAGCGATGCGCCCGCGGGTTATACGCCAAAAAGCCGAAGTTATATCCGCAATTTGCGCCGTAAAGCCCGCGCTTTCGCATAGAAAAACAAAGAACAACAATGCAGCCATGCGAGAGGTAATTCGGAGAAGAGAGGACATAACGGGAGTTAGCCTATGCTTCTGCCACCACATCCTAGCCATTGGGGTACCAAGCGATCCCAAAACAAGATTGGCGATCCCGCAACTCCGCCTGCTTCAAGGAAGCCATATTGCCTGACCCAGCCTCCCCTCTCCCCCCCGGCGAATTCGATGCTTCTCAGCTGACTAAGCCTGCAACTCGCGGCGTTGCGCATCCGCAGCCGTGCAGAGCACCGTAACCAGCTGCTCTTTTATAAAACCGTCAAGGCAGCCACATCATCATCCGTTTTATATTGCCACTCCCACGAAGATGAGTGTTCCTACGCTTTCCTCATGGACCACCAGCTCGTGGCCGACCAAGACGGTGTTGAGCTCCATCAACCCCACGCACACATCGGGATTGATCCACACCTTCACTTCGGCGTTGGCCCGGGCAAAGACCGAGACCGACCGAGTCAATTTGGTGTCGTTGTCGGAACGTATCCGCGGAGCACAGGCGTCGTTGACCATCATCAGCGCCGAGCAGGTGCTTGCCACCGCAACGGCGTCTTCCGAAAAGTCCGCTGCCACCAAAGCTATCTTTGAAGCCACCGTCAACCTCAAGAGCCTTGCCATGGAGGAAAACTTGTACCGCTTCAACTTGAACCGTCCTTCCAACATCATCTACTTCGTTATCTACACCATTCTCTTCATCTACTTCTGTGCAATGACCGTCAAGTCCCGCTACCACTGGTTCAATATCACCTTCTTCTGTGGCTACGCCTTGGAATTCATCGGGTTCCTCGGCCGGTTGCTCTCGTTCTCCGATACCACCAACATCAACTACTTCCTTCTCCAGTACGTGCCACTCACCATTGCACCCGCGTTCATCATGGCGGGTGTTTACTTCTTGTTTGCGCAGTTGGTGGTTGTCCACGGCAGACAGTACTCGGTGCTCAAGCCCATGTGGTACTCGTATTTTTTCATCGCCAGTGACGTGTTGTCGCTCATGGTGCAGGCAATCGGTGGTGGTATGGCCTCAGCAGCCTCCAACAGCCACAAGGACACCACGCCCGGTACTGACGTCATGGTGGTGGGTATCTGTATCCAGATTGCAGCCATGACCATCTTCGTTGTGTTCTGGTTCGAGTTCTTGAACAGAATCTACTTCAGGCACGCCAAGGAGCTCGCAGAGAAGACCGGCTCGCCTTACGCCAAGCGGTCCTTGATAAATCTCTTCAAGTTTTTATTCAATACCAAGGGTGTTCAAAAATTCACAGAAGAACACTTGGACTCATACTACAATCCCAAGTTCCAAGACATTCGTCAGCGGAAATTGTTCGCATACTTTCCATTTGCGCTCACGGTGGTGGTGATCCTCGTCTACATCAGATGTATCTACAGGGTGGTGGAGTTGGCACAAGGGTTCACGGGCTACTTGGTGGAGCACGAAGTGTTCTTGATGGTTTTGGATGCGTTCATGATTGCCGTCTCCGGCCTTATATTTATTCCCTTCCACCCAGTTTTCGTCTTCGGTGTAACCAACCGTGTCAAGGTGGCTACGATCAAGGCCAACTTGGACGAAAAGAACCATGAAGACCCAGAGAACTCGTTCGAGAGTGCTACCGAGGATACCACCGAGGACACCACCGAGCAGCGCAGTGCTACTGTCGAAGGCTCTGGCCAGTACTCAAACGATAAGCACGAATAATGCGATCTTCCGATTGACATTTCAGTTTGGGAGCGAACTGGTTTTCATACAATTTCACATAATTTGCAATGAATCAAGATTGATTAGACCGAATATATGCCTTCAGAAATGAGCCAAGCAGTCCTAGTTCGGTCCCAATCAACAATACTGACAGCACTACAACAAAGTTTATTTAGAGAATTTTTATTGACATCAGGAAGTTGTAAAGAACCGCATTGGCTTGAGGTCTGCTTCGCTTGGCCTCTTTTTTCTGTAGCTAATCTAGTGACGACTTCATCACGTCAGAGGGAAATAAATTGTTCAGTTTCTGGTTGTCTATTCTGGTGAATAGCAACTGGTCCGATTTCATTTGTGCTTCGGCTTTTTCGTGAGGCAAGCCCAAAAATTGCAGAGCCCCGATTTCCTTGGAAACTGAGTCCAGCTCAAAGCTCGCCAGGTCCTTGAGCTTGTGTCCCACCTGTTCGTAGTACCGTTTGATGTCTTTGACAAAAATCGGAAACAACTCCACGTCCAAGCCTTCGTTGCGTGCAATCTCATACGCCCGCTCAAAAGGGATCCACACTCCCTTCAAGTTCATGGACCCCAGCTTGACCACGTTGCGGACCGTCTCTGTCTTGAGGATGCCGTCGCGTTTTCCTCGGGTCATTCCAATCACATTGAGGAGCTTGGTGCCGTTGATAAAATCGGTGTCTTGTCTTCGGGAAACGAGCACTCCTCGGGCTTTGACCTGGTAGCAGGTCGTTTTCTCGTCTTCCCAGAAAGTGGTGGCGATCTTGGGCTTCACTGGGTCGGGATACTCTCCAGAGACCGTATTGCAAGACGAGTTTCGCGAATGTCCTTTGGTATAGGTGGACATGGGTGATCCGGAATGGTTGGACATACTGAGCTTGCGAGTGTGGTCGACGTTGCTGGTGTACCTCGGTAAAGCCTGAGACGAGTATCCTTGGCTGGGATCGACGAATTGCGTGCTCTGGAGTTGGGTTACCGGAGCTGTTCCGTCAGATTGTACGGGCATGGGAATCTGGGTGTAGGGAGGAATGTGCAAATCCGGGGTTTCTGTCAGATGCTGCACCTGGTGCTGTCTCATATGATCTGAATCATGGTATTCGCCGCTCTGGACCGTCTGGTAGACCTGGAACGGCTCGTTCACCACGTATTGCTTGGGGCGCAATTGGTAAGGGTCGGAATAGCCTGCGACATGGGACAAGTCGGGTTGGTTGTTCAAGCTCAGCGAGTCTCCTGACCCTGGAGCACTGGTGATCTCCTTGGTGATGTATGTGGAATGGTTGGGGGCAGTCATACAAAGTGGAAGAAGTCTTGATGGATTCGTAACTGGAGTTGAAGAATTGGGGACTGCGTCGATGTACAAACAGCACCACCGGAAATGGGGCATCTCATATACACCAAGCACCCGTTTTCTCCTGCTGGTCCGGTCACAAATCCATCAGGGTGCTTCCTGCCATGTCCTCCCAATGTGGTAGGTGCTGATGCAAGAGAATCGTAGCCCACAGCTTTCGTCAAGTCCATTGCTATCTAGACCTGATGCACCCAGCTGCACCTCCACGCTATCCCCCCGTTCCTGGAGGCCCCAACAGCAACTTTGGGAACGCCTCGCCTCGAACTCGGCCGTCCCGGAACTCTCCGCAACTTCCTGCTGGTTGACGGCTGCAACACCAACGGTGCTATTGTTACCGTTTTCGCAGCCATACACCGGGGTGTGTGCAGGACTGATAGCTATAATTCCATGGCTATCGCTGTTTACCCTAGTCCGAGCTACCCAAGGGTGGTACCTTAGATCAGGGGTTTCCTTACTTCGTTGCTCACTCGTCAAGAAAGTCACGGTACTTTCGGTTTTGGGGAGTACTTCTATTTGCGCACACATACATAATCACACAGATTGAGGGGTAGCAGCGAAGCGCGGGACCAGGCGAATGCTGGCTACAGATCTGAGCAGTGTGTATATTGTGGAAATGGTGTTCATTCTGACCTCGGTCGACTTTTGTTAATACTATTTTAATTAATATTATTGGTTCTCGCTGAGGGTAATTGCGACCGACAATTTCTTTAACCAAACTGCTCAATCCTTGGCTTACACATTTTTCAAAAAAACCCCAAAAATGCAAAATACCAGGAAATCAGCAGAACCACGGGTCTGATGTGGAACCTCCTCCACCACATCCCAGCTTTTCCTCTTTGTCTCGTAATTATTGAGCCACATCACATGACCGTATCTTCCACCGCCCACGTGATGAATATTCAATATGTTTCACCAGGGATATCTCTTGGAAAAACACTCATCCACCCATGTCTTTCTCGTCAGACTTGGAGGATGGCTCAACACATCAGGGGACAAGGCGCAGGTCCTTCTTGGACTACGGAGGCTCGAACTCCCTCAGCAACTTCGCATCCTCGTACCAGAGAGCGCAAATGCATCTCGGCTCAGACCTCTTGGTAAACGAAAACGTCGCCGACATTTCCCCCAACACGTCTCCGATCCTCGGAGCCACAGAACCAAGCATAGAGGAACAGTTGGAGTCGCCTCATCGAGGGTCCGGAGGTCTTCAAAGCATCAGGGAATTCCACTTTCCTGCGGACAACAGTGCAAAACTACCTCCACCCAAATCTCCCACACCATACTCTCCAGCGCCGTATTCGGTCACTTCCGAGGATACGGAGGACTCGCCGTTGTTGTCGAGGGTGTCCTCGGAGCACAACAAGCCTTTGATCGTGGGAAGCTCCACTTCTGCTCAGACTATCTTTAACGCAATCAACGCAATCTTGGGTATGGCCATGCTCTCGATCCCGTTTGGGCTCCGGCTTGCGGGATGGATCTGTGGATCGGTGCTCTACTTGCTGTGTGCAGTGGCTACCAGCTATACCGCGTCCATTTTGGGCAAAGTCATCAAGAAGCATCCCCATTTGAGATCGTACGGCGACATCTCGTATCTCTACGGAGGCAGGTGGTTTCTGATCTTGACCACCATGATCTTCTCGCTCGACTTGTGCGGAGCCAGCTTGTCGTTGATCCTCTTGTTCAGCGACTCCTTCAACATCTTGCTTCCTCAGGTCGCCAAGGCCGAGTGGAAGGCTCTCATCGTGTGCTCCGTGTTCATACTTTCCTTCTTCCCGCTCTCGTTGCTCTCCATCATCAGCTTGAGCGGAATCACCTGTACCTTGGGCATCATCGTGTCATTCGCCTTTTGTGGGGTGTTCTTTGATGTCAAACCCGGCTCTCTCCTCAACCCAGAAACGACAAGCCTTTATCCCGCGGACTGGAAGAGCTTGATGTTGACCTTGGGAATATTCATGGCTCCCTGGGGAGGACACCCGGTGTTTCCAGAGTTGTACAAGGATATGAAGCATCCTGCTAAGTACAACACGAGTGTGGACATTTCCTTCTCCGTCACCTACATTTTATCCTTCCTCATCGGTGTCATCGGATACTTGATGTATGGGCTTGGTTGTCAGGACTCCATCATCAAGAACGTCTTGCAGAACGAGCAATACCCAAACTCCGTGAAGAGCCTCTTCTGTTTCTTCATGGGTATTCTCCCCATCTCCAAGTTACCCTTGTCCACAAGACCATTAATTACTGTCTACGAGCACGCTTTCAACATTCAGACGTCCAAGCACGAGCACGAGTCTCATCTACTCAAAAAGGTGGTTCTTCGCGTTGTCTTCTGCTCGGCATTGTTGGCAATCTCGCTTTTGTTCACTTCCTTTGGTAAGTTGGTGTCGTTTTTGGGCAGTGCCATCTGCTTCACCATTTGTATCACCTTGCCATTTATGTTTTATTTGAAATTCTTTAGGGACGAGATATCTCCCACCAAGAGGTTCTTGTTGCGAGTGGGAATCGCCATTTCTATGATGGGAGCCATATTGGGAACGTACGCTTCGATAAGCTTCGAACTTTGACCAACCAACACATGTTATATAGTATCTACCAATTCAAGAAACCATGCATAGTCTACAAAAAGTACCGCTCAATTCACCTTCATTAAACACAGAAGCATACACCTAGAATCAAGCCCCGCTTGAATTATATAGTCGTACGATTCTATCGACTCATAACTTTGTATATCTAACCATAACGAGATGTCCCTATACAACCTCTGAGTATTTTCAAGTCTATAACTGTCACATGTTTTTTTTTTTTTTTTTTCCAATTTTTATTTTACTTTTTTGTCTTGTATTGCCTTGGCTTGCTGACCTGATCGTCCGCCAGAGAATTGAACTCGGAATATTCCAAGTCCTCATCTGCTCCAACATCGTGTGACAAGATACTCGCAGCATAGAGCAAGTTGTCATGTTGTGATTTCGCCAAATATTGTGCCATCACTTGCGATCCCGACGTGGTATATTGGTTTCTGGGCTGCGCTTGGAAGTGTGGACGATTTTGTACTTGTGGAACATAGTACTGTTGAGGATAATATCCCGCATTTGTCATGGTGTAACCATAGCCTCCATACCCTCTTTGGTTCACGTGTCCACCTGGACTAGGCATATAGTACATTTGTTGCTGTGGGACAAATGGAGAGGACGAAAACTGGTAAGACTGTTGCATCGGAGGAGGTGGTTGCTGGTAGCTCGAGTAACTCGAATTCAACGATATGTTCGAAGAGTTTCTCGACGACCTCCTGTGCCCAATCATCGGATCAGAACCATTGAATTTGCTATGATAAATCTTGTCGTATCCATTAAGACGACTGGGTTTTTTGGTGCGCCCTTGCTTTTTGTTTTGGTTTTGCGACAGGTGCTGTGGGATTGACGTATCATCTGATCCAATTATAATAGAAACGTCATCGTCATCATCTTCATCGTCTTCATCAAAGTCATTTTCATCGTTCTCAGCTTGTTCACCGTTTTCTTGAACAGAGATTTCTACTTCCTTAGATGCGTCACCATTGAGCTCCTCTTCAGAATTTTTCTCTAGGGTCTGCTGGCTCCCGTCCTTTTCTTCCGAACTTTGCTCGTTGGAGTCTTTCTTCTCATCAACGGTCGAGTCGGTCTTAGAATCAGTATTGCTAATGATCCCGAAAACCATGGCAGCTTCCAGATTGATAGTATCCTCCATGAAGCTATCGTTATCCTGTGCATTGGATTCCTCATTGTAATCTTCACTCTTCTTTTTCATTCTGTTTTTACGCTTGTTGACGCTTCCATGAAGCAAGTGCTGATATTGCTGATAGGTTGAGCCTTGGAAGTTTGCAGCCTTCTTCTTGAAGCTGAACTTCGGAGGATTGCCACATCTGTCCTTGGCAAAGCTTATTTTGAAAGGAGCATATTTGGAATAGAACAGTTGCACAAAGTCATCATGACTTCCTTCAATGGTGTCCTTACGAGGAGACATCAAGAAAATCTTCAGCAACCTCGATTTGGCACTTGCCTCATCGAGTTCAAACGTTTCGACCAACTTGATTGCATCCAAGATATTGAGGAAGTTCAAAAAGCCACAATCCTTGTTATGGTAGAAGTTAATCTGTTCCATTTCTCCAAACAAGGTAAAATCCTTGCGCAATTGCGATTCAGTGGGCAACTTTAACGTGGCCTTGTTACCTCCCATTTTGTTGATGAGGTTTCCATTTTCGTCCTTGATCAACTTGATTCCAATGTAAACGTTTCTTGATGCGCCTGCAGTCACAGCCAAAGCGACATCCCTGTTCACAGGTCCACTGTGGTTCTTGGCCCATCCGACAGTGATATCATGGCCATGAATAATCAACTGGTGCAATACCTGGTGATTCAAGTAGAACTTGAGAGACACCTGAGGATCGACAAATGTGATGAAACACACCTTTTTATCGGGATGGTACTTGATACTTTCAACGAGACCACCGGCCCTAACATTATTCGCTATCTCCTCGATCGTTGTGTTCTGATGGAGGTTACCAAGGTAGATTGTTCTATTGTCAACATTGAATGGGTCAGGGTTAACTTGATAGTTGATGGGGGGATTGTTCATAGGTGGAGCCTGCATTATGTTGGCTGGCACCATGTATGGGTGTCCCTGGACGTGCTGAGGCTGAAGCTCAGCGAACAGGGCCATACGAGGCGCTGGGTGTCTGGTATTGAGGTAGCCATTTTGAACCAACAATGGCGATGGTGGCACAAAGGTATGAGAGTTCCTCCTTGGACCGTTGTATTGGTGAATATTGGCGTGTTCCGACAAGGAGGAATGTGATGACGAGCTTAGGGAAGGCGATGGGGCCTCCAAAAGGGAGTTCGTCGATTCCTTGGAAAGATCGTCACCCTCCACGGATATCCCTAGAGGATCTTCGAGTTCGGCGGTATTTTCATCAACCAGATCAATGTCCACCTCGGTGGGAGGCTGGGGCAGTTGAACGGGAGGGAAATACGAGGATCCCGCCTCCTCTTCAGGAATGTCATTGAATTTGTGATGCTTCTTGCCCTTGGGCTTGGAGAGCGGCGTTCTGTCGCATCTGTCTTTGTGGAAGGACACCGAGTCGAAGCTGATATCATACAAGACATTGACGTTTTTGTCGTCCTTCTTGGTCTTGGACTTTCTCTTGCTGACATAGTTGGGATCCTGCGCGTCCAACGCGCGCTGCTTGTCATGCTGGATTCTCCTCAAGTAGCTCTCGTAGGTCTTAATGGCTGCGTCAATGGAGGTGAAGTGGACAAGCACCTTACCACAGAGACGCCTTTCCTCGCAGGACACGCTGTCGTCGTCGAGTCCGTTGTCAAGAGCCAGGTCCTTTTTGGAAGACTCGATGGTGATTTTGAAGTCCTCGACGTCACCAAACTTCAGGCACTGGGCCATGATGAACTCGCGGACCGCGGTGAGGGTATCAGGATCCTGTGGGGACACGTCGATGTCCTTGATGGAAAACTTGAGGAGGAGACAGCGGGTGGCGTTGAAGTCGAGGATGTAGTTCAAGGTCTTCAACTTGATGTAGTCCTGATGCTTGTTGTTGGAGTAGGACGGATCGACGGCCATGGACGGGTTGGAGTAGGTGTCGTTGAGCTGGATCTTGAGGTACTTGGAGTTTTTCAACGACGTCTTGAGCGCGTTCATGTTGGCGGCGCACTTGAAGTACTTGAGGTGGAACAGGATGGAGATCTTGGAGTTGACGAAGGAGATGTAGCACAACTTCATGTTTTCCGGGGCGTGCGGGTCCTGGTCGGCGATGTGTTTCGGGGTGGGGCGGGAGAACATCTTGCAGTACTCGATGGGTCCAAAGTCCACGTTGTTGAGGAGGTCGTTGAGGGACAACCCCTCGTTCAAGTTGCGGAGGATCACGGTCCGCGACAAGTTCAACTGGTCGAGGTTGTTGCTGGAGATGGCGGCGGTGTAGTCGGACGGTGGTGCGAGGTATGGCGACGACGGCATGCCGTGGGAGGGCATGGGCGACATCGGGGGCTGCGCAGCGAAGCCGTAGCCGCCATAGGAGAGCGGGTGGGCGGCGGCAGAAGCGCCCTGGAGGGACGCGTGGGACGCCCCGGCGGGCTCGTCGCCGCTCGCCGAGGACTCGTCGTCGTCGTTTTCGTCGTCGTCGCTGACGCCCGCGGGGCCGTGGGCGGGAAACACCCCAGACGGCGGGTGCTGGAAATACGGCGAGCCCACGAGAAGGTTGGACGGGATCATGGAATGCAGGTACGACAAGTCCAACGGGGTCGCCGGCTGGGTGGACGGAGGCGCCGAGGACATGTGGTTATGAATGTGATGGTTGTACGGCGGCGGCGGCGGAGGATGGTGATGGGAAGCGGGTACGCCCAGGCGGGAGTAGCTGTAGGAGGAGTGTCTGGAGTAGTGGGGAGACGACACGTCCATGGGACCGTAGACGATGTTCAGTTGGGGAAACATGGAGCCAGGCTAGAAAACACGAAAACGAGAGGTAAGCCTGGGAGCAGTTGCGAGGCGGGGGACACCGACAAAAACCGGATGGGGGTCGTGGTTGTTGTGGTTGTGGTTGTGGTTGTGGTGGTGGTGGTGGTCTTGAGGGAGCACAGACGAGGATCAGCGACGGAGGAGGAGGAGGTGGTGAAGGAGCACAACGCAGTGGGAACAGCCAACGCAGAGCACCGGCAAAGAAATAGTGGTGGAGAGCAGTGGACGGTAGGGGCTGTAGCAGTTCCACGACACCGGCAATGAACAACGAAACTGGAAATTAGTGAGTAGCTCAGCGCAATGTGAAACACAGACAAATTTAATAGACAGACAATTACTACAAGTAGACAAAACCGTCGCGTGAATCGACGGGGAAGGGCAGGCGTGGGCGTGGGCGGCGAGCACGGGCGAGTCGCGGCGGCGGGTGCGTGGTGCGGGAGCTCGCGACCGGCTGGGCGTGGTGCGGTTAATGGCTTTGGTGCTTTTGTCTCCTGGTTTGGGATAGGGCCATTCTGAGCTTGGTGGTGCTTCGGGGTGGTGGTGGTTGTGGTGGTGGCAACGCCGGAGACAAGCGTGTCAGGCAAGGGGCTGTCCAGGTGCGTCGGGCATAGCGTCGTCGGATGCGGGCGAGGGCGCGGCGAAGTCTGCACGGAACACGCACCTGGTTCCACGGCGCTGCATGGCGAGTTTTGGGTACGGGGACGGAGTTGCGGATGTTGGGACCACTCAGGATTGCCCACTCCTGACACATCGCACCATCTCTAGGCTGTCGCTTGCCCGGTGCCCTGTGGGCGTCCCTCCTGCGGTGACGGGCTGGGCCGTGGTGTCGGGCGAGTTTCGGCTATACTGGCACCATCCATGCGGAGTCCGTGCTAACCGGACCCCCGAACCGCGTCCCCCCGCGTTATCAGGATAGTGCTGCAGACCATGGCTACAGAGGGGCCCCGACTGGAACGTTGGTGCGATTGTCTGAGGCTGCCGGGTGCATCAACACAAACAGACCCCGGCACCCTGCCACGACAGGCGTCTATGCTGGAGGGTGCGGTTTTCCTAGTATACGTTAACAGCTATAACGTTACCATTAATGCCATGCCTTATCGACACCGAAACCTGCCTCATGCAAGCACGGCATGCACGCACGGCATGCACGCACGGTATGCACCACATGACATGCACACATGACATGCACGGATTGCTTCCACACGCACTGTTTCAACTGCGAAAGCCCCTCAGCCTGAGTACGTGATCCCAAAACACTTCCCTGGCTTCCCGAATCGACTCGCGCATGTCTTCCATGCAAACTTGGCGTCGTGCGTGCGGCATGATTTCCGAAATGCGGCAGCCGTCTCCAAGCATGTCGCCGTAGAAGTGTTTAGAGGAACAAGGCCAGAACCGGTCCATAGGACTGTTTGGGCAAGCACGCGGGCAAGGCGACCGCTTCGTATCCTCTGGACGTAATAAGGGCTGTTGCGGACGCAAGGTCGCTGCACATCACGAAAATCGCATCTTTCTAGTTGATCTTGTCCACATGATCCAAGAGTTTCAGAAGAAAGCACCGAACATAGTACGACACCGAGCCCAGCGCAGTTTCCTCCTCTTCAAACTCGAGTAGAGGAAGAACAGATGGAGGAGGTGCATGGTGATTGCTGTGTAGACTACTCTTTTCTGAGGCCCACAAGCATAAAAGAAGATGGCGTATAGTAGTACCACTATCGACGAAAACCGTCTGACTGTAATATTCTACTCCAGAGTTTATGAAGTACCAACAGAACCTCTATCTGAGTCTAAATATCTCTCAAAGACGTTGTGTCAGGCTCCGGTGCAAACTTCAATTGTCGAGAAACTAGTGCCTTCAAATAGGTCCTGACCTTGACAGCGGTCATCTTTAAGGCTGCAAACTGGTCTTCTAAAATTGATATAAAGCCGCTCACCGAGGTCGTGGGATTTTCTTTGAAGTGGGCCTCTACCTATTCCTTTCCTGATTTATCAAAGGTTTCTCTCCCTGCTTCTTCGGTCTGGCTACTGCTGTCAGAGGATCCTCTTTTTTATCTACTTGCACGCATCAGAAACGTACACTCTAATTTCTTCTGAGTTGTGGTCTTTCAATGACTTTAGACAAACTCTGCACGCTTCTGCAACTTTTCATCTGGGGTCTAGTCTGGAGTCGGCCGTTTAAGAAAAAAAGGTGTACTGTCGTAAAACTGAGAATCGGCTTCTGAGACTTCACAAGTTGCCCCAGCAACATTGGGAGCAGATTTCTTCTCCTGTTCAGGCTTGGGAGACCGCAGAGAATTGCTGATTACATTAGGTTGCGTCTTTTGGAGCTCGATTTCTCCACGGATTTTGGAGCTCTATGGTGCGCCAACCACTTATCTAAAGAGGAAAACTCCAAGCTCCGTCCTTTTATGGATTATTATATGATGGCATCTCCTAACTACGAATACCAGGTTTATGACTGTCCACCGAAATTGCACAGAAAATTTTGTTTTGGGATCCAGCCTCCGTGAAACCCATGTGGACCTTTTGAAGTTTCAATGGTGTCCCTCTGGGGCTCGTCTGTCACATTTGCTAAAGTGAACTTCACTGGACCCGTCAAATTTAGGAGGACTGATTGAAGATTCAGAAGTGGCTATATCTAGATTCGCTCGCCGGGAAATATTTTTGGTGAGACCGTCATAGAGTAACTATTTAAGCTGCATAAGAGAAGAGTTTGTTATACAAATCAATTTCTGGAGTCTCCTCTTCCTTTACACTTTGAGGGATTATAGGAGTGCACATGGGCAGATTATAAACCAAAAGTAAAGAAGGGGGTAGAGGGACAAACTGAAAAGCATGGGACGCGGAATATATCGTCTGATTGCGCGACGCCTGGTATCAAGTCCCATGAGATCAGCCCTCTAGGCTTGGATCTGTAAGATGTCGTGGATCCCTTCGTCCCTGTCGCGACATTGTGAAAAATTCCAAGGGTTCAATTCCAAAACACCACCGTCGACTTTCCATCGCGCCACATTCCGAAGCGAGCTCTCAACACAGATAACCCCACCGCCTTCTCCTTCCCCGACGAATTAGAGCGGTGCAGCCCCATCATGTGATCTCCCGTCTCCAGTTCCACTTACGTGGAAATGTCGCACTGTCGCGAATGGCAAGCGACATTTATCGTCTATGGCACCAACACCAAAACAACACCGCCAGATCAGGCGAAAGTCGGCACCGTTCATGCCACGGACCTCCACTCAAGCTCCAGCGATACGAGTCTACCCCGATCCGCCAGTCACGTGCCTATTCCGCCTCCCTCCGCTCCCCCAGCCCGTTCCGAGTCCTCTCCCCGTAGCCGTCCCTGCGGATTTTGTGTAACATCGCACCGTTTTCACCAAAAATTTTCGCTGGATTGTAAATAACCCTTCATCTCTTCCTTAATCAATCAATCAATCGAGATGGCTGCTGAAGTTCCTACTTTTAAGTTAGTGCTTGTCGGAGACGGTGGTACCGGTAAGACCACCTTCGTCAAGAGACACCTTACTGGTGAATTCGAGAAGAAGTACATCGCCACTTTGGGTGTTGAGGTCCACCCATTGGGCTTCCACACAAACTTTGGTGAATTGAAGTTCGACGTCTGGGACACTGCCGGTCAGGAGAAGTTCGGTGGTTTGAGAGACGGTTACTACATCAACGGTCAATGTGGTATCATCATGTTCGACGTCACCTCCAGAATCACCTACAAGAACGTGCCAAACTGGCACAGAGACTTGGTCAGAGTGTGTGAAAACATCCCTATTGTCCTCACCGGTAACAAGGTCGATGTCAAGGAACGTAAGGTGAAGGCCAAGACCATCACATTCCACAGAAAGAAGAACTTGCAATACTACGACATCTCCGCCAAATCCAACTACAACTTCGAGAAGCCTTTCCTCTGGTTGGCCAGAAAGTTGGTCGGTAACCCCCAATTGGAGTTCGTGGCCTCCCCCGCCTTGGCTCCTCCTGAAGTTCAAGTTGATGCTGACTTGATGCAAAAGTACCAGCAAGAAATGGACCAAGCTACTGCTATGCCATTGCCCGACGAGGATGATGCTGATTTGTAAGCATATAGTGTATACATGTTAGTTACAGTTTAATTTGCCACTGATGTAGACGGCGGCCCGATTTTTCACCCTAATCGCCTTGGTTGCTGTGTTGTTTTCTATATACATGATTTGGCGATACGAGCGGATCGGCCGAGGAGCATCCGTCTTTGGGATGGGTACGGCTTGGGATGGTTCGCAGCACGCGCTCGGCTTGTTCCTGTTGTGATCAGAGCCTCCTAGTTCCGTTTTGCTCTGTGTATAGTATCTTTCTCATCGAAACAAATGGGCTTGAAATCCGAAAGTGTCCTTACCCAACCCCATCGGATCGATTGCGCTCTCTTAGAACGTGTGTCAGTCCTAGTAGGTAGAACCTCCTCGAAGCACTGTTCACGTGGCGTCCTCCTTCGGCTGGTGCACGTAGATCGCCTTCTGGGCCTCTTCCGTGGTTCGCAACACCGATGGAGGCGGATTGGGGAAACCTGCAAGATGTGGTGGGGGCGGCAACTGCATCCTGCGCTCGCCTTCGTCCCCAAACACTCCTTCGTCTCCAGGATTCTCCCATGAGCCAGTAGAGGCAGCGCTTTTATTTGGCACAGAATTGCTTCCTGGAGCGTTCTGGCTGAGGTAGTCTAGCTTGATCTCATATTCCATGTCGTTAGGATTCCAGATCCCCGTCTCTTTGGCCTTTGTCTCGTAGTAGTCACAGTATAACCGGATATGGGTCTTTCCCTGGAGATGGGATCGCCTCACGCTCATGGTGTCATGTGTCAAGTACGACTTACAGTAGTCACAGTAGTACTTGGGCATGCTGGATATCACGTGTAATGTTCCGGGTTCGTTAGAGGTGCTATTGTTCGATAGTTATCCTTTTGCTGCCAACTGTGGTCGGTAGTTTCTCATCCTTCATATGAGGTCACATGGCTCAACTTTTGTGTGCGCGAATGCTGGCCAATAAAACCGCGCACACAACGACGCTGTTCTCACTGCTCCCACACACTACCATTCCGAGAATCGGTGGAATTATAAGAAAAATTCAACACTAAGCGCTAATACCTTCAACTATCTGCCATGTTTAGACAATCTGTTGTTGTATGTATAGAGACAATTGGCCTTTAGGTCACGAGACTACCATCCACTGGGTACAAGACTGGGCTGGAGCAAAGTTGGAATCATCGAACAAGTCACCGAAGTAATGTCGAAGAATCCCTGAGAAAGTACACCAGCAATACCTGAGAATCCAATAAGGAAGGATAGAGAAACTGTTAGAAGCCGAAATTGATAGTGAAAGCGTGGTGTCCCAGTTTGCTGAAGTTTTTAACTCGGTTGCGGACGATTCAATGAATCAGACAGAACCAGGGACCGAAGGAACAACTTATCAACATAGGTATAGAAAGAGCAGGAACCGTTGTACCAAAAGCATTCACCGAAAAGCTCCCCATATTCCATAACTTAAAGCTGTCCCGACCATATCCAACCCATTCTACAACTTCCAATCCAACTTGTATCCGTTAATCGAAACAAGCACATGGGTTCTGTCTTTTTCGTTTCTTCGTTCATGTTATATTGGATCCTTTCCACCTAATCTTATAGTCTTCCTAAACGTCCCAGTCTTAGGTCATGACAAATACTAACTTCCAGCGTGCTGTCTCCTCCAAGAGATTATTCTCCGTGACTCCCAGAGCCAACAACTTGATCTCTGACTTGTATGTTCAGAACATCAAGGCATTCAAGCCACAAGCCATTTCACAGAAGGACATCGACGCTGCCGTCAAGACCTTCCAATTGCCAGCCAAGCCATCTTTGCCAGAATCCGAGGTTTCCACCGAAGCCTTGAGCCAATACGAATCTTCCGAGGTCGAAGCTACTGCCGGCTCCTCTACCACCAGCATCGCTGCTGAAGAAGACTGGTTTGTTTTCGAAGAAGAAGCTGAAGAAGCTCACTAGATCTTGTGAGGGAAAATCTTTCTTTGCAACTCCAAAATACTCATGGAACCAGCTTAGGGCACAAGTCCCGGCTGATCACTTTCATTGTTATTTAACCATACAGTACGATAAATATTCAATTTAGAATCCGTAGCACCCATTTCCTCTTGGTTGGTTTTCACCAACATCGTATTACGTAAGCAATACTTTGTTTTGATCTGAGAAACATTGCAACCAAATTACATTAGCCATGTCGGACTTTAATCTTGAAACGATCCGGAATGCAGCGGATATCATAAATTCCATGCTATTGCTGAGAGCATATATTGATAAAGATATCAAGTTCAATTCCATCAACTGGAAAGAACTTGTTGATGAACAACTTAAAAGTGAAGAGAACCCCGGATTGGAGCAGTTGCGAGTCACTGATGCGATTTACGATAATGACAAGAATGTGATCAACATAATACACTCATTGGTGGCGGCAGTTGATAGAAGCAGGAACCAGCTCAAGCTTTCAAACCAAACGATAAACCATAAGGATACCACCATTGAGAAGCTCAACCAACGCATACTGGCACTCGAAATCCAACTAGAGGCCAAGGAGTCACAGTTGAACAGAACAGTCAACTTGGACCAGAGCAAGCTCACCAGCGAAATAACCTCGTTGAAAAAGCACAACAAACTTCAGGCCCAAGATTTGAATAGGTTGAAGAGTTGGATCAATGATATGCGTGTCAAGTATCAAGTGGAATTAAAGAAAAAGAACATAGAGGTCGACGAATTGAAAAACAAGTTGTTGGATAAGAGGAACTTGTCATCCACAACAGTGTACGGAATACCTTTGAGGTCCAATGGCTCAACAGGCTCGACCATTAGCGAGGATTCATATCTCAAATCGACTGTCATATACAACAACAACCCAATAATAGACAATGTGACGGGGATCGAAAATTCCAGTACCACTGGTGGAGCCGACTTGAAATCTTTGGTAAACAATGAATACGAAAATGTCATCTCTGAGTTGACTCCCATTATCGAAAGCTTGGTGCAGGAGAATTACAAGTACTCCAAATTTATTGAGGTAATGAATCAATACTACCACGACTTCAACAGTCAATTCACTGACCTGAAATTGAAAAACAGCGGAATAAACTTGCCTAACCCGTCGTCAGTGATCGACCTAAATATGATTTCCGGGGCAAGTGCTGAAACCATAAAGAAGCATCTAGACGAAATGGAGTCGTTCGAGTTTGTTGCCAAACCATTGTTGAACAATTACTACAAATTCTATCATAACATTACTGCATTGATACAACTCATAGATGCGTCATCAGATAGATCGGACTCCGATGGGTCACGGCTCAAGCAACTAGAAAAGGAATTAGATACCGTGAAGAAGAACTGGAAGGAGGCACTAGCAATTGCTGAAAACTGGAAAAATTATAATCAGCGTCATAGTGAGGAATAGCGAGAATACTAGACGGCTTGCTTCAAAGCAATCACCTCCAACGGGAAATTCTGGAATACTTCTTCATTCCTGCGCACGCTGTCATATTCTTCCAGAACTGAATCTTTGTTGAGTTCTAAGCGTGTACTCAAGAGAACTCCACAACAATAAATATTCCTATAGTTTGGATCGGACTTTGTAAGATATCCGTCCCCGCCGAAGACTTTGTAGTGTACAGGTTGAGTATCTTGAGAGATGGGGGTTTCAAGTCCTCCCACCGGCAATATTTCTTTCTTAGTGGAACCGGTGTAATTCGAATCATCTTTTCTAATGTAGAACTTCAAAATTCTTACGACATCACCAGGAACGAGGGAGGTATCACTTCCACAAAAGGGTGTCATCACAACAACAATATCTCCAATGCAGATCGTTCTGTCCAGGAGTGGATCAATAACCTCGCGTATAAGATCCTCTTCTCCCTCTGTTTCACTCAGTAGGTTTTGAAATCCTAAGGTCTGCGAGAAGTACTCATTATTGGTATTCGCCAGGAGCATTTCACCGAACGGTGGGTTTGCTAGAATGGTGACATCAGGATTGTCGGGTGGAGTCCCAGCAGAGAGCGCCGGTATTTCAGGGATCTCTTTAACTAAACTGTGGTTATCGTTTAACTGCTGACTTGGATCAATAGCACTCTCATATTCCAGCGGATTTTGACCGACAGCGGATTCCCAATCGGAATGATTCAAAGATGAAACAACATGAAAAGTGGGCACACCTTTCTCCAAGTCTGGTAACACCCGAACATCCTCTTCTTTCGGATTGCTATTAGCATGTCTTACTTTTGCCGTCAGTTTGAGCTGTATACTAGAAACTGGATGGCGCCTGGTGATCTCCACACTAAAGCAAAGAGAACATAGAAGTGTCAGGAGCACAACCGACATGATAATAGCCACGAGTAACAATCCCAAGACGATTGCCGCGATATCTCCAGCAGAAAGCATCATAAAGAGTGTGTGTTAATGGTTGCAAAGTGCGCGTTGCTTTGAACGGTCATCGCCACACCTATAAGATATCGTTGATACAATAGCATAGAGTCAGGGGAAGGCAGTAATCGTTTTAGAGCAGCTTGTCCCACCAGGGATTCACAGCAAGTCTCAGGATCAAATAGACCAAAACCGTCCAATCCCTCGCCTTACGATTCCCTTTCATGTTTATTCACTTTCTCATGATTGGCAACAGCCGCTAGCATCTGCTCAAATTCATCTTCAGGATCAATCTGTGCTCCAGCTAGTTCAGCTTCACGAGCCTTGGCTTCTGCCCGTTCTTCGTCCAAAGCACGGTATTTCCGGTTTGCCTTTTTCTGCTTACTTTGCTTGAGCTTCGACTTCCGTTCACCCACCACAGCATTCCTGCTTCCTTCAGGATTCTGCAAATCCTCGAGCTTCAACGCCAAGATATCCCGGGCTTTCTTTCTATTCTGTTCTTGTGACCGAGTTAACTGACATGTGACAACTATCCCACTAGGTTTGTGGGTAAGCTGCACTTTGCTATTTGTCTTGTTGATTTTCTGTCCACCAGGACCCCTACCTCCTTTGAGGAACTTCTCCTCCAATTCCTCTTCGATTATTAACCATTTGGGCCTCGGTGGAAGCTTGGTTCCTTTGGGAATAGCATTGGCAATTGCAGAGGTCGACAATAACCGCTTGAGCGACACAATCATGAATCTGACGACGTGAGACTGCAGTGGCGAGTCGTTGACAGTTCGAAAAAGACAGTAACAAGATATTCGTCAACAGCTAGACCTGGTCTCTATCTTCAGGCACAGGGCAAAGTGCGGGTTGAATCCGCACTTCTTACATGTTAGAGCTGGTCATTGCACGTTGAGACACATTCATGAGTTGCATTTTACGGTCCGCACTGCGCGTCTTAATTTGTCCCGATTAGGATACCTAATGAATTTTTCATACACGTCTCGGCCCTTCAATATAAACACCAGGTGCCACTCTCATCTGCATAGTATTCCAGTCTTACAAACCAAACATGTCTTACGAAAGAGGAGAGGTTTACGGGGCACAGGTTTTGCCCGGTGAAGAACCCGAAGACAACTCGTTCAACGAAATAACCAAGGCGTTCCGATCTTTTATTCTCGAGTTCAGGTTGGACACCCAGTTCATCTACAGAGACCAATTGAGAGAAAACTTGTTGATCAAGAACTACTTCCTTAAAGTTGACACGGAGCACCTCATTGGCTTCAATGAGGAGTTGAATAAGAAATTGACCGACGATCCCACGGAAATGATCCCACTCTTCGAGACAGCCATAACAGACGTCGGGAAGAGAATTGCCTACTTATCGAACGACGAAGTTCCACAGGACTTTCCTACCTGCCAATTGATATTGTACTCCAATGCTTCCAAGGTGTCCATCAGAAACCTTGACTCTGAATATATCTCCAAGATTGTAAGGGTCAGTGGAATTGTTATCTCTTCGTCGGTCTTGTCATCAAGAGCTACTCAAGTTCAATTGATTTGCCGCTCTTGTAAACACACCATGAGAATCAAGCTCAAGTCTGGGTTTGGACAGATTAACTTACCCAACAAGTGCCAGGCACAACACAACTTAGACGAGCAAACCACTCAAGAAAAGTGTCCTCCTGATCCATACGTGATTGTCCACGACAAATCTACATTTGTTGACCAGCAAGTATTAAAGTTGCAGGAGTCTCCTGACATGGTGCCAATTGGTGAAATGCCTAGACACATCTTGCTCCAGGCCGACAGATACATGACAAACCAAGTGGTTCCAGGAACAAGAGTCACTATTGTGGGAATATACTCCATTTTCCAGTCCAAACAGAGAGGAGCTACCGGTGGTAATATGAACACTGTGGCCATCAGAAACCCATATCTCAAGATTCTTGGTATTCAATCTGACGTTGACAGCGGAATCAATGGCGAAGGAATCACATTCTCCGAGGAGGAGGAAGAAGAGTTCTTGAAGTTGTCTAGAATGCCTAACTTGTACGAAGTGTTCTCCAATTCCATTGCTCCGTCAATCTACGGTAACCAGGATATTAAAAAGGCTATTACTTGCTTGCTCATGAGCGGGTCAAAGAAAATATTACCTGATGGAATGAGATTGAGAGGTGACATTAACGTGCTATTACTAGGTGATCCCGGTACTGCTAAATCGCAGCTTCTTAAATTCGTGGAGAAAATCTCTCCCATTGCAGTCTACACATCTGGTAAGGGTTCCTCGGCGGCCGGTTTGACTGCATCTGTTCAGCGTGATACTCAAACTCGTGATTTTTACTTGGAAGGAGGTGCTATGGTTTTAGCGGATGGTGGTGTTGTGTGTATTGATGAGTTCGACAAGATGAGAGACGAAGACAGAGTCGCTATCCACGAAGCCATGGAACAACAAACCATTTCCATTGCAAAGGCAGGTATCACCACTGTGCTTAACTCCAGAACCTCGGTTTTGGCAGCGGCTAATCCAATCTATGGTAGATATGATGACTTGAAAAGTCCGGGCGAGAACATCGATTTCCAGACCACCATTTTGTCCAGATTCGATATGATTTTCATTGTCAAAGATGACCATAATGCTGACAGGGATATGTCCATTGCTAAGCATGTCATGAACGTGCACATCGGAAACAAGAATGAGCAGGTGCAAGAAGGTGAGATTCCAGTACAGACAATGAAGAGATACATTCAATATGTGAAATTGAAGTGTGCACCAAGGTTGAGTCCAGAGGCATCTGAAAGATTAGCATCACATTTCGTTTCTATCAGAAGAACTTTACAGTTGAACGAGGCCAACATGAATGAAAGATCGTCCATTCCAATTACTGTCAGACAATTGGAGGCTATTGTCAGAATCACGGAAAGTTTAGCCAAGTTGAGATTATCGCCAATTGCTACTGAAGAACATGTTGAGGAAGCGATCAGATTGTTCACTGCGTCGACCATGGATGCTGTGGACCAAGGTGTTTCCAGCGGAGGCGCCTCCGACTCCAGCTTGGCTGAAGAAATCAAACAAGTTGAAATGGAGTTGAGAAGAAGATTACCAATTGGTTGGTCTACCGCCTACAACACCCTTAAGAGAGAGTTCGTTGACTCAGGAAAGACCTCACACCAAGCCTTGGATAAGGCATTGTACATTATGGAAAGGCACGAGGTGATTAGATTCAGACACCAAAGGCAGAATGTGTTGAGATCTGGTGTATAGTTTAGTTCTAATTGTTTTATTCTAATATACAGGGAAATATTGCTATGGATGTAGAGGGCGTTCAAATCTTGCCCATGGACTGAGTGTGGGAAGATGTTGTCGCATGGCTTGTGGTGGAACCAAATATTCTCTTGAGTGGTCTCTTCAGAGATGGACTGGTCCTTATCATAACTTAATTATTGTTGACTGAATTTGCTTGAATTGTCTATGCCTTCAAGATGATCACTATGCTGTCACCTCTTAAAAAGAGCTTGGAAATGAACCGCTCCTTAGCCACCGTCTTGATCTTCTTTCCTTTCGAATTCTTGACTGGCTCCGACCACAATTCTTTAACATTCTCCAAGATTAGGTTGCAGTGCCTATCAAAGGCCCTTACCTTACCAATCAACTTGTGGTTGTTCCTGCAGGAGATAACTATGGGGGTGTCGTTGTTCACAGCATTCTGTATCAAGGACATGGGTCCATGGGCAAACTCGAACTCTTCAAGTTTTTGGAGCTCGAGCTCGGTCAACTCGGAGCGGGGACGGTCTATCAATTCACTAATGTTAGTATATGGGAGAACATGTTGACCATTCAGCTGAATCAGCGCGACATACCTCATTCTAGGCCTATTTTCTCTAAAGTTGTTTGTTAGTTCTTACTAGTTGTCTTTGGCGATGGTGATGATGGTGCGGCGCACGACCATTTATGGGCTTACAGGTATTTACGGATATGATAGCTTAGCTCATCAATGTGGCGAGAGTTGACATACGTGGAGGCATGATGGGCAGTTTAGTATTAATATTTTTGGGCTACGGATTCAATTCCTCATAGGTGTATTTGTACCATTGTCATAACTATTATACAATTAAGCCTTCTGGGCTTGGCTTAGTGGAGCAGCAAGAGCACATCCTCTCTTTATAATATTTTCGATACGATCTTTCAAGACTCTCGAGCCACACTCAACTGTAAGGCTCCTGAAGTCAATTTTGGCTTCAGTCTTCCCAATCTTGATGATCGCCTTATCTCCTTCTAATTGTTCGAAGGAATCCCCAAATTGGGCTTCCAATAGAGTGGATATCCTATGAATACGGCTTGATATCTCAGATTTTGCATGTGCCGTTTTTGATTCTGGTGGCGAGTCTTCTTGTTTAACCTCATGAGAATGCGAATGGTTGGAATTTTTGGATGAGAGCTTCACAGAAGCTGGAGAAGAGTCTATAGAATAAAGAATGGCAACCACACTGTCTGCCAAAGAGTCTGCCATAAGATTGTCGTTGATCCATTCCACATTAATATACAAAGCCCCCTTCTTAGTTCTGTCTACCAAAATATCCACCACTTCCATAATCACACATTCCCATTCCTCATCGTCGTCATTTACAATGTTGATATAACTGAACATTTGTTCAAGATGCCACTTGACCAACCCTATGTCGGCATTGATTTTGAGGCTGATCCGGGACTTAACAATCGAGGTAGAGAGCTGACTGAACTCGTGCAAGTCCTGTAACTGAAGAAGATTCAAGTCGAAGTCTTTGGAGACAAGAACCCCCGACACCACCTGGCCAGTTTTGAATACTGTCGTAGGATCCGAAGTAGCGTCTGTCTCCTTAGTTCCATTAGAAGTTTGCCCATTTTTGGTGTCGACCTCCGTTGAATCCGATGTATCATCATTACTTACTTCAGTGAGCTTTTCATCTTCCTCCATCTTGGAGTTGTCTTCTTCTATCTTCAAGTTAATCAGCTTTTTCAATTGAACCAACTGCTCCTCAGCTAAAGCACCGAGCACTTTGGCCACCTTGAGACCCTTGATACCGATAATCAATTCTTCGCAATTTTTGGGGTTGAAGACCTTGAGCTCTTGTTCAGTTCCCTTTCTCGAAGAGTACCTACTTAACAATGCAGATTTCAATCTACCCATAGGAACAGAGTCACCATGCACCAAAATAACTTTCAGAGGTGCTACCTTCTCGATAAACTCCGAATTCTGCTGGAAGTCCACATGGGCCGCGAATGATATTTCTTCAATGCCCAATCTACGTGGAATAGTGAGTTCTGGGTTGTTGCCCGATTGGATGGTATGCGGCTCTTTCAACAATTCTTTGGCCATGGTACCTTCCACGGAATAGCCGGTCATTATGACTGAATTCTTCGGGTCTGGTGCCCATCTTTCAAGCAACAGTCGCGATACACCGGCCTGTAACATACCAGGAGTAGCCACCATAACAGATGGACCAAAGTCCTGGAACTTGGATAGATCCTTGATGGACTTGATATATTTGAAATCAAAGGGGCTGGATTTCTGGCCCGCGTTGGAGGCGGTGAGACGAATGTTATTGTTCATGATATTGGTGTATGTTTGGTAAACCGCCATACACTTTTTGGCTAAATTAGAGGCATAATACACATTTACATTCTGTAAATCTTCATTCTGCGACCAATATTCTTCCAAGATCAACAACAACTCCTGGGCATTTCCAAGGGCAAACACCGGGAGCAACACACGACCACCCTTGGTGATAGTTGCATGGATTGATTTAGTGAGTCTGTCTTCAAGCACCACCCTGGACTCCAACGTTCCGGTACCGAAAGTGGATTCCGAGATCAAAATGTCAGGTCTGGTAGGAGGGATTTCGGCTGCGTGCAAGTGTCTGTTTTCCTCACGAGAGAAGTCACCCGTGAACAACACCTTTAGACCACCTATTTCGATGAAATACATACAAGACCCCAACACATGGCCCGCATGGTACGCGGTGAACCGAATCCCGTCGATTTCCATGGTAGAGTGATAGTCGATGGTTTCGATTCTGTCGAAGGAGTTCATGATATCGTCGTCGGTGTACAAGTTGGTGGACACCTCAGGACCGCCACCTTCGGTCCGGGCGGCTCCGATGGAGGTGACTCTGACGAAATCCTGGAGCAACCATCTGTAGATAGCCTTGGTGGCATGGGTCATGAAAACTTTGCCCTTGAAGTTGGTGTGTTGCATTACATAGGGGAGCGACGCGGCGTGGTCCAAATGGAAGTGACTGATCAACAACAAGTCCACCTTTGACAAGTCGTACTCATCGTAGAAGGGAAACGACGAGTGGCCCGAAAGAGCTGGGTGGATTCCCGCATCGAGCATGATGACCTTGTTTTTGTATTCGATGACGTGACACGATCTTCCCACCTCGTTACAGCCACCTAGGCCGAAGAACCGGAAGGATTCGCCGTCGGCGGCGGTTTCGACGGTCATGTTAGAGCCGTTGATTTGTGAGGGTTGAAAGTTGAAAGTTGAAAGTTGAAAGTTAGAAAAGGTCGCCAAAAAACGCGAGTTGAGGAAAGCGTCACAGAATTGACCACCAACAGAAACCTCCGATAGAGAGCCAGCACCGAACTCCATGAAGCTCAAGCTCCGGACCCAGAACACCGAGTCGCTCAAGGTGACGCTCTCGCTCATCAGCCAGATCCGCCGGTTCGTAATCCTCCAGTTCACGCCATCGCAGCTCCAGGTGATCCAGGTCAACGGACAGTCGATGACGCTGGAGCCCCAGGTGTGGTGCAAGTTCGATATGCCCAGCTTGTTTGACCAAATCGAGATCCAGAGCTTGCGGGACAACACAATTTCCTTGGAGATCAACGTGGAATTGCTTCTCCAGACGTTGCGAAACTTCGACAGGGCCAACAGCGATGGCCTTAACATCCGTCTACAGCGGAAAGACTCGGCGGGTGGACAGGGGGTCAACACCCACAACGGGCGGACCGCGTCGCTAGCCCTCTTCTACTCCAACTTCAACGCCAACTCCAACACCGTCAACCACACGTTCCGGATCCCCGTCAAGATCCTCAAAAACAGCCACGACTCCACGTTGCTCCGGGAACCCGAGTTGAGCGAGGTCGACCTCCTCATGCGGTTGCCGCCCGAGTTTATTTCCACCTACAAGCGGCTCGAGAAGTTCAAGAAGACCGCCCACAATGATCTCGTCACCATCAAGGCCACGCGGCGCCACGGCGGGTTTCTCGGGTTTGTGCTTGAGGAAGAGGGCAAGTACAAGGTCACCATCAGCTGGAACGAGCGGCTCGAGGTCCAGAAACCCAATGCCAACGCCAACTTCGACAGCGACTCCATTCGGATGGCGGTGCTCAAGAACGAGAATAACGGGCCCGACGAGAACGACCCGTCCGAGGATAAGGAGATCACGGTGCGTCTCCGTGACTGGCAGATGGCGTCCAAGGTCGTTGCCACTTGCAAGACGGTGGTGTTCTTGATCACGCCCCACGAAGTGGTGCTCCATTGCATGCTCGAGGACTCCGAGGACGTGGAGATCATCTACTACATCGCGGGGGTGCGGCGTGACCCGTTTTAGGGAACCTCCATACTGCAATACCCTCTCCAGCGTCAAGCCTCATTAATGGAGCCCAACCCTCCCACCGGTGCTGGGGTTGCAAAATCTCCAAAGGGACAGCCGCGATCGCGCAATGTGCCGGACTGCACACGACCCGGTCTCGAGTCAAACTGAGTCATTGTGCTACACTTTCAATTATCCACTACACCATGACCCAAAGAACGCTTGACCGTGAGGAGCCCAACTACTTCGGAGCGGGACCGGCCCTCTTGCCCACCTCGGTGTTGCAGCAAGCGGCCTACGACTTGATCAACTACAATGGGGAAAACCTTGGCGTGGGTGAAATTTCCCACCGCTCCAAGCCCGCAATCAAGATCATTGATGATACCAAGGCCAACTTGACCAAGCTCTTGGACATTCCTGACACCCATGAAGTGTTCTTCATGCAGGGCGGAGGTACCACCGGGTTCTCGAGCATTCCATACAATCTAATTGCCAGTTATGTGAAGAAGACGGGTAAACCTGGAAGAGCGGCGTATGCAGTGACCGGTTCTTGGTCCAAGAAATCGGCCGAGGAAGCCAAAAGATTGGGGTTCGACGTCGATGTTGTTCTCAACACTAAAGACGACAAGTTTAGCGATATCCCACCATACTCTGCCTGGAAGCCCATTGCAGACAACACCAGCTACTTGTATGTGTGTGACAATGAAACCGTGGACGGCGTGGAGTTCAGTGACGTCCCTGGTCCAGAATATTTGCCTGAGAATGTCGAGTTGGTGGCTGACATGTCGTCGAATATTTTATCGAAAAAGGTCGACGTCAGCAAGTATGGTCTCATCATGGCTGGTGCGCAGAAGAATATCGGTATTGCGGGGTTGACCATCTACATCATCAAGAAGTCGTTGTTGGAGCAAGCGTCTGACGAGGAGTTGAGAACACTCAATGTTCCTTTGGTTCCCATCGCCTACCACTACCCCACTGTTGTGAAAAACAACTCGGCCTACAACACGATTCCAATCTTTACGACCCACATTTTGAAGTTGGTCACTGATAAGTTGTTGAACGAGGGCGGAATCGAAAAGATCCAGGCGGTCAATGAAGAGAAGGCTCGACTTTTGTACACCGTCTTGGACAAGCACCGTGACTTCTACAATTTCCCCGTGAAAGGCGAAAAGGTCCGTTCGAAAATGAATGTCGTCTTCAGAACTCCTACCCCAGACTTGGATGAACAGTTCGTCAAGGAAGCCTCGGCGAAGAAATTGAACGGGCTCAAGGGTCACAGATCCGTGGGCGGAATTAGAGCATCCATCTATAATGCTGTCAGTCTTGACAGTGTGAAGCAGGTGGCTCGGTTTGCTGACGAGTTTGCTGCTGCTCACAAGTAGTATTTAATAGATTAATCGTAAAAAGATAAAATTATAGCAAAAAAACCCAGCTCTTTGGTGTACCTGGGTAAAAGTGTAACAAAGACGAACACTACTGCTTGCGAGCTAACCATTGCTTGATTTGGTCCACAATAGACTGTTCCAAGCCAATAAGCTTGAAGCCCAAGATGGAGTTTGTCTTGGAGGTGTCGTAGGTTCCACGACGCTTGATGTCATGAGCCGGCTCATTGATGTCGCCGTCCGGGATCTCAGAAAATTCGGGGAAGTTTTTCCGGATAAGCCTGCCGATATTGACTGAGGACGAGGCCTCGCTCTGCACAAGAAGTCTCTGGTTCGCAGCCTTGTCGCTGGTGGCTGCAACAACATGGGCCTTACCCACGTCTCTGACATCGTCGAAAACAGTCGTCATGGGGAAAAAGGAGTCGCCTGCCTTCAAGTGGGCAAAATTCAAGATGAACTGGGCACTGGGGCTCAATGTTTCCTTGACCTCAGAGTCGAACACCTGGGGTCCGATGGTGAAGGAAGGAATCACCACAGCGACCTCAAAGTGGGGCTTCTTTTCCTTGACAAAGTCCCACACAGCACGCTCGGCGAGGTTCTTGGCCGTCGAGTACGCCACTGCGGGCTGCTTCAATGTCGCCTCGTCTAACACGGGTTCCAACCAGGTTTCCTCGGTGATGGTCTGGCCCGTGTAGTCCTTGGCAATGGATACCACCGTGGTGTCCGAAGAGGTGTACACGAAACGGGTGACGTTCTTGCCGTGGTCCAGAACCGACTGCAACACGCTGTTGACGGCATTGACCGTGGGGTTGATCACCTTGTTGTAGGGGTCGTCAGTGAGGAACACAAACCAGGCGGCAACGTGCAACACGGTAGAGATTTCGGGGTGCAGCTTGAGCACCGAGTCAAACGCTCCAGCAACAGCTGCATCCTCCACCACGACGTGGGAGAAGTTCTTGGTAAAGAGCGATTCCAAATGCTGGCCCTTGGCGGCGGATCTCACCGATCCTATGACAGCGAAACCGGCATCCAACAAAGATTTGACAACATGCTGGCCAATGTAGCCATTGGCACCTGTGACGAGAGCGGTTTTAGACATTTGGGTGTGGGTATGAGTGTCGATAGCGATGGTGAGTCCCCGAAAGCAAAAACCCTGGCTTTATACCCCAGGGTTCAAGGGGTTTGCAGCTAGTTTAGGGGAATGTAAATTTGCCGCCGCGGGGAGAACCACACAACCACCACTGGAGTGTGGCAGGGTTATCGTAACAATACGGCGTTTTGTAGGGAAACCACGTTGAGTTCGGTGTGGTAATTGCGGAATGTTGCCACCAGAACCCTCATCGGGGACGTATTAACCCTGGGGCCGTTTATTTCCGCGAGGGGTAGAACCGTTTGGGGAAGGTCTCCTATTGTGGGAACACACATTTGTGCCACCAGTGCATCGAAGGAGACACATGCGTCAACCACGCCACGAGTCAGGGTGGCATGGATCCGTCCGTTGCTTGGTGTCAATCGGTGAATGCTGGTGTCAGCACGGTATTAGGGTGGTTGTGGTGTAGCACACAGGCCCTGACCATCGCGCACCAGCCGCACCAGCCAAACGGTGAGATCGTATTTTGTAGCGCTCCACCTAATCCACATCCGTCAATGTTTATCCGGTTGCGGCGACCGGTGTCACGCCCGCTAGCACGCTACGCCACCTCCAAGGTGCTCACGGTGGAGGAAAAGAAGATCATTCTCAACAAGGAAAACTTCCGCAAGAGCATTCAGGACCGCATAGCCCGCATCCCCATCGACAACTACAGAAACTTCAGCATCGTGGCCCACGTCGACCATGGCAAGTCCACGCTCTCGGATCGGCTCCTTGAGCTCACCGGGGTCATCCAGCCGGGCAGTAACAAACAGGTGTTGGATAAATTGGATGTGGAGCGGGAAAGGGGTATCACCGTCAAGGCCCAGACCGTCAGCATGATCTACTCGGATCCCCGGTCTCACCAGGACTACCTTTTGCATCTCGTGGACACTCCGGGACACGTGGATTTCCGTCTCGAGGTGTCCCGGTCCTACGCCTCGTGTGGAGGTGCTCTTCTCTTGGTCGATGCCTCCCAAGGGGTCCAGGCCCAGACCGTGGCTAACTTCTACTTGGCCTACAGCATGGGCCTCAAGTTGCTCCCGGTGATCAACAAGATCGACTTGGACCTGGCGAACATCCCCATGGCGATGGACCAGGTGGAGAACACGTTTGAGCTTCCCCGGGAGGACTGTATCGCTGTGAGCGCCAAAACCGGTCTCAACGTCGAGTCCATCATCCCGCTGATAATCGATAAGATCCCTCCCCCCGCCGGGAAATCCAGCAATCCGCTCAAGGCGTTGTTGGTCGACTCGTGGCACGACCCCTATGTCGGTGTGGTGATGTTGGTCAACGTGGTGGATGGCCACATCAAAAAGGGCATGAAGCTCCTCTCGGCACATTCTGGAAGGACCTATGACGTCAAGGAAGTGGGAATCATGTACCCAGACAAATTACCCATGGAACGGATCGGTGCTGGCCAGGTGGCGTACGTTATACCTGGCATGAAGAACCCGAGAGAGGCCTTGGTGGGTGACACCTTCTTCCACTACGGCAAACATGAGGGTCTCGACGCGTTACCGGGATTCGAGGAGCCCAAACCTATGGTGTTTTTGGGAGCGTTTCCAGCAGACGGAACCGAGTTCAATGTCATGGACGACCACATGCAAAACTTGGTTCTTAACGACAGGTCGGTCACATTGGCGAAAGAAACCTCCAACGCTTTGGGATTGGGCTGGAGACTCGGGTTCCTTGGATCGCTCCATGCGTCCGTGTTCAAGGAAAGACTTGAAAATGAGTATGGAGCGAAGATTATCTTGACCGCACCCACGGTCCCCTACAAAATTGTATATCGTGACGGGACCGAGAAAGTTGTCACTAATCCTGACGGATTCCCAGCAGCTGACAAAGGGCATAATGTGGAAATGTACATGGAGCCGTTTGTGGATGCCATCATGACTGTTCCCAACGAATATGTGGGAACGGTAATGACACTTTGCGAGAACAACCGAGGGGTTCAGAAGGAGCTTGAATATCTAACCACCGGACAGGTCTTGCTCAAGTACGAGATACCTTTGGCCGAGTTGGTGGAAGACTTCTTCGGAAAATTGAAGGGCTGCACCAAGGGGTATGCTTCATTGGACTACGAGGATTCCGGCTACAAGAGGTCGGATATCGTAAAAATGGAGCTATGTGTAAATGGAGAACCACAAGATGCCCTCACCACCGTTTTGCATAGATCCCAGGCACAAACAAAGGGTAAGGAGTATGTGTCTAGATTCAAGGAGTATTTGAGATTTCAGTTGTTCGAGGTGGCTATCCAAGCCAAGATCAACAACAAGGTGGTTGCCAGGGAAACGATCAAAGCGAAAAGAAAAGATGTCACTCAAAAATTGCATGCTGCCGATATTTCAAGAAGAAAGAAATTGTTGGAGAGACAGAAGGAGGGAAAGAAACAGATGAAGGCCACCGGAAGGGTGCATATCAACCACGATGCATTCCAAGCCTTTTTGAGAAGGAACTGATGTATATATATATGTATATTACTTGTCGATAGAATAATAGAGTAATCTGTCTTGTGTACTGTAATGTAAGGGCTCAATTCTTCAAGAACTTCTGGTACACCACGTTATCGGTCTCGATAACATATCTGTAGCCCAAACCGTTCAAGAAGTCTTCAAATTCTTTATCCAGGGTTCCATCTGGTAGGACTATAGCACACAACACTTTACCCACATCGTTGCCGTGATTTCTGTAGTGGAATAAGGTGATATCCCAGTCGGTTTTGAGGGCATGCAAAAAGTTGTGCAATGCGGTGGGTCTCTCTGGAAATTCGAACTGTAATAATCTCTCGTTGCGTACAACTTCGCAATCCTGTTTTGGCGACTTTCCACCGATTAAGTATCTTCCGTGCGATTTGGCTAATTCGTTGTCAGAAATATCCACTACTTCGTAGTTGTATTCCTCGCTGGTCATCACGTCAATGATTGACTTCAACTCCTTTGCCTTGTCGATGACGTTAAAACTCATGTAGATATTGGCCCTTTCGGAGTTTCCGTATCTGTAAGAGAACTCGGTGACGGATCTGGGGTAAACAATACTTTGCAACTTGGTGAATTCACCAGGTCTTTCTGGAATGGTCACGGCCAAGGAAACTTCCTTTCCTTCACCCAACATTGCTCTTTCACTAACAAACCTGAGTCTGTCAAAGTTCATGTTAGCACCACTCAAGATGGGCACGTATGTCTTGTCCTTGTGATCAATGTCTGGGTTTTCCTGGATATATTTCTTCAATCCAGCAACAGACAATGCTCCGGAAGGTTCGGTGATCAGTCTGGTGTCTTCAAAGATATCCTTGATGGCAGCACAGAGCTCGTCAGTATTCACCCTGACCACGTCATGCACCAATTCCTTACAAAGTCTCCAGGTTTCGTCACCAAGGATCTTGACTGCAGTACCATCGGCGAACACACCCACCGAAGAAAGAGTCTCTTGCTTGTGAGACTTGAGGGACTGATACAAGGCGTCCGCGTCATAGGTCTCGACCCCGATAATTTTGACATGAGGAGCGATTTTCTTCAAATACACCGCAATACCGGCTATGAGTCCTCCGCCTCCAACAGGTACAAAAATCGCGTTCAATTTGTCCAACCTGAGCTGTCTAGTGATTTCCAACGCTATGGTACCTTGACCAGCAATGACGTAAGGATGGTTGAACGGAGGAATATTAGTGAGGTTATTCAAGGCAGCGAGTCTGTCACACTCCAGCTTGGCAGAGTCGAAATCATCTCCGTATAGCACCACCTGGGAGCCCAACCGGGAGACATTGGTGTACTTGATGGAAGGGGTTGGCGTGGGCATGACGATGGTGGAAGGAATGTTCAACCTGTTGGCAGAGTACGCCACTCCTTGAGCATGGTTTCCAGCGGAACATGCAATAACACCCGACAACGGGGTTTTGTTGTTGGCATGTAGATTTGCAATCATATTATAGGCACCACGCAACTTAAAGGAGAACACTGGGAGCAAATCTTCACGTTTCAAGTAGATGTTGGCATTGCACTTGTGCGATAAGTTGATAGCGTGTGCGAGAGGAGTTCCAGCCCGGTCCACCACATCGTAGACCCTGGAAGTAAGAATAAGTTTCACGTAGTCTGGATAGCCTTCGGGAGTGAGATCGGAGGCAGCGAGCTCTGGATAGGTGGATTGGAGATCCTGCACTGCTTTTTGGAGCCTCACGGGCGCGGTCGACAAGAAGCGAACCGACAGCCTGACCTTGGGTACCGCTCTTGTGGAGAACATGACTATGGTCCCACTGAAAAGTTGGTAGCGAGCATATATGAATCATCGCGGTGGTATATGCACGCACCCCGGTGCCGGTACGCTTCTTGCGCAATCGGACATGAAGATAATCCGCGATAAGTAGAACTGGGCAAGGGAGGCTATTGCAGATGATCATTGGTAGCTAATACCTAGGGTCAGCTTTATTTGGTCCGTGAGACCTGCTATTTCGAGCTGCTCCCTGATGGTACTGTGGGTGGATTTTTTTCTACCGAGTATTTCGTCAGAACTGAAAATTATTACCCTCTCAACAGCAGTAGAACCAAGCTGAAATTGCATCGAATGGTCGATTTCGAGTACTTCACGTACCGTGTGTGGCTCACAGATATTCTCTATTATTTTCTCGGGAATGGAGTTCAATCCATCGTTGTTTACCATGTGTTTAATGGTCAAGAACTTTAGGAGTTTGGAGATTTTCTTTATGGTGGTGATGTATAACCTCTTACCCAGAGAAGCAGAGCCTACCAGGTACAACATATCACCATGCTCGTCAAAAAGTTCCATTTCAGCCTTAGTTAGAAACTGCAATGAGTTCTTTTCGATTTTCTTCGACAAGTTCACGATCAAATTCAATTTCTCCTTGTAGGAACCATGCAAGAGCACAGCGCTCAACGATTTCAATTTGAGGGTATTGAACAAGCGTATTTGAAGCTCTTCCTTTCTTCGTTCAATATCCACTTCCTTCAATGCAGACACCGAAAACGTACTAGAATGCAAGCTTCCTGAGCGAGACGCAGATCGATCAATCTCCTCCGATAAACTAGATGACAATGAGCTTATTAGAAATGTCAATTCTTTCTTCAAGAGGTGATCCGGAGCAATATAGGATTTCAAATTCGTAAGACCCAAGAGACCATTCAAAACATAGGCTAGGGAAATTTCTTGTCGTTCTAGCAAGCTCACCAGCAAGTTTTCTTCATTATTGCTTCCATAAAAATTGGGTATGTGGTCTTCATTTTGCAAGCCCTGATGGAGAAAAGGCTCGTATACATTAATGCTCAAATTTGGAAACAGAAGGAGAACCCGGAAGTAAACGTTAGCCTGGGAACTGTATTCCTTGTTGATAGTTTTATCGCCCAGTATAGAAAGGGTAAGCAAATTCATAGCAGTAAACTTGTAGAAATTGATCAACTCTACCAAATCGACGGAACACTTTCGTACCACTTCATGTCCCAAAAACGGGGATACGATGCCTCTTTCAAGGAATGGCACGAGCAGCTCTGATTCTCCAACTATGTAAATGACGCGGATAAACTGTACAAGCATGGGGAATGACAATTCTAGAATGGATTTTTGTGAGTCCTTGTCTCCATTCGCTTCAAGAAACAATAATATCCCGGATTGGATGGGTCCCAAGTACAGTACCACGTTGTTCGATATCTCGCCAAAATGGTCCGTGACAAGCAATTCAAGGGAACTAATGACCAACTTGATGAATGTCTGTTTGATCAGTTCTGATCGGGCGACAAAATTGGGTACATCAAGATCTGGCGAGGAGAGGAAATGGGTGAGAAGTCCAGCAAAGTCAGCGCAAAGCTTGGTCAATCTTCCACAGTTAACCTCAAACGGTTTGGTATCCTCGGTCATGGCCTCAAGTGGATACTGGCTATACACCACTTGCTTGTACTTGATAATATAGGAGCTGAGAAACTTGAGCGAAACCAACCAGAGGGTTCGATGCGATTGTACCGGGTTCTTTGATAGTAACGACATTCTCTCGTAGAAGAATTCCTGTAGGTTGTTGATCTTGTAGGTGATTTCACTCTCACTATCTTCCTCGGATATGTTGAGGGAATCCTTGTGTTTGACACATTCCAAGGCAATTGTGTAGATGAGCGACTCTAGATCGGGTCCTGGAGGAAGATCATCCGAAGATGTCTGTGTGATATCTCCCATTGTATAAGAATAAAGCTGGCAAAAGTCGATTAAGCGTTATCGTGCGCGGTATATAATGGTGAGGAATTGCCAGATCAGCTTTCCGTGCTGAGAAATCTCATAGAAGATTCAAGCTGTGATATCTATAGACTAATATGCTAAATTGTGTAGCCTTAACTATTGCTAAGTTCTTGAGGGCCTTGAAGGAGTTCCCATGGGAAAGGGGAAACGTCTGTGGGATCTAGAAACAACCTCAGCATAATCAGGCTCGTTTTCTGGGGTAATGTATCCATGTCTGATCAAAAAATCTATTATAACCATGCCACAGTTGGGTTTAAACTCGCCATTTTGAAGTCTTTGCTTGACCTCGTCCACATCCATCAAGGTAAAGCTCTGTGCTTCACCATCTTGCGGAGCAGGAATTACTTCCGTTTCGTTGGGAAACTGGAGGTCGTACACATACTCAACCTCTGGCTGCACTCTATCATCTTCGGTCTGGTAAATGTAGCTGAGAACACCGGAGCTTTTGGTATTTTTCTTGACAAAGTCGGCGTTGAGACCTGCTTCCTCTTCACACTCCTTGATCACCGTGTCCCAAATCCCGTACGGATAGCCCAAGCCTCCAGCAACAGTATTATCGAGCATGGAGGGGAACGTGGGCTTGGTGTCAGACCGTCTAGGGACCCAGAACTTGAGCTTACCATCAGAGGTGGACGATTCTGGAATATATCCGTTGATGTGAACTCCGTATGTCACCACCCCTAACAACACGGATATGGCTCTTTCGACATGGAAGTATGGCTCCAGAGAAGGATTGTACACCGTGTAGAGCTCGTTTCGCCAGCCTTGGCACACCAAGTCGAACAACTCGGGTTTGTCTTTTAAATGGAGGCCGAACCGTCTGAACAAGTCGTTTCTCTTGTCAAGCGTGTCATACGACGTGCCAATGGCAATCCGTCTTCCTTCCACATCAAAGCCGGAGTACTCTTCGAAATACTTGACTATGTTAGGATGGATGTAGCCTAGAGAAACCTTCCTCGTATGATCCAACAATGTGCTGTAGATGTCGGGAGCGCCATAGGTGAAGTTATCAACCTTCGCAATGATGGGAAGAGTCGCGAGAACCATAACTTTGTTCAATTAAAGCCAACAAAGATCAATGGAGATGTGCGATTGGAGCTGTTCGCCTAATTGGTTATCTTATCGTCTTTTGCTGATATCGAGTTGATGCGACAGTGCACTTTTCTCAGCCGCAACAAATATAGATCACTACGCGTCCAAGACCTCCATAATGAGTGGGTCTTCCAGATCCTTGATAAAGGCTCTTGATACCGTGTTCATCGAATGGAAGGATCCTGGACCTCCGCTGTTACCCCCAACTATATGGGAAAACATTCAATCCTTCCGCCTCAAGCACAACACTCTTCAATCCATACGACAGTCCACCAGTATCAATGACGAGCTCTTTCGGGTCTACAAAACTTATATTCAGCCCAACTCCAACCTTGCTAAGGAATTGATGTTCTTGGATATTCTCTGCCAACTAGGAGAGTTCTTATCACTCAAAGAAGTCCACTTGTGGTTGAAAACTTATCTCAAACCAGCTATCGATAGCGCCGGTTTCGATTTGGGGTTTGTCAACAAGGCCCGAGACTTTATCCGGTCGTTCTTGATCCATTCCATAGAAACTCCGGATAAGGACTTGATGAAGCACAGGGAATCGGTGGAGAGTCTGGTTGCGGATATCATAATACAGATCTACTTGGATATCTCAGACCAGCCCCGAGTTGAATGGTTGCAGTTGGACGCAAAACAAGCCGATAAAGAAACTCAGGCCCACCACGAGAGAATCAGGTTCATTAAGGAAAATTGCATGACTCTCATTAGGGAATATAGCAGGACAAAGTTCCACAACTGCATGTCCGTAATCAACGAGCATTTCATTTTGCCAAATGAACGCCTCGAGACAATAATCATAATATCAAAATTGTTTTCCAAAATGCACAAAGAGATTGGAGATGTTGGGTCAACGAGCCTTTTCATAAGCATCATCAAGTGCTTGTTATTTGACACGGACGAGATCATTCTTCGAGCAACATTATCCGCATTGACCATAATCATTCCCCAGTTAAGAAATATTGAAGTATACTTTCCTGAGTTTTTCTTTATTTTGTTAGGAGTCACCTTGTGGGTAGAAAGCAATAACTCAATTCATGAGCATAAACTGCAAATCGATGAATATTTGTCCAAGAATTCATTCACTTGGAAACCGTTACATGTGGATCACAATCGCGCACCCAAAGATCCAAATATCGCCTTTCAGGTTCGGCGTGGAGTTGATTTTCTACATTTCTCTACACTTCTTTACGGACTATTTCCCCTCAATTTTCAGCAATTTGCTAAACATCCTTTTAACAGCTGTCATCACTATCGACCTACAATTGTCACCAGAAGCTTCTTGGACATTTTTGGCAAATTGGATGAAGAATTAGAATCAACGGCAAGTAACGCTATCAAGAAATTGATGAAAGAATTCAAGGTGCATCCCAAGTTCGTTGATTTCGAAGAGTTTGACATAGACAAAGAGCTTAATGCTCCTTTGAAATGGATCCAAGACTCAATAACTGAAAAAAGAGAAATTCTACCAGAAGATATAGCCATTTCTTGCTTCAATCTTCACTCGGCAATTATGGTTAATATAAGTGACTTATCATTCCAAGCATTATCTTCGATTCAAAGTACATCACAAGCCAATAGTATGGAAAGGGCCCTGGATATATTTGGTCGCCTGCAAGCTAACTTACAATCAAACTCGAACCATGTATCTCAAAAGCTGTCCTTTGGAAGTCCGATGTATTTCACTGCTTTGGACTTGTCTAGCAAGTACATTAACTCACAGTCAACTCAAAATTTCAATAGGAAGTTGTCAATTATTCCAACCAACTTGGTGATTGAAAACGGATTTTCACGAAATAGCTCTAGCATCAATTTTAAGGACGTGAAATTTAATGAAGGTTCTCAAAAGACCGAAATCGGCAAGGAAGATGGTAAAGAGCCCGATAACAGCATATCAGATAGTAACGGACCATTTGGCATATCCTTGGGCGAAGCTTTTAACCCCCCACCATCCTCACAAGGAAACCAACAGGAACCTTTGAACGATCTCTTTGATACACATGAGATGCTCTTTAATCCCAAGAACCGCGTGGCTGCTTCAGTTACTACGTCAGTAACAAATTCTGATGATGATATTGCGAGAAAATCAACTACACTATTGGGCGAAAGATTCAAAAGTGATATTTTATTCCAAAGACAGTCCTCTGGCCCGACAACATCACTTGAAACTACACCCGCTCATAAGGATTCAATAGCTAGCGGGGTGACAACTAGTTCAACCGCTGAAACGACTGTGCCATCAATAGTAGACAGATCTGGTGGTTCTGCTATAGACTTTTACCAAAGAGAGCTTTTGTTGATCAAAAATGAGTTTGAATTTTCCAGTTTTATCAAGCATATCAATAAGTTTCGATATATTAAGCTCAAGCTTGAAATGGAGAAAATGAGATTTCAAAAGGAACTCGCTACAGATAAAAATGTCTCTGCTGACAGCATGCACCAACAAAATGAAGACTTGAAGGAAATTATTAGAGGTCTAAGGGTCCGCATAGACGAGCTTGATCGTGATAAGACAAGTTTGAATCACAAGTATATCGAAGTGTTGCAGAAAATTCGAGCTGAAAATGACGAGTTGGCTGCGAAAACCCGAATAGATGAGAATAGGATATTCGCACTCGACAGGCAGATAACTAACATAACCAAAGGATTGATTCCACAAAAGGATATCGAGTTAGGTGCGATGAAGCTCGAGATCAGTGAATTGAAGAAGAGCTTGGAGCAGGCAAACAATCAAGCAGAGAATTCGAAGTTTCCCGACAGAGAGGGCCTCCAATCTCAGAACAAACACATTCCAGAGGATGAACTGTTGTACAAGCTAAATACTGAAATTGCTGTACTCAAAAAGGAAAATGAGAAACTTGTTGTTGAGCTCACAGAGGCTCAACTGAAGACTCAAGAAATGATAGCCAGCTACGAAAAGAAGATTTCTGCCTCCAAGATGGACTTGAACGACAATATCAGTGCGTTCACCTCACAATATGAGAAGAAGATCAAGGAACAATCCACCATGCTTCTAAAGTACGAGGCTCTCTTAGAGGAAAAGAATTCAAAGTTGATTCAGGTCCTGGCGACCAAGCCAATCTCGATCTCCATCGGTTCGGACCAATTCCGAACGTCCAGCAGTGGAAAGATCCCCATGCGCGGTTCCATCACTTCGGCCAGCGATGTAATGGACACCGGATTTAGAATGCACACAAGATCCAGCTCGTCGTTGGAAAGCGGCGGCCCTACCCCACAAACTCATACTCTGCAAACCCCGTACACGAACACATTCCAACAGGCGCCGATGGCAAATCCAGGACGAACCAACCAAGCATCGACCGCGCAACCTTCACCAATAGTGAAGGGAAGAGGTGGGTACCAGAAGAGGTCAAAAAATATTATGTGAAGATTGTTCCATGCCTCTGGTGTGAGCATGTGAGGATATTTTGCATGTTACAGGAGTATACAGTAATTAGGATAACGAAAATAACGAAACACAGCGCTACCGAGTATTTTCTCCGTCGGAACCCATAGAGCCTCTACCAAGTAAAATCCCCGTACTGTTCACAATTCCACCGCTCCTGTACCCAGACTTCCGATTATGCCCTGCGGTAATCGAAACCACCCCAGGGCAGCACCGCGCATTTACCTTCGCGCATTCCACACGTGAAGTTAATACGTGTACTGTTGGCTTGGGAAGCTGAAAAATACCAACACATCAATTGTCGAAAACCCCACAGCAACTTCTCCGTGGATATGTCGCAGACACTTCGAAAGAGAGGGGGTAAGAAGGTCTCAGGCCCTTCGTCCCCTGTTGTGGAGCACGAACATGAAAAACTGAAGCTTCTTCTCAAGGAACCCGAATTCAAGTATTACTATGGGTTAGCCGTGATCACCGTCCTCGCTGCGTTTGTCAGATTCGTCAACATTGGATACCCGGCCAAGGTGGTGTTTGACGAGGTGCACTTTGGAAAGTTTGCCTCGTACTACTTGGAAAGAACCTACTTCTTTGATTTGCATCCTCCATTTGCCAAGCTCTTGATTGCGTTTGTGGGATGGCTCGTGGGATACGACGGCAGCTTCAAGTTTGACAACATCGGCGACAATTACAAGACCTACAATGTCCCCTATGTGGCGTACCGGTCGTTGCTGGCACTCCAGGGTACCTTGGTTGTTCCGGTGATGTTTCTCACCATGAAGACCATGGGCTTTTCTGTGATTGCCTGCTTTTTCTCCAGTATGTTGGTATGCTTCGACAATGCCCATGTTGTTGACTCCAGATTGATCTTGTTGGACTCCACGTTGCAGATCAGTGTTGCCCTCACCATCTTCTCGTACGTCAAGTTTTCCACCCATCGTAGACAGCCCTTCTCCGCGTTGTGGTGGAGATGGTTGTTGGCGACCGGTGTTTCTTTGTCGTGTGTGATCTCCACCAAGTACGTTGGTGTTTTCACCTACGTAACCATTGGAATTGCCGTGCTCTACGAGTTGTGGGACTTGTTGGACTACAAGAAGGGTCTCAGTCTCGAACAATTCGGAAAGCACTTCTTTGCCAGATTATGGGCGTTGATCGTGGTTCCCTTCATCATCTACTTGTTTTGGTTCTATGTCCACTTTACCATTTTGACCAAATCGGGCCCAGGAGACTCGTTCATGAGCTCCGAGTTCCAGGAATCCTTACTGGAGTCCTCCTTGGCTAAACACTCCAAGAATGTGCACTACTACGATATCGTCACCTTCAAGCATAAGGACACCGACGCATTCTTGCATTCCCATCAATTTGACTATCCATTGCGTTACGAGGACGGAAGAATCTCCTCCAACACCCAACAAGTGACCTGTGTGTTCGATCCCAACGGAAAGGAGCCCGAGGACATCAACAACCACTGGGAAATTATTCCTAGCCAAGACAACGGCGACAAGAGCGACGTGTACACAAACGACGTCATCAGACTTAGACACGTTGGTACCGGTGGCTACTTGTTGACTCACGATGTTGCTTCTCCTTTGAAACCTACAAATGAAGAGTTCACCATCGTGTACGACGAGAACGCCGATATGCGTTTCAACGAGACATTATTCAAGCTCCGCTACGCCTCTGCTGGATCCAAGGACGAGAGAAAATTGCTCAAGTCGAAGGCTACCCCTTTCAGGTTGATGCACGTCGATACCGTGGTCGCCATGTGGACTCACGATGACGAGCTTTTGCCAGAATGGGGCTTCGGTCACCAGGAAGTCAGTGGAAACAAAAAAGTCCAGGACCGAGAAAATACTTGGACCATTGAGGATATCATCAACATGGCCGAGGACGATCCCAGAAAGGAGTACGTGCAAAAGGAAGTGAGAAAGATTCCGTTCTTGAAGAAATGGTGGGAGTTGCAATTCTTGATGTTCCACCACAACAACATTTTGACCTCGGAACACCCCTTTGCTTCTCAGCCTGATTCGTGGCCCTTGGCGTTGTCTGGTGTATCCTTCTGGAACGACAATGATGAAAGAAAGCAGATCTTCTTTGTTGGAAATGTCATTGGATTCTGGTTGGAAGTATGTTTCCTTGCAGTGTACTTGGGCTTGTTGTTGGCTGACCAGGTGACCCGGAGAAGAAATGTTTTCCTCGTCAACGAGAGGTCCAGGTCTAGATTGTACAACAGCTTGGGATTCCTCTTCATTGGCTGGTGTGCTCATTACTTGCCATTCTTCTTGATGAACCGTCAGAAATTCTTGCACCACTATTTGCCAGCACACTTGATCGCCGCGTTGTTCAGCGGTGGTTTGCTTGAGTTTATCACCTCCGACAACTCCACTGGTCCCGGGGTGAAGGGTGTTAATAAGTATAAGTTGATGGCCTTGACGGTTGCGTGCTCGTCTGCTGTGGTGTGGTTCTTTTTCTACTTTAGAGCTGTGACCTACGGGGACGTGTCATTGTCGCCAGAGGAGATCACCAAGAGACAGTGGTTGGACATCAAGTTGCACTACGCCAAATAGTTACATATATAGGACGGTAATAAGATGTATTCCCGTGGCTGGCGATTACGTAAGCAATCTAGCTTCAGATCGCAAATCGAACCCAACTTGTAGCAGCAATTGTCGATGTCGGTCAGGGCCTATCTCACGTTACTCAAGCAGAAGCTCGAGTCTACCAGCTTGAGCTCCTTCTCGTTTGTCACAGGAAACCAGTCTGCCGATCTTGACTCCGTGATCAGTGCCATTTCATACTCATACCTTGCCCATGCCAAGAACAGTACTTCGCTCCTTATTCCGTTGGTGAACATTCCTAGGAAGGAATTCAAGTTACGAAGAGACATCGTAGGTCTCCTTGAAGCACATTACATCTCGGAGGACTTGTTGTACTTTGTGGAAGATTTTGCTTCCATTACTGGTGGAGAGGCTGCAGACGTTGTTTTGGTTGACCATTGCAATATTCAGGGCACCGTTCTTTCTCAGAAGTTGGAAGACAAGCTTTTGCGTGTGACTGGTATTATTGACCACCATGCGGATGAAGGGGTGTTTTTGGACGCCTCCCCCCGAATTATTCAGCCCAACGGATCATGCTCAGCGTTGGTATTTAATTACTGGTTCAATGAGCTCGGAAGCAACACGTCTCTCTTTAGAAAACACTCTGAGATCATACAACTCTTGCTTGGACCATTGTTGATCGATACATCCAATATGACCCAGAAAGTCGAACAGGGCGATGTTGACGCAGTGGAGCAATATAAGAACATTCTCGATGATAGGGCAATGGTTGAGCTCACAAGAATCGCAGGACTGGCGGAAGGAAGTGATGATCCTATTTCGGCATTCTACAAAAAGTTGAAGAAGGATAAGAAGGACTTGAGTGGATATTCCTTCGCTGACATTCTTGTCAAAGACTACAAACAGTTTACTTTTGAGACTGGGGAAACTGTTGGCTTCAGTTCCATTGGGAAAGGGTTGCAGTGGATCTTGACTCAATTTCCGGAGGAGGAGTTAAAAAGCACGCTTAATACCTTCTTGAAAGAGCATGATCTTGATTTGCATGTAATTACGTCTTCCTATACCCAGAAGGAAAACGAGCAGTATACAAGGGAGTTCTGTTTCTACCACGAGGATGTCAATAACGCAAAGTTTGCCAAGTTATCGGAATTGGCAAAGGACCCATTGCAATTAAATCATGATATATACAAGCTTGGCAAGATTGAGAAGATAATTCCTCAACTTTCTGGCGAGGGCCGCGTTTTCCAATTATACAATCAGGGAAAATTGGCCGCTTCAAGAAAACAGGTTGTTCCCATTGTCAAAGAGATCATTGAGATCACCTCAGTATAGTCATAAGTCACCATTTATTGACAAATGCATAATTAATAGACATTTTGTTAGCTTAAACATGCTCTTCTGATAAATAGCTTACTTGCCACTTGATGTCATTCATGCTGATCTCTTTTATGCTGAAAGGTAACAAGGAATTGATTCGTTTGAGTTGCCCTGTAAAGTCCTCGATAATATTGGGAAAAGTAATATCTAACAATTCATACTCCTCTAATAAGTGAGAGTCATCTTTGGTATCGGTGAAAAAAAGAATTTTCATAGCGTTTTTAAGAATCAAACCCTCCACAGTAATATCGATTCCAATATTCAATATCCATAAATACCACCATTTACCAAGGTGGTTGAATTTAAATTTTCTGCTGGCCAAGGAATTGATCTTATCAAGAATAGAATTGTAGATGAACAATTGCGGAGAGAAGGTCTCCACTTTGTCGGCGTAATGCAAGGACAAGTACCATTTGTATAATCGCAAAGTTTGCTCGTGAACATCGCCTAACAGCGCATTACACTTCTTGCATGTCACCAAGTCTTCGGAAACAGTTACCTTTTCATTCTTATTCATTAGCACATAGTGGTTACCCAAAATAACGGTGGAATCGTTGGGTGGAGTTATGGTACCAGTATAGTTTTTAGAGTTCTCTTCGTGGTTATGAGGTTTATGACAGTGCCAAAAGTCCATCATCTCGTACCAAAACTCCGAAGGCATGTCCATAAACTTGTAGTTTGACGAATTGATAAGTTCGGTCCCACAGTGGTTGCAGGCAAATGTAAAGAGATGTTCCTTGAGGTTTCCTGAAGGAGTCTTTTTCTGTAAGTCCTTGCAAGACCATCGTGAAAGGTTTTGACTCATGAATGAATTCGAGTCATTTAGTTGTATATGCTCATTTGGAGGAACTGATAAAGATATAGCCAAGCTGCCTTGCGCTGTAGTTTTCAAGCTGATAAGTTTGATAGGTATCTCTTCCAGTATTGGGAGTGCCAACGAGTAAGAATGGGTCTTTGTTGTTATGTTGAGCTTCTGGGTGGTAGAGTTTATTTTCGATATGTCTGCAACGTCTTGGTTGTCAAAGTCCAACACCGCAGAAATGGCATTGATTCGAGGAAGATATTCCGTGTAGTACATGAGAGTTGTTTTCACGATATTTTATGTGACTCAAAGTAAGATTGGGAGATCTCGGGTTATTGGGCCATGCTGAAGGTTATTGGAACTAGATCGTAGTCTACTACTCAGGATGCACTAGAAAATTTGAACCTTGGACGACCACAATAGGCTGAGATAAGGGTCAGTTGCCAAATGAAATATCTAAGCTCTTAAGAATCCAGAAATGGCCGAAATATCTTCTTTGGAGTGGTTTCTCCATTGGGGGACGGTTTCACGTTTTTCTGATTATTAAATATACCACTGTACCGAAGTTCATTCTGGCAAGAACCGGATCTCGTGCTCTTCCCCGGATTTGATGCGACGCGTATACATACACGCTTACCGAATCTCTTTACTATATTGACGTGATGGACTTAGAAGACGTACTAGACCAGCCTACACAAGGCCCGGAACTGGTGTCTCAGATTGAGACCGGAAATGATGATGTGCTTGGATTGGATAAGCAGATCAAACTTACCAAGAGAGCCAAAATCGCCAAGGTCGATAACCAAAGAATATTCAACAACGCGACGGGGTTGAACCACATTATCAAGAACTACGACGGAGTTGTCAGAACCATCAAGAGGAACGACAAAAACTACGAAAAAACCCGAAAATCGGGCAAAGTTTCCAAGTATGACCACGAGTACGAGAATTTGACCACGGTTCTCCAATTCTATCAATTGTGGTGCCACGGACTATTTCCCAAAGCACGATTCAAGGATTGCATCCAGTTGGTGAGATCGTTGGGTAGCAGGTCGCCTCAGTTGAGGGTTTACAGGAGGCAGTTGATAGAATTGGAGCTAAGCAAGTTGCGAGTGGAAAAGGGAATCATAGATGCAGACAACGAATACATAGCCCAGCAGAATGACATACGCTTGGAAGACGGAGTCGCATCAGGGCAAACTACAGACTCCACGAGTAATATAGTGTTATCCACAATCGAAGACGAAGACGAACCAGTTCTGAGGCCACCCCGAAATAACGGTCTTTTCATCGATGAAGACGATGACGATTTATACCTGGCACCAGCAATTCCTATCAGTTTACCATCCGACACCACACAACCTTCAGAAGCAGCTAACGTGGAACAACCAAGTATACAACTACCTGATGAAACTCAAAATAACGAGGGAGACCAGTCCGATGATCCTTTCTCGGATGATGAGGTTCCCCAAGAGCTAGAAGCTGCTGGGGTGGAACAGACTCAGATCTCCGAGAACTTCAACGACAATAGAGACATGGACGAAGATCTCGAGCTCATGAGAGAATTCGGTTAATTGCAAAAAGGGAACAGGAAGTTGAGTATAGAAAATAATTCAATTACGATGAATTATGCATTGGTTCATCCCCTTTGCAATTTTCAAATATCGTGTTTCTCGTAGCTTGTGAACTTGATTCTACCATATTCAATAGTACATGTATTATGCGGGGATTCAAGCTCTAATTCTATTTAGTTTCGTCCATGGGAACATCGTGATCGCCTTCATCTTTCTTGTCTGTGGTTTCCTTTCCTTCGTCGATCTTCTCAAGTTCGCCGTTCTTCTTTGCCTTTTCCTGCGCTTCTCTTTCTTGTCTGGACTTTTCTTCTTCCAATGAAAGTCTCAAAGCCAAAGCCAAATCGGGGTCCATGTTTGGATCGATGATGTCTCCACCACCAAAGCCGCCACCAAAGCCATCGAAATCGCCACTTCCCACGTCGAACCCGTTTTCTACCAAAATTGGCGAGGATGCCACAACTTCGTAAAGCAACCGTGGTCCTGGAGGAACAGTTACAAGATGTGAGTTGTCGTGGTTATTTATGGCGGCGTGAAACTTTTCAAGCTTGGCGGTGTTGACGCCTTCTTCTCCGAAATTTATCACGTCGACAGCCACATTGTTCTTCTTCATCTTCTTGGCCAATTTTTCAAGCTCCTTTTCGCTCTCCTTCAAAGGACTACCAACAAACACTATGATTCTCTGCTGCTGGATCTTGTTTTGACGGTGCTTCAATGCTAATGCTGCCACTTGGATCCCACTGGAGAAGTTGTTTTCTCCCAGCAACTTCGTGGCGTGGGCGCCCGATAAAATCTTTCCGAAATCCGTGGTCAATGTCGACAACACCTGGGGCCCACTTCCTCCGTACGATAACAAGCCCACGGTGTTTTCTGGGTTGGAATTGATCTTGTTCTGGAAAATGAGCTCGGTGGTGGTGGACTGGGCGTCGTATCTAGTAGTCAAATAGTCTCCGTTTCTCATATATTCGGAGTTATCGATGGCTATCATAGTAGCTTCGAGAACCATTTTGAACGTGATATGTGTGTTTCAGGGCAATTGATGGTTTGTGTGTGGCTAGTGAAGTTCCTAGAAGTGTAGCAGTGGTGGTCTAAGGAATAGAATTGTTGCCACCAAAGTGTTCGCGCCGATATGGGCCTGCGTGCAGGACACGGGAATTAAAGAGCGGCTATTTACGATTTACATCAAAACACTTTAGAAGACCACATTGATTTACGCGCTGGGATGGGATATACGGCCGACGAGAAGGCCCAGCTCATAGCAAAGCTCGAGACCGACTGCCATCAACATTTGGAGCATATCCGAGCAGTTGCGGATAGGATATCGGAGGTGGCAGAACAGAAAGTGCTTCGGCGGTTGAACGGGGTCAGTGTTACGTTGTGGAACGTGAAGATTGGAGACGTGCTCAAGGTGGAGCGTCACAAGAAGCCCACTATCAAAGGATTGTTGCAGGACGTTCGCGCTATGAAGGAAGGAACGCTCCAGGAAGCCCAGTTGGACTTGGAGGGCTCATTATTGGGCTCGTTGGGCATGGACCGTTCTGGGAGTTCCAGCCACAGCTTCAGCTCGGGAAGAATAGAGAAGAAGAGGCTTGACACGTCACGGAGCCGTTTGGGAACGAAGCAATGATAAGGAGAGAGAAAAGATTAACGATACTCCAACTGGCTTGGAGCAGATCGGTGCTGGAATTCACAGGTGTTCTCTGGCTACAGATTCTGTACTATAATGGCTCTTGGCCTTACTGCATTAATAAATAACTTATGACTAAGCATCCTCGGGGATGTCATCGTGGAAATACTTGCCCTCTAAGGTGGGCTTGATCACTCCGGTTCTGATGACGAAATCACCAAATGGCTCGCCTTCGTTTCTTTCCAAGCTCCATCTCTTGAAAAGACCCTTCAAAATCTCTAACACCTCGTCTTCCTTGATCGAGTATCTGTAGATCTTGTTCAATCTTTCTCCGTGATGTCCTCCTCCCAACATCAAGTTGTACGCCCCGTACGCCTTACCAACAAGTGCAACTTCAGCGACCCAAGGTCTGGCGCAACCGTTAGGACATCCGGTCATCCTCATCACCACTGAGTCGTGTCTCAATCCATAGTCTTCCAAGGCTTCTTCCAACTTGGTGATCAATTGTGGCAAGTAACGTTCGGACTCGGCCATGGCTAATCCACAGGTAGGGAAAGCGACGCAGGCGGCAGACGACAATCTCAATCCAGAGAACTCGGTGTTGTCCAACTTGTATTCAGCCATCAATGCCTTGACGTGGTCCAAATCCTGGTCTTCGATGTTCGAGAGAAGAAGATGCTGGTTACCAGTCAATCTGAACTCTCCAGATTTGCCCTGGTTCAAGTATTCGGCAATCTTCTTCAAACCCGACTTCTGGGGCAATTCAGGAGTGTCTTCGATTCTTCCGTTTTCAATGAACGCGGTGAAGTGGTTGTATCCCAACTCGTCCTTGGTCCATCCGAAAAAGTCGATGTTGGAGTCGATCTTGAATGGCTTAGCCTCGTGGAACTTGTATCCCAACAACGTTTCCACCTTTTCCTTGTATGCTTCCACACCCATATCATCGATGGTGTACTTCAATCTGGCGTGCTTTCTGTTGGTTCTGTCACCATGGTCTCTTTGCACAAGCATGATCTTTTCGCAGGCAATGTGGATCTGGTCCTTTGGAATATATCCGAACAACGATCCGGTTCTGGGGTAGGTCTTCTTGTTGTTGTGGGTAGTACCCATACCGCCACCGACGAAGACGTTGAAACCGATGACCTCGTTTTCTTCCACTATGGCAACCAACCCGATATCGTGAGCGTACACATCGACATCATTAAATGGTGGAACAGTGATAACGATCTTGAATTTTCTGGGCAAGTATGTGTTTCCATATTGGGGCTCCACATCGGCCAAGGCATTACCTGCAACCAAAGTTTTGGTCTTCTTGGGCCCATCCTTTCTTGTCTCCCAGGCTTTACTATCACCTTGCTCATCGCCGTCATCCTCGCCTTGTAACCAAATTTCATGGTACGCAGTCGTCTGGGGCAACAAAAATTCCGAAATCTTGGTTCCCACTTCGGCGACCTGGCCATGGATCTTGGCGTTCTGGGGCAAAGCGGAAACCATGACATTTCTGTTGACATCTCCACATGCAGCCAAAGTATCCAACAAGACAGAGTTCATTCCTCTGATGGCTGGCTTCAAGTCGTGCTTCACCACTCCGTGTAACTGGAATGTTGCTCTGGTGGTAATCTTCAAAGTTCCGTTACCTCTGACATCCGCCAACTGGTCCAACTTCAAGTACTGTGAAGGAGTGGCTTTGCCACCAGGAAGTCTCAATCTTACCATGAAGGCATACGCAGGTTCCAACCCTTCGGCCTTTCTCTCGTCACGAATATCACGGTCGTCTTGCATGTAGATACCGTGGAACTTGGTCAATTGTTGGTCAACAGCACTGATCGCTCCAGTGGAGCGATCTTTCAAGCCTTCGGCGATAGTTCCTCTGAGATAATCCGAGCCAATCTTCATGTCTTCGTTCGTGATGGGCTTTGGCTCTTCAACACCTTCGACATTGTCAACACCCAAAGCTTTCCAGATCTTGACAATCCACTCGTTGAAACCGGTATTGAAACCGTCAGCGTCTTGATCGTCACCCAAGCCAATTTCGGCCAACTCCACACCCCCGTAGAACTTGAGCTTGTTGTGAAGATCCTTACCTGGCTTGTTATAGTAGTGCTTGTCTTCCTTTCTTGGCCAGTACTCGGAGTCTCCCAATCCGAAGACGGAGAATTTGATGGTAGATAAGTCGGCATCGGTGGCGTTCTTCAAAGCATCCCAGAATTGCTTTCCGTTGGTAGGAAATTCACCTTGACCTGAGGTCGAGGTGACGAAGACAATGTTGGTTTCTGTGGGCAAATCTTCAATGGATAGGTCGTCCATTTGCAACACCACTGACTTTAATCCTCTTCCCAATGCTTGTCTATTGATTTTCTTGGCCAAAGCCTCTGCATTTCCACCATCGGAAGCAAAGGCAACAGTCAAAGGAGGTCCAGATAATCCCTTCAATAATTGGGCAAACGAGTCTTCGGCGACCTTTTTCTGTTGGTTCTTGATCTCGGTGTTTGCAGTCTGGGTCAAGTTTCTCGATAATAATGGATCCTTCGAAGCCAACAACGACAACTTGTTTTCACGGTCCAAGAAGTCCTTCAATTGTTTCCTTAAGTTCGAAGAGTCCAACTTGAAGACATCCTTTTCGTCCGAAAGTGTGGGGTCGTATCTGTATAAAGGCCAGTAACCGGAATCCACTGCCCTTTTGGTTTCTTGCAAGATCGGAAGGGTGCTGTCAAATTCACTCGAGTAGGGCAAATATGCCAACACTATAGAAGGACCATTGAACTTCTCAGCTTCAATGAACGCTTGCAAGACTTGGGTGTATGAAGAGTAAATGGCGATGGATGCCACGTAGCAGTTACCATAGTTCATTGCGTAGAGACCGATGTCCTTCTTGCGGTTTCCGTTTAGTTTCTTCTCGTTGTAAGGCTCAGAGTCAATAACCAACATGTTGATGTTCTTTCCCGACGTAATCACGCTGTGAATACCGGAGGAGCCCAAGTCAAAGGACCAGGCGTCTGAACCGACCAACCAATTGTTGCGAGCTCTAAAGTATTGTTCGTACGCCAAGAGTTGCTTTGCAGCGTCGCTCAGCTCGTCTGTCTTCAACAAATCGATGATATCATCGGTCAACTTGTTGCTGACTGGCTGATTCGATCTGACTTGAACTAGCCATTTGGACAAGTATTCGATGGCATTTCCATTGTCTATGGTGTGCAACGAATTCTGCTGGATCTGGTTGTGGGTCAACTCAACCAATTTTTCACGTTGTTCCTGGTCGTACAAGAAGGAACCGAAACCGAATTCTGGATTGGTCTGGCCGGCGTCCGCAGCGTTGAACTCGTTCAAAATGTTCAAATTTGAGGAGGTCTGTTCGAGAACCTTCAAATATGCTTGTTCTAATTTCCATGCACTCGTCTGGGCGTTTTGGACTTGACTGGAAGACTTGGTAGCAATATCGGTGTTCACTTCACCAAACGACAAGTTTTGCACGGGGTTCTGCGATCTGACATTCTTGAGCAAGCTGGCAACCGAGGAAGCATAGTTCTCGGGAGCGATAGCACCGAAAGTGGAGCTGACTATTTTCGTAAAGTTTTTCAAAGTCTGGTACTTTGGATATTCCTGGAAAAAGTCCAACAACAATGGAGAGAACGTCGATTCGGTGGCTGAGATGGTAGCTGACTGAAGCACGAGCGATAAGGTTTCCACCGAAGATGGGATCAACGACAAAAGGTTGCGCAAGTATAAGGGTTGGTAGATTTTGACGGATATCACCAAGACGTTCTCCTTTGTGAATGCAGCGAGGAGTTCCTCTGAGAGCTGGCCCAAGTACAACACGGAGTCCGTGGGCTTAGAGACAGAATTGGCAAGCTCGAACGGTTTCACATCGAAATACGACAAGATATCTGCGATTTCCAACGACGCCAACTTCTTGATGACAACGGATCCCGAGATCTTGGCAGAATCCTTAATCTTGTACTCGGATGGAGCGAAAAAGTGGAACACCGCTTTCCCGAGCTTGGAGGCCAAGTTGTATGCTAATCTTGAGTAGATGGCGGTTTCTCTGGCGGACTGCGAGATCAACACAGGATAGTTCAAGTCTCTCAAGCTGGTGACAATGGAGAAATCGTGGGTGTGCAAGTAAACGTGGGAAACCACGGGAGTCTTCTTGAAGGTGGGGGCGGAGAGAAAGGGCAAGTTCTGTATTATCGTCGAGCCCGTGGTGACCACGGTGATGAAATCGGGGTCCTCGTCGTCGTGGTTCGCCTGGCTGACCTGGGCGTCAATTTCCAAGTAGACGTCGTTGGACTCGAGAAGAACCGCCGCGTCGTTGATCGCTGCCGTCAAGGGCGACAGAACCGCCTTTGCGGGCTGGGTGACGTACTTTGACCCGCCAACGCTGTTGATGGTTTGGGCGACTGATGTTAGTAGGGTTGGGGTAAAACAAGGGGAGAAACGAGGGAAGAACTCAATCAGAGGATCCAATAAGAGGGTCCAATAAGTAGTGCTCGAATCGGGAGACTCGTTTCTGATGGGATCTTAACAGATGTAGATTGCAGAATCCGTATGGTCAGAAGAGAGGAAGCAAAGGAGTCTGCAAAAGTCTTTGCGTTGTTCCCCTTATGCTGGGATCCCACGACGCTTTCGCTCCTCTCTCGCTTCTTCTTGTGCTCTTCTTTCGTTCTCTGTCTTCTCTTCTTTTGCTCATTCTTCACCTCTCTTCTATTCCTCGATCTCTCAGATAACCACTGTGCATTAGGGCGGGCTGGAGCATCCGCGTGGTATGGTCCCGTGATACTTACTAGCTTCAACTTGTCCACCACTCATGTTGCTGTTCCGTACAAGACTGCAGCTGGCTGCTATATATGTTTCCCCGTCATTTCAGCCGCCCGGCCAGGCAGCGAGAGTGCATATGGGCAGCGGTGACACAAACGCAGTGATTAGCACTTACTGGAGTTTATCGAGTCATCACACGTGACATGCGATAATCTATAGGGACCCCTAGTGATTGGCTGCAACAGGCGTGCTCTGGGCACAGGTCTTGGCGGGGTTTGGACGCGGGGTTTGGCACCCAACGGGGTTTGGGTCGCTATGCTGGGCTTGGGCGTATTGGGGCCTGCAAAATGGCACCATTTGGCGTGTTAAGAGCGTCGTTGGTGGGGATTATCTCTCACTTCAGTACGTCACGTGGGCTCCACACCTTAGGGCGAAAGGACCGGCTGTCAGCACGTCGTCACATGCATTGGTGGTGTAGAAAATACCAAGCAAACCCCGTCGAAATAAGCTTACGGATGTGAGCGGGATTTGGGCCCAGAATGTCAGTATCGGGCTGAAATTGTAGGTTTTCTGACGGTTTATGGTTTGGTAATTTGCAGCTCTGGTGCAAATCAATGGATTATAGAAGTATGGGAGAATATCTGTGGCTGTTGTACGGGTCTGGTTGCAAATTCAGTCAGACCGTTTTGCATGATACACTTACTTGGTGCTTTCTGACACGAGATAGGATCTCTAGCTCTCAATATTTGAGTACTCTAGACTCTTCACCGTAACTCAACTACACTGTTCGACATTCATTTACAAGAATCCACCGTTGGTGTAGCTTCTTAATTATCTAGCATATGTCTTCTAGCACGGTCTGGCTTTTTTAATATTTTTTTAACCTGGTACCTCTAGCACAGTCTAGTTATTATTATTGTAGTTGTTATTGTGTGACGTGCTAGTTCCCTCCCGAGTTTTGGGCTCATACATACGGATATTGTCCATAGACTGCATCTTGTTAGGTTTTCGCAGCCATGCCCGTTTTTCTCTCATGTTGATCTTTCCAAAACACGAAGACGTGGGGATTTTCTCCAGATAGTCGGTTTTATCCAAAGGAGACATCTTGACGTTGGTGTACGCTGCTTGGAAGATGGATAGGGGCTTCCATACAAGCTGGTCGCTCTCGGGGTTTCTCCGTTTGCGGACTCTCCGTTCTATGAACTGTCTCTCGCCACTTCCAATCTCGTTCAAGTAATTGCGTCGGAGAACTAGCTCGTTACGAGTAGAGCGGAGAACCTGCAGCAGAATGTGCAGGGCGGTCAAGTTCTTCCTGTCGAGGTTCATCGTATCGTTCAAGTCGACGTTTCCCTGGAGCAGAAATCTGAACATCATCGAAGGTAACACGTTGGGGCGTAGGCTGCGAAATTTGCTGGTACTTTCATGGTGGGCAAGAGCAGTATCAATTTGTTTGATTTCGTCCTCGGAGTCGGTATCCTCATTGCTGGGGGTCTCCTCGGGATGAGCTTCCATTTCCCTAATGAAACGGTCCATATCAAACTCCGCTCCATTTGTGTCTGGAGCAGATGGACGTTGCGGAGCCATAGGAGGATCAGCAAAAAAGACAGGAGCACCTGGAGCACCTGGAGCAGGCGGAAGAGCAAAAAGGGTAAATGGGTTGAGCTGGAAGCTGGTGTCGCCAGGAAAGTCTGCTAACGAAAAACCGGGATAGCCAAAGGTCGTCTCGTCAATGTCTGTGTCCTGGGTTTCTTCTGCAGACACAAGTGAGAGCGAGGACTCATGCGAAGTGCGACGGTCATTTAAAATGGCCCCCTTTGCGCTGGAGGCCACGATTTGGTACGCTTCGGGCGGGAAATCAAACCTGGGATTCATCTTGTTAGCTTTGGCTTCTTCCTAGCGAGCTCTGCCCTTAAAAACCGTTTCCTAAGCATGGCAATATCCCATGGGCTTGACAGCGTCGTGTGCGTACCACCTTTTGCAGCCACTACACCTACAACGGCGTGACATTTTTTGGGCTGGGTCCCTTAGCAGAAGGTCCTGGACTCTTTGTTGCGGTGAGGCTGATGCTTGCCGAGTATTTTTTGGGGCCGCAATGTGCACTTTTGGCAGACTTGCCGTATTGGTCTCGTACAAGGTGTAATTCTTTCCAAAGCAAAATATTACGCTAAAAAATATGCCACACGAGAGGGGTGAGGAAGAAGCGGAACAGCTTATCTGCATCTAGGTTTTGAGATACTGGAGGTTCGTAGACTTGTGAGATGTTACCGAGCGGTTGCATCCTCTTATAGGTTCCGCTAACAAAAATAAATGAAATTTCTGTCTCTCCATCGGAATGTGCAATAATTCAAGGGGGCGGAGTCTTGCATATCTCTGCTTGTTCTTACTTCTGGTTCATGTCAAAAGTATGTCTGTCTCAGTTTTTAGTTTTTGTGCAAAATATCGAAATTTTTCCAATTTTGCTTCCACAAAAGATATACTCTAAATTAATATGGTCTCAGATTTACAATTATTTCTAATCTAACAATAAGACCCTTCGTATTCCACTATTCTTTGCATATTCAATGCTTGGCTAGATTTCTTTTCTTATGATCACGGAAGCTCGTGTAAATTGTTGAGTGGATAGAAATTTAACATACATAGCATTGCGTGAAACATGAACTCACAGATGAGTACAGAAGCATGTTAGCTTCAGATTTGCCCCTTAAGCAGCATGTAGTAAGGAAGAGTTCCGAAGTACAAAATTGACGAAAAGCGTGGTAAACACGTTTTCCAAATTTAATATATTGGAAACAATTGACAGAACCTCAGAAGAGACAAAATTGGAGAGCACAGCCTCGTCGAGACTCCACGTGCTTTTAGGCTACCCATGTTACAAATCTCTTCTTGCTGTAAAAGCGATTCTACGTGAATTATTTATTTTTTTCTGGCCAAAGAAGTTTCCCTTATTCGCCCAGAATCCGGAAAAAAAGTTTTTTTCTCCGTCGACGAAGTAGCTTCACTAGCTCAGTTGGCAGAGCGTCAGTCTCATAGCAATAGTTGTGTCATCTGAAGGTCGACAGTTCGAACCTGCCGTGGAGCACTTCCTTTTTTTCGAATCGCTAAATTACATAAGGTGTGATATTCTTCATTTGTCGGTTATCTCTACAGCTATATTTTGACGGAGACGAATTTCTTTCTCCTTAATATTAGCTCATTAAATATTCGTGAACACTCTGAAGAGTATTTCTGCTTGGATTTACCTTGCGAAGGTTGGACACCAAACCTAGATGCTTTCTAACCAATGACTTGTTGATGTCGTTTTCTCCTCGTGCTACCGGATTCCAATCTAAATCGTAGAACAAGCTAAGGAGAAGGACAACAAGACCGACACTTATATCCGTAGCGGTTTCACATAAGATTAGTATTGGATGTTCTGGATTAAAGTGATTTTCAGACGGTACTAGCTCTGGAAACACAAGCCTTAGTTTCTTGGCACCCTTCTTTGAGCAGTCTATGTTTATAGGTCTATAATTAAACTTGGGTTTTTCTGGAAGATTTATCACCTGAAACTTGTCGCTGAAAAGAACCAAGGTTTGGACGTGTGGAAATAATGCTGTGACAATAGTATAGTCTAGATCTGCATTTATGGATCCAAAAATAATGCCGGTATTATTTTTGGAATTTTTCACCACGGTGGTGGATATGCTGTTGTTTGTGTTTGAAATAACCAAGGCAGTCTTTGCCAAAGAATCCAACTCCCCTAGAAATCGTTTCTCGCTGAACGAATTGCGTATGTATCCCGTAACGCTATCAATCAAGCTGCTTTTGTAGACCAGCATCCAGAAGAACAGAGGATTCAAGTTTCCGTTGCAAATATCTTTGGTGGCCCATAGTTCGTGGTCATCTCCCGAGCCCTGGATATATTCCCATTCGAGGTCTGGGGAGAGGTAAACCTTAGCAGTGCCGTGTTTCGCTTTTAACGAAGACGTCAAGCAGATAATGGAGAAGTGCCTGTCGGGCTTTTCCACTCCTTGGGAGGAGATTTGGGAGATAGAGGGTATGGAATTCACCAAGATATTAGCGGGGTCGTTGGAGTCTTCAGGAAGGATGGGACAGTACCATTCTGCGATCAACGGGCGACGTTCGCCTCCCAAGCTCTTGATGATGCGCTCTCTCGTGATTAAACCCATTTCTTTAACCTGGCGAACCATTTCGGGGATTCTTTGCACGATCTGGTTATGTTCTTCTTGAGATATGAACGTAGGAGAGCGGAACCAGTGATCCGCCGTTGCCTGCTCACCGTCATACATAATACAGTTTATTACCGCACACCATATGGGAATGGTCTTCAGAAGAGAGTCGGGAATCAATTTGCCTCTTCTGGTCGAGTCCACACTGATAATGCCTCCAGAATGTGCGATGATAGGAAGCAAGTGAAGGTTCATTCTTCTCATGGAAAACTGCCACTCGTTCACGTGTCCGTCGGTCGACTTGAAGTACGACGTCTCAGAGAACTTGTCACACGGCACGTACCACGGTCCACATCTTTCGTTGGGTATGATAGGAAACGTAGGAAAGTTAGTGCTGGCAAAATCCTGCACAAAGCGCGAGTCGTAGATGATGGACTGGAGACGGTTCTTGATGGCGGTCTTGGAGGTCAGCGGAACGGGTTCCACCGGGTCTGGATCCCTATCCGAAGGAAAAGTGGCCATGTCCCAAAAAGTCGATTCCCAACTGCATCTTTACGATGCGGTAACTGTAGTCACGTGGGCAAAAATATTTTGCAGCTTCGACTGGACAGTTTGCAGCCGGGCATGTTTAAGGATACGGGACATGAGGAGATACTAAAGAGAGGCGGGTGTGTTAGGTAGGGGAGATGACCGAGCATGCGAGAAAAATTATAGATTTTTGCATGTTCCCAATGATGGAGACATTTGCGAATTAGCATCAGAAGTAGAGAAATTCACCCTTGTTCTGACTCGTTCTACGAGTGAAATAGCGAGAGGTGTCAGCCCGCAAACCTCACTGGGGATAAAATGCAGTTTCGTATGTTTCTATGCAATCAGTGTTCTTCGTTTCCAATGTCACGAATCTCCTTTGTAGAAGGTCACCTTCATCCAGAATAGGCTTATCTTTTCATTTTTCTTGCTCTCTTGAGTTCTGCCAACTTGCGCTCTTCCTCGGCTTCTCTTCTGTCTTCAAGTTCCGCACGTCTCTTCGACTTCAGCTCTTCCTCCAAAATCTCAGCTCCAGTGGCCTCCATGTCATCCGAATCATAGTCGTTATAGCGATCATAGTAGGACCTCTTTTTGCCCTTGTTGAAGATTGCCCAGATCTCGTCTCTGTCGTAGTCTGCGGCAGCGTCCTGTCTTCTGAACTGGTCCTCGTCGTCGGACTCGATAAACGAGTCCATGGAGTCCTCGCTGTCGTATTCCGCTTCTCGAGAATTGTGTCTAATTTTGCTTTTTGCAGGACGTTTGGCTTTAAGGGTGGTTTCGAGCTTGGCAGAAGGCTTTCTAATGGGAAGTGGTGCTCTGGACTTTTGTGGTCCCGTAGTCGGAGGAACCAGGAGAGACTTTGGACGTTGGTCAGCTGGACGGGCCAAACGAGGCTTCCTTGAGGGGTCTGCTTCGGGAGCTCTTCTGCTTGATGCGGGGACAGAGCTCGATCTGGATGGCGATCTAGAGGGCTTTGCTGGGTGTGATTCAGGAGACTTTGTTCGCGATTTGAGCGAAATGGAGAGCTTGGACTGATCGATCTTGGACGCTCGTTTCATGAGGTCGTTGAAGCTCATTTTCTTTTGCGGAGCCTGCGCTGTTTTGGAAGAACTGGAGAAGGCTGGTTGAGGTTTGGGTTTGGTTGGATGACCTGTGGTAGTGGGTTTGGACTTTGGCGCCGCCGGTTTGGCCTTGGGTTTCTTGGGTGGAAGCCCCTTCTTCTCTCTGAGTTCTTTTTCCTTCTGTTCTCTTTCCTGTCGTCTCTTCTCCTTCAATCTTGCAACTACTGGATCTATGGGTCGTTGGGAATCGGGAGCTGAGATGGGCCTGGAAGGGGCGATGCTGTTTCCTGATTGGACAGGAGGTGAAGCCAGTGGCCTGGATGCAAGTTGTCCCTTTTTCTTGACATGCTGGAGGATATTGGATAAGGTCATGGATGGTTGGCGTCACTGTTTGTCTGACGGTGGAGAAGTAAAGGTGTGGTGAGGACACGACCTGTCTTTTTGGCTGCGATTTTGCAAACGGCGAGTAGCGACTAAAGAGAAGCTACCGATAGAGTTGGGTTGCAATGGTGAAGAAGAGGAGAGATCGGGGATATTGAGCTTGAGGTCTCTCAGTTTTTGAGTCGCATGCGATTCTTCGTTCTGTCGCTCCTACATCGGTGTCTTGTCTCTCTATTGATGACAGAATAAATAGGTGATACCACGGCTAGTCCTTGGGACCAATCATCTTCTCTGGTCTGACCCACTCGTCAAACTCAGTCTCAGACAACACACCCAACTCCAAGGCGGACTCCTTCAACGTCAAACCCTTCTTGTGGGCGTTCTTAGCGGTCTTGGAAGCAGCATCATAGCCGATCTTGGGGTTTAAGGCGGTGACCAACATCAACGACTCGTGCAAGGTCTTCTCGATCTTCTCACGGTTGGCCTGGATACCGTCCACACAGTGTTCTCTGAACGAAGCAGCACCGTCACCAATGAGTCTGATGGAGTTCAACAAGTTGTAGATCAACACAGGCTTGAACACGTTCAACTCGAACTGGCCGGACGCACCGGCAAAGGTGATGGCGGAGTGGTTACCGAAGACCTGGGTCGCCACCATGGTCAACGCTTCGTTCTGGGTGGGGTTGACCTTACCAGGCATGATGGAAGAGCCTGGTTCGTTTTCTGGCAACGACAATTCGCCGTATCCACATCTGGGACCGGATCCCAAGTATCTGATATCGTTGGCGATCTTGTACAAGGAAACCGCAACCACGTTCAAAGCTCCAGAGGCTTCCACAATGGCGTCGTGGGCAGCCAAGGCCTCAAACTTGTTTGGAGCCGTCTCGAAGGGCAAGCCTGTCAACTTCGACACCTGCTCGGCGATCTTGACGTCGAATCCCTTTCTGGTGTTCAATCCGGTACCCACAGCTGTACCACCTTGGGCCAACAACTGCAAGTTAGGCAAGGTCTTCTCAATTCTTTCGATACCGTTGGTCAATTGTTGCACGTAGCCAGAGAACTCTTGTCCGAGGGTCAAGGGAGTGGCATCTTGCAAGTGGGTTCTTCCGATCTTGATGATGTCCTTGAACTCTTCGGCCTTGGCATGCAATGAGTCACGCAACTTGGTCAATTCAGGAAGCAAGTGGTGGTTGATCTCAGTGACAGCAGCAATGTGCATCACGGTGGGGAAAGTGTCGTTGGACGACTGGGACATGTTGCAGTGGTCGTTTGGATGCACTGGCTTCTTGGAACCCAATTCACCGCCCAAAATCTCGATAGCTCTGTTGGAGATGACTTCGTTGGCGTTCATGTTGGACTGGGTACCGGAGCCAGTCTGGAAGACAACCAATGGGAAGTGGTCGTCCAACTTACCTTCCGCAACTTCGGTAGCGGCTTGTTGGATGGCAGCAGAGATCTTAGGATCCAAAGCTCCGAGCTGTTCGTTGACAATAGCAGCAGACTTTTTCAAAACACCAAAGGCTCTGACAACTGGGGTGGGCATACGGGCAGCTTCGCCTCCGATCTTGAAGTTGTGCTTGGACCTGGCGGTCTGGGCTCCGTAGTACTTAGAAGAGTCGACCTCGATCTCACCAAAGGCGTCGGTTTCGATTCTGGTGGCCTTGAGTAAGGCAGCAGTCGACGACAAGGATCTCACTTGGAGCCTGGCGGGAATGTTCTTGGTGGCTAATCTCAACATCGTGACGCTTGATGTGGGTGGTACAAGTTTTTGGGGAAAAGCTGGGGAATATATACGTGTGCTCGGAGAACCTCGGCCAAGCACCCGAAAAAGATATCTTGAATTTGATTGGCTGTGCGACTATATATGTACAAGCTATGCAGAGGGGCAGCTGTGGAGAATTAAGCTGGTCGGTTGAAGGCACCGATTGGATCTAGAGTGCTGGTGCTGGAAACAAGCGTCTTTCTGTATAGATAATGCTGTTAGGTGTGGTGGGTGAGTGTCTCAAGAAGTAACGTGGGTGCAAAACGGATCGCGAAAAGCTGCGAAAGCGTGAGATGGACGAAAGAGTTCACGTACAAGCGCAGAGAACGTCACCAGAAACCAAGCGAGCACTAGCGACCAGTGGAAGTTCTCTGGCTTTGTCCCTTTTCCTTATATCTTGCCAAATCTTCCAATGTTGGCCATTCCCACAGTTGACCCAGAGACTCGATTCCCAATTTGCTGTTATCGCTCCTAAGTTTCTGAACGTGGAGTATGTGTCTCTCGCTGTGCTCCGCAGGCAACAGTGCAAGCAATAACATCAACGTGGAGTACCTTGGACGAAAGCGGAGTTTTTCCCACCAGTGAATAATCTCCGAAAGCTCAAAAGAGTACGAATACTTGTTGAGCATGCGGATATACTGCTGCCAGAGCAGATCATCGGGTGTTACTGCTCCAGAGAATTGACTGGCATCTTGTTTGACGTATGTGCCAAATTCATGAATTGCAACCTGAGGAGCATAGAGATTGTCCCACACAATACAGGCCTCTGTCTTGGATGGCTTCATGGACGCACGTATTAATGCCAGTAAGCAGCCCTTATCAGGAGTCAACCCGCGATCAAGAAGTTCGGTTTGGTATAAGGAATAAACGGATTCTGGATCTGTGATGGCTTCTCCCTGCAACATAAGGCCAACTATTTTCGGCGACTTCAGTGTGATGCAATTTTTGTATAGATGACGAGCATACGCTTCAACTGATGCGAATCCTTTGAACAGTCCAAGTTCCAGCTTGGAAATAGCAGGGTCATCCCACAAATACAATTTTTGCGGTAGCTTCTTTGCTCCATGATTTTGATAGAGCATTGTCATGTACTTTGGCAAAATGATGCCTGAATATGCCCGCAAAATGTCGTTGTCCATTCCCGCTAAGTTTGTGATAAAAGTGTCCAAACTGTTGAGTCCCCGAATAGGCGTTATTAACACTGTGATGATATCCTTGCTGATAATGAGCTTATGTTTGATTTTGGCAAGCTCGTCCAATATTTTGATCGATCTTGTTTCTGTCAATAATCCCATCTGGTGTAGTCTCTTGATGAAAGCGAGCCAAAGACTAGCAGAGTGGGAATAGTGAACTGCGGCTCGATTGAAGCTCTCCACCAATTCTTCGGGCTCCTGAGAAAGAAAAACCTTGACCACATTATAGGCCACCAAGTCCTTGTTAGGAATGGTAGAGCCTTCTCCGAAAAATCGTTTCTCTGCAATTGACGTTAGTTGAGAGGCCTTTTTGATGGACATGGTATTGATTGCCAAAGAAATGCCAACATGCGATTTCAAGCTCAATTTCTCGTATAGTCTATCCGAGGAGTCGTCGATTCTATTAACCACGCCCACCAAGAGCTCCTGTGACTTGACGATATGCTGAATAGAGGATGAATGGAAATTATTTTTGATCCGAGCGGTGAAGGCAATTTCCCAAATAAGTTCATTTAAATAATCCTGACCTAATGACGAAACATTGCTACCGGATTTCTTGCTGTTTAGAAAGTCAAAGGTTTGACCGACGAGCTCAGGTAAAGCTCTAGCATCGTTGGAAATTGTGTGCTGGATGATGGTGCTAAGGAGGGTCTTTATAAATGTCGGTTTGTCAACGTATGCAGTGATGATGGACTTTTTGAACTGGTTCCACATGTCCAATTGTAAATGGAGTTCAGCTCTTGACGACGGAGTTCTGAGAAGAACGTCAGCAAGAACAAATGCTGGGATCTGTGTGAGGTTTCGGAGTTGTTCACAGCTTGAAGTGACATTCGGAGAAGCCAAAGAAAGTATCCACGAAACGAGGTCAACTTCCACCTTGTATTTGGAAGCAAATTTGGTCCGCGAGATTGCGCTAAAGGTGTCAATAGAGAGCTGGAGAGTTTGGGTTAGTTGGCTGTTAATTATTGGGTTTTGAGAGCTCTCTTTCTTCAGAGCATGCGTGAAGACATCTAGTTGTTCAATTCTGGATTTCAAAGCATTCGAAAACAAGGGGAACTCTTGGATATGTCCCGGCTGAGACTTCAAGCGGTTCAACATGCTGTGGAGGTACTTTTCCAGGTTCAGACACTGTTGGTTAATGCGATCGGGGTTATAGGCGTCAGAGTTTGCCAGAATGTGCAAGAGAGCCATTTGGTGGAATATCACGGGCTCCAAGAGCTTCTCTGCCTTGAACGGAGTGGGCAATGCCGTCTTGATGCTCAAGTCCGGGAACACTGTGCGATTGTAATTCAGAACTACCACTAAGAGATTGCGTATGGACGGCTCTAACAGAACAATCTGTTTCTTGTACTTATTGGTTTGAAACATCAAGTCGCTCATGTACGAGCGGTGTGACCTGTCATTGGTTCTTTCTGTCAAGTCATCGCCAAAGATCGTTCGAAGATCTCGATGGTATAGTCGAAGATGAAAATTCCACGGTCTATGTCGTACGAGGGAACGCATGGCGTCATATGAGGAGATGCGAGCTTTAGGGAAGCTAAGGCGTTGGGTGACGAAGGTTGGAGGGTCCTAGTGGTGATGGTGCTCTTCTTTTTGTCTGGTGCTAGTCCGTCACGTTCAATACTTTTGTCTGTGCGTGAAAGCGATGGCTCACACTGATAAGATGCTATGACGACGCCACAAGACCACTACACGCAATTATTGAAGGAGGAGTTGGGAAATGGCGTTGTCGGACAGCGGAAGAGAAGAAGAACAGCGTTGTCACGCAGCGGATCCTCGAATGTGGACAGTACGCAATATATGGAAGTGACCAGTGTACCGGCGGAGGAGCAACAATCGCTGGACTTTGACTCCGATGAGTTCGAAGACGTGGACCTCGAGGGAGGATCCGAGTTTGAGGATGTGGATCTTGACGGTGGTCTAGTCAGAGCTCAAGAACACGTCGAGGGTGGCCCAGAAACCTTTACCATTGCCATCAACCCCAATGTGGCTGCCAAAAGCAAGCGCAGCAATATCATTTCTAGAGAGGAGCGTGTTCGTCGTCGGGAGCTCCATCGGACGATCTTGGTGGCGATGATGATCCACGGAGCTATCCGCAATCGCTGGTGCAACGACTACCATTTAGGACAGACTTTGCGCAAAAAGCTCCTGTCCAAAGGTATCGAATTGATCCATCAATCACGCGTTTCGGAGGGACTTTCGATTGTCAGATCACGGTTATTTCTTGACGGGCTCCGACTGATACTCAAAGAGTTTTCCAAGGTGTTCCGTATCAATGCAGATGGTCTTAAACTCAAGAGTTGGCATGAACTCGCCATAAAACAGCCTAGACGTTTGAAGAGTGTCACCTTTGAGCGTTTCCGGCAACTCATCGCTAGCGGACAGGGATCAAGAGACTTGGCAGCGCAAGCATTTGTTTGCTTGCTAAGATCCTATGGCTTGACGACTCGCCTTGTCTTTTCGCTTCAACCTCCCGATTTCACATTAATATCCCAAACACCAAAAGAAGAGGATGCAAAGCTGACTGAGTTTGACTCTAAGGAGCAGGATAATAGTGCAACAACTACCATCCGACCTGCAATTCCTGTTGGAAAACAAAATTATTTATCATCCATTCGTTCAGGACCCGCCCCCAATCCAGAACGCAAGACAGAACCCACATTAGAAGACTCATCGTATCCTGTATTTTGGGCAGAAGTTTGGAACACTTACACCAATAAATGGGTAAGTGTCGATGCAGTGGTACTAAAAATTCTTGAGAACGCCCCAATGAGGTCCAAGTCTAAGTTTGAGCCTCCTTTAACAGAACTGCGGAATCTACTTCGGTACGTTATTGCATACGATAGACTAGGTGGAGCTAAAGACGTCACAAGGCGCTATGCTCAATACTACAACGCCAAGACAATCAAGAAAAGAATATCATTTCGATCCGAAGTAGATAGCATGTGGTACGAAAGAGTAATGAGAAGCATTGATCATTCTATACAAAAAAAGCTCAAGAAAATAGATATCTATGAGCTGAAGGAATTTTATGAACGTGATTTGGCGGAGGGCATGCCAAATAACCTTGCAGACTTTAAGAACCATCCTATATATGCATTGGAATCACAGTTGAGACAGAACGAAATAATACACCCCAAAGACTCTTCTAGCAAATGTGGAACTTTCAGACCAAAGACTCGAGCAAAAGGGGAATCAAGATTAGTTCCAGTATACAAAAGATCTCATGTCCAATTATTACGCTCGGCTAAGGCATGGTACATGAGAGGTCGAATTTTGAAAGTTGGGGTTCAACCGCTTAAGGTTATCAAGAGTGTTGGTCGGCCAATGAGTCATCATAGTGACGATGAAGAGGATGAAGATCATAGCAACTTATATGCCGAGTTTCAGACCCAACTCTACATCCCACCACCAATACTCGATGGAGTTATCCCAAAAAATGCGTACGGCAATTTGGATCTTTATAAGCCAACTATGATGCCAGAGAATGGAACCTTGGTCGACACCACGGGGAATTATTCCATGAAAATGGCAGAATACGCTGCCAGATCGATATTAGAGATTGACTATGCCAAAGCAATCGTTGCATTTGATTTCGGAAAAAATGCCAAAAAAATGCCAACTGGGCGTGTTCCAACAGCACGGGAAGGCGGAATTGTCATTGACCAACAGTATAGAGAAGCAATCATCTTGGTTTTGGATGCTATGGTTGAAGAAGAAGAGCAGAATGCCAGAGACTACGCTAAGATGAACTCATTGAGATATTGGAAATTCTTTTTGACTAAGTTACGGATATCAGAAAGACTTAATAAGCAGCATGGAAAAATTGGAGATGATGGTTCACTTTCTAGTGCAACACGAAAGGATGCCGGAGCCAATGATGAGGAAAGGAGCGAAGAGGAACTATCCAACGCGGAGAAGGTCCAAGAATCTGATTTCAGTGTATATGATGATACATCAGGAAGTGATATAGACGAGGACGAGATTGTGGAGGCTGGTGGTTTCCTAATTGAACCAGCTAACAATTCTCATGAAACGACAGCCGGACTTGATGACGACGATTACGGCGGAGGGTTTGTCCGAGAGGAAAGAATTCCAGATCACGAGGGAGCACCTCGCCATGATGAGAGTGAAGAATTCGAATTCGAAGGGGGGTTTCTCAGGGAAGGCACCGGAGGTAGCGAGGAGCCCGCTGTATACACTGAAGACAAAGCTATTGATGACCCTTCTGAATTTGACAGCATGGATATTTTGAAACCACCGGATCTTCCACTCGAAAGCCCTCATATCTCAAATATGGAACCATATGCAAGTTTACTGCCCAATAAAAATTCCCATAATTTCGACTTTGAAGAAAGCAAGAAGGAATATAGAGAAACAACTGGGCTGGAGATAACAAGGGAGAATTTTACCCGTGAGAGTCCGCATGAAGACAAAAACGAGTCACCAGCTAGTAATACTTCGGTGCTAAATTTGGGTGCAAATGGCGACAACCAAGAAATATTTGACATTCCTGACGAACTTTTTACCTACGACGACTCGGGAGAGTTGATATATAATCCACGTGGCGAGAACTATGAGGAATCAGAGAATACTCGTGAAAATCAGGAATTGCCGAAAGTTGAGTTAGACAATATAGACCTAAAGAGCGAATCAGAAGAAGCAGGAGGACAAAGTCAAGTGATGGATCCGCAAGAGCAAGAGAATATGAGGCAAGAAGAGAAGGACTTCGGTTTTCAATATAGCGACTCAGAATAGACGAAAGACACTAGCATTCAGGAAATGTTTGTCTTATAAAGAATATTGCGCTCGGCGTAGCTCTAGACTCTCCGCAACGAATATTTTGCGCATTCTTGCGCAAAAGGAGGCGAAAACGTAGAGAACGCGCAAAAATTATCAAACGCGAGGGATGAATCACGCATTTATTTCCGTATTAGGCGCAAAACTGCGCAATGGCTCTGAGTGTGAGGGCGATGGGTGAAAATTTTGCGCTACACCTGACGAACGCACACGACCTTTGGCTTTATACGGAAATGTTTGCGGAATAGCTGCCTGATGGGGAGCAGTTTTGCGCCCAAAAGAAACCGCCCAAGAAATCCCCATAAACTATATAAAAAACGACAATTTCCGCTCCATGCCAACTGCAGATTCGTAAGTTTGACAGCTGATAGGAAGCATCTATGACACTTTCCAACCCGGTCGCCGAGAATGTGCTCGGAACACTAGGGACCATCTTCTGGTGCATCCAGTTGGTTCCCCAGATTGTGCGCAACTACAAGGTGAAGAATTGTGAAGGGTTGCCACCATTAATGTTGTTCTTGTGGGCAGCATCGGGCATTCCCTTCTCCATATACTTCTTCGGAACAGACGGATCCATTCCACTCCGCATCCAGCCCCAGTTGTTCACATTATTCTGCTTGATTTCCTGGGCACAAAGCATTTATTATCCACCATACCAAGTTTCGAGAAGGAGAATGGTATTGTTCATTGCTGCATTTGTCGTGATTGGGGTTGCTCTCGAGGTGGGTTTAATTCTCTGGTTGCGTCCTGTTTACAGACACGGAACCCACTGGCCCATGTTGATTATTGGAATTGTTGCCTCGGTGTTGCTTGCAGTTGGGTTGATTCCACCATATTTTGAGCTTGCAAAACGGCAGGGAAGAGTGATTGGAATCAACTTCGTGTTCTTAACCATGGACTCTATGGGAGCATTGCTCTCGATCTTGAGTGTTGTGTTTGGAACATTGGATATCATGAGTATGGTTCTCTACGCCATAGTATTGGCGCTTGAGCTCGGAATCTTTGCTTCCCAGATAGTGTGGTATTTCCGCATGGGAAGAACCATCTTGAAGCAGGAGAAAGAAGCCAAAGCTGCCGGAGAAAAGGAACAGGCTTTGGCCAAGGAGGCTGATCTTGAACTGGAATCGCTACAGAACCAAACACTGACTGTGCAGGTCCTGAAATAATACTACCAACAGAGCCACTGCCTTCTCGTCAGCTAATTTCTACGACTTATTTAATTTATAGACTAATGCCATACACTATCTGGAGCTTCTTGCGTTACGTAATCTCAACCCGCTTCTTATGTAAGGAACTGAGCTATTTATCACGTGACTTCATGGGTAACTTTGGAACACGAGTTTTTCTAGCACCTTTCTACCTGATCCTAGGACACCAAACAATCATACAATGGTACGTGGAGAATTGAGGGACACAAGATGGTAGTTACCATTCTTGCGCTTTTCCATTTCTGGCAAGAATCTCGGTACTAACACCCAGTCCTCGTTTGTTCCTCTAAATCTCACTGAGGATCCAGCGCTATCGAAGAAGGATTTAGAGGAGGAACATTCCCGGGAGCTTCAGATCGAACAGGCATTCAAGATCTTCCAGGAAGCCTTGAAACTACAAAAAGCGTGCCATTTGTTGGAATCTTACGAACTTTACGATGAACTTTTCAAGTTGGATGTCCTTTCCAATCATTACCACGAGGAAGAAGATTTCGTTCGGGGACTTCAAAAGGGATCACAGAGCACCGTGGTGGACGAATTGACCTTTATCTCTCCCAATATCAAGACATTGCGATTTTTGGTCTTCCGTAACCGAGGATTCTTGTACTTGGAAATACTCAAGAAGTCCGCAGAGAACTCCGATGTCATGAGACAAATAATAGCGTTCGATACCCATAAAGCCCCTGAACGGCCCTCTCAGCTCGACGACAAGTTCAGAGACATGTCCTACACTTTAGTGGATGATTTGTGCATAGCCTTGTTCTATCAAGAGGGCGACGAAAAGCTCTTGCAACAATTGTATGAGATCTTCATGTATTTGCAAGTGTACAAACTAGCAAAGTTCACCCTCGAATACTCGATGAGCGGTAGGGCGGAGAGCGAGGACCTCTATGGACTCCTACCTTTGAGCCCATCCATATCCAGAAGATACAACATATTGCAAAGAATACTACAGGTGCGACGTATTTCAACAATAGAAGAGGAACAAGAAGTTCAGCATGAGATCAGCTCCATCAACGCAAAATACGGATTTTTTGAGCGTATCAGAAACGAATTCAAAAAGCAGATTGATCTCAGTAGTACCAAGAGAAAAGTCCAGATTGATCTCACATTCGAAGACAGTAGCATGAACTGGAGCAATGTTGTCAGCCGCATCAACCAAGTGGCTAAATCTAGCCAGGACGAGGAGAAACTTGAAGATGTTCAGAAGGTCAAAATCAAATTCGTGGAACCCTATCTATTGACCGAAGATCCTATAGAACGAGTGGAGTTCGTCATACGCGAAGTCGAGCAAGATGAGATAGAGCAGCAACCAGAAGCTATCCAGGCGGAGCAAAAGGATTCGATGGAGATAGATAACGCTAAAGAACTAAAAGGAGAAGCTCATGAAGAATTGCCCGAAGTTTCGAATACTGAATCCCTAATCATTGACAAAACAAATGTTGAGGAGCTAGCCGAGGATGCACAAACTATAGAGCCAGATCATGATGACATGAAGGTGGACTTAAAGAACGAAGAAATCGTAGTCAAAGACGAGTCGAGTGATCTGAAAATTGATACCGAAACAAGGAAAAGTGAAAGTGTTCCAGCTTCGGAGATTTTGGAGGACATAGCAAAAATTAGAACGTCCAGATCTTCCAAAAGGTTAGCGAGGTCCGAGTCTGATTCTGCTCCAGATATCGAATTGAAACCTGAATATTTTTATTATGTTGGACAGTTTTTTGTCCGGCTTAACGAGTTTCTTCATGACTTGAACCCACAGAATTCCAGCTTTCAGATACAAAATATGATTGAGGTCTACTTCACAGCCGAAGATGAAGGAAATGCTCAACTGTATAGGTCCGATTTTGTCAATATTTTAAACTACTGGGATACCAAACGGTTTTCAAAAGCCCTTTCCGTGACTGATGAATCGTTGTCCTCTGGAAAATCAAGCGAGGACGAGAGACATAAATTAATAGAGGTTCTCAACGGATTTGGTGCAAAGGTCGGCTCCAAATATTCCGAAGATATTCTTCAATTGAAAGAGGTTGAAACAAAGGAAGTGCTTCGTGATTGGCTATCGGAATTATCAGAACAGTTTTTGCATTATAAGGACATAAAGTCCAAGATAGTGTGTCACTTGTTGGGGATACGGGGGTCTGGACCCTCCTCCTACAAGAGCTCTCCGCTTTGTTTGCTTTCTGATACATTATGGGATCCTGAATTATTTTGTCAAATCAAGCAATGGGTTATCCAATTTGACTACATACTACTCGAGTCCTTCAAGTTGGCAGAAGATGATACTCTAGAGGGAAACCTTGAGACAATTGCTGTGTGCATGAGCATTCAGGAGATTTTGCTTGACACGTATATGTCCATCAAATCGCAGATTGCGACCCTCTTCACACAGAATACTAAAAAGGGCACTAACAAAAGTGGAAAGACCGCAATGAATAATCTCGGTTTAGAGCTTATCAAAATAAAGGACAAGTTGGACCGTTGGATAGCATATTACGAAGACTGCGTATATACAATCGGTGCATTAATACCAAAACTTCCGAAGAAGGCGAACAAAGCTAAGGCAGGGCATGCTGCAGCTCCTGAAGTACTCTTCAGAATCCAATGCCGATTCCAGTGGTGTGAAATCTACATGCAAAAGGCTCAAAATACGCACTGGTCACAATCTGAACAAATCATGGCTAAGCTCAACGAGTTGCTTTCATTTGTGAACCAAAGTCGGTTTGAACTCAATATTTTGCTCCCTAACTACGAGAATATTTCGGCCCTTAATTTGGAGGTGATTAAGTCCCAGCTCACGACAACCTCTGTGATGTCGATGTTTTCCAAAATAATTTACAGCGAGTCGATGGAAAACAGCAATGAGGCTATAGAACTCTTGGAAGGGATTCTCATTGAAAAAAAAGCACCTCAACCCAATAAGAGAAATACCAGAAAAAGAGCCATCGTTGACAATTCCGTGGATGACGAGGCTCTTGAGTCTATAAGAGAATTTCTCAAAAACTCGGCGGTAGACATGAAACTCAATCTTTGGAATGTGTTATTCGTTTACTATGTTGGCTCCAACAAACTCAGTTCTGTGCAAGTTGGATTTCAAAATGCCTTGGATTTTATTTACCAATACGTGAATAGTTCTGACTATCAAAACTTGGCACCATCGACAAGGCACGCTACGTTCTTGACAGTTCTAGGATTTTATGGTGATATCTTGAATACTTTTCTCGGGTGTTTGTCCGAATTGAATTGGACGCTTCCTCTTGAAGAAAGTGAGGAAATTGACACTGCATTCCAGCACCTCTTGAAATTTGTTGAATTGTTCTATATATTTGATATTCACGAAGAAGCTGCTACAATGACAAGCTCGAAGATCTCCATCAAGAGGTACGCTGTTTCATCATGGGAAAACTTGAAGAATATTTGTGTAAGCACCATGTGTGTGTTGCTTATTTACTTTAAGGCTCTACAAGGAAGACATAGTGTACACATTAAAACGGAAAACGGTGACGTGGACCGTGAAATTCCTAAGAAGTTGAACGACACTTTTATTTCATTGTTGACTGCAATCCATGGTCACCTTGGTGCTAGAAAGGTTTGCTCATCTTCATCGGGTCGGTTTTTGAAAATGGCGCAAGACAGCCTAGCCTTGTTTGAGTCATCTGTCAGTAATTCACAGGAATTATCTCAAATCATCTCTTGTCGTTACCACTACAAAATTTCTGTTGACAAGTTTTCTCCAGTGGAGCACCATACACCAGTCAAAGAATCTTTGGGCTTTGATTCTACTATTGAATTGTCCCAATTTGTCTTACCATTATGCTTTGTCAAGAATCCACTAGTTCGGATACCAAAGCATGATACAAAGGCGATTATAGACGACTTTTATGAGGTAATTGGCGATCCTAACCTCGAACCAGGTGAAACCATCTTAAGTCGCAATGACTCCATGTTTGAGTACTACTTTGAGGTAACAAGAATCACTCCGAGACTTCTCAAAGATGCGTTTCATGGACTATTGAGAATCGATCTCGAAGATGTTCCAGCTTCACCTGTGAATAATATAATCAAATCAGGACTTTATTATCTTGAAGGGCTCTTGATTTTTTCTTCTTACAAGATTAGAAAGAAAAACATGCAGAGCAGAGCAGTTGAGTTAGAGCAGATTATCATGTTACTCAAGAACGACCTTATACACTACAGCAACCGAGTGGAGAGCTGGTATCTCCTCGGACAAGCCTACGGATACTTGGTTGAAGATGATTTGATCTGGACCAGTGATAAATTGACTGTGGGTGATAGAAAGGTTGGAACGGCCAATCTTCAAAGGAAATCGCTTCTTTGCTATCTCATGGCCATCAACGGTACCATCAGGTACCACAATGCTCTAATCAAGCCGATTGTTGGCGAGCTTATGAGTTCTTTTTCCAAAGAAATGTATAGTGCTTGCATGGAGCCAATGAACATGCACGCCTTCAAAGTCCAGAACCAACCACGGTTCATCAAGAAGCCATCAGGAGGCGCTACATTTGTTAACATTCAGACTAGCTCGGTGTCGAAGGCACTTTGCCTTCGTATCATCCAGCAATCATTGCATTTATCGATTAAATCCAAGCCCAACGATTGGATCAATTATTACTACTTGGCGAAGGTACAAAGGAAACTTGATTTCGATCCTGTTCTAGTTCTTGAAACATTGCAAGAATCGGGTCGTTTGGCTAAACTTCATTCTGCGATGGACCATATTATTGAACCACACTACTTGATGATTTCCATGATTTACAAGTACTACAAAAAGTTTCTACTCTCGTATGATTTGGCCATTAAGTTCTTGATGGAGGACCCTGTTGTGAATTTGAAATATGAGGAAGGTGTTGATAAAGAGAAGTTTAATGACACGATAGTTTCGGCACTTCGCAAAGTTGATGCCTATGACAAGAAAAATTGGCACCATAAGCCCAGCTACAGGTTGTCGAAAATTCTTTTCAAGGATTTTGGAAAGACTGACGAAGCATTGGAGGAGATGTCGACGTTCATTTCTCTCAAGGCAACGTCTAAGACTTTGGTACTGATTTGGAAGCCTGAAAATGAACGTCCGGGAAAACATTTCTACTACACTTATCAGTACTCCAAATTTTACATACAGTTGCTCACACACAATCTTGACTTGATCAGTCTCATTCTGATGTTGCCAAAGCTTAGAAGGTCGAATTCCACTATGGTGGATCTCTATTCTGCTTGGGAAACGTTGTGCTCCTCAATATGCAATATTATCCGTTCATCGTTGAACATCGGAGGCAATTTCAGTTTCTTCGAAACCTTCATGCAGACCCTTTCGTACCAGACATTCATGTTCAATTCCAAGGCCATACTCAAGGTGTTACAAGAGAACGGCATTCCTAAAGATCTAAGAGCACACATGTGCTTGCTTCATGCTATCCATGATATGAAGAAGTTCAACAATGGCTTTGGACCTACATCGTTGATCGACGACACCATCGTGGGGATTTTCTTGAAGATATATCTATATTTTGATAAGGACTTCGGGAGTCCTACCACCAATCCAGGATCGACAACAGACAGTCCGGGAGGAAAGGTTAAGAAAATAGCAAAGAGAGATGTGTTTCCCTTTGCTAACGACCTCTTAAAATTGTTCAAAAAGGAGATCGAAACGATTTTGTCAGAAAATCCCAAGCTTTTCAACGAGTATGTGGAGCAAGCAAAGGAACAGAACAAGCTCGAAGCAGAACAGAGAAAGCGTGATGAAGAAGAGGCAGAGAAACAGAGAGCTGCGATGGAAGAGGCCTCAAGGAAAGCAGAAGAAGCTGCCCAGAAAGAGTTGGCAGAACAACTGATTTTGAAGGCACAAGCATTGGTACCAGAAACGTCTAACTTGGTGGAGAGTCAAGCAGCTTCAGTAAACGAGAAAGACCAATCAGAGGTTGCGCTGATCCGTGAGGAAGCCGCTGTGGTTGTTGCGGCTGTAGCGGCTGTTAAAAATGATGCAATACAAAGCATTGATACTGGTGATACCAAAGCAGCGGATACTTCGGTGGGTATTCTGGTTCCGCCTTCGGTAGCTGGAACCTCATCGTCTCCGACATCCGGAGTAGGACTACCTGCATCCATCAAAGGAATTACCAGTCTTCCAAGTGGAGTTATTTCTAAGGAGCAGTTTGCAGCTTGGTTGGCGACAAATACCAAGGCCATGGGTAGTGCAGTGGGTAGTGGAAGTACTGTGTTGAAGGCTCCGCCCGGTTTGTTCAAGCTTCCTAATTTTGGAGCTTCCGTTCTTGGTGACGGAGCAGGCTCGGTCCAAGTATCCAGTTCTGTCAAGAGTCTGATTGAACGAGCAAAAGAACAAATTGGAAAGGCCCACGAAGTGATAGCCAAGGTCAAGGAGCAGGTTAAGGACTCTGTAACAGAAGAAACAAGGCAGGATCTCCACGATGCCCGCAAGGAAATTGGAGACGCCAAAGACCAGATCAACGAGGCGAGAATAGAAATGTCCATGGAATCCTTAGGTGCACCCGCAAATACAAGTGAGGCCGACAGTGATGAAGGCGTGGTTTCAAACGGAATTGAGACATCTGTGGAGATTTTGGCAGATGTCGCTCCTCCAAAGATTGATGATGTTTCGCAAAATAAAGAAGCCTCGGAGTCGGTAAAAACTTCTGAGATTAAGGAAGTTTCCGAGGCGGAAAAAGTTGCTGAACCTGCAAAGGAACCGGAAGAAGCTCCTAAAGAGCCTGGCACCGTTCCAGCCAAAAGATCAAGACCTGATACAAGGTCTTCCAAGAGACAAAAAAGTGAGTCGTGATTTGGCTCGAGAAATATGTATATTAGATATTTAATTATAGGCGCATGCACCTCATATTAGTACACAGTCCTTGACTATCAATTTTCTCAAGCTGAGGTCGTAGACCACGCTGTTGGTCTTTTTGACATTGTACTTCAATCCGTCGTATCGTCTGCGGAGATTGTCATTTTTCAAGTCCAACAATTGAAAGCCGTTCTGCAATTTTGACAAGAGCTTCAGATTGAGCATGCTGATGGAGTATTGGATCTTTCCTGGTTCGGTTTTCAGCAGCTCCGAGACGGAGATCCGAATAATGCTGTTAGTGGTGAATTCCACGATGGTTTCGCTTAGACGAAGGAGTGCAAGAAGATAGTCGGAATAATCGATTTGGTCCAAGTCCAAGACGGCTTTTATCTCGCTGGGGGACATGATAATTCCTACCTTGGTCTCGTGGGTATCCAACTCGGACGAAACCATCGGTATCTCGATTTTTCCCAGCGGATCGGTATCATTTGCTAAAACCAGAGCCACGACATGGGAGTATCTTTCCAGGAGCAACAAGAAGAATGTCTCTTCGCGCATCTTGTGGGAAATAGCATCCTTCTGTAGTTTTCGTCCGGGAATCTCCGCTAGCCTGTTCGTAGCGTCCTGGAATATGGATCGTATTTCTCTGAGCGTAGTCGAGCCTGGAAAAGGATCGTTCTTCTTCCAATCAAGGAGATTTTTTGTGAAGAGCTCTGTGTGCTTCAAATCATCGCCAAAGAGGGTCGACAATTCTTCAGGAGACATATACGTTGCCTGGGCTAGGAAGGATTTGTGTTTGGCAAGACGGGCCGAAAAATCGAGTTCCAAGTCATTGGCCAAGGATTTGGTGTGGGATCTGGGGTTAGAGTGGCTGGGCAGAGTCCCATGAGCCGTACATACTCTCTTTCGAGCTCCTGACCAATGGAACTGAAAATATCGTCGAAACTCATGGAGTGTTGGAAGAATGTCGCGTTGAACGATAAGACACGCGCGACATTCTGGAGCTAACCCCCGACATTGGTCTGCGTCTGCGACGTTCCCAACAACTAGGGACGTTCATGTGGTACAGGGCGATATTTTGGAGCCACCTCGTTTTGCGGTCCGCATGCAGTTGTCCTGAAAGCCATGGGTTGCATTTCCACGGAAAATCAAGCAGCATGTTGTGTTTTCACTCCTTCTGCTTACAGCTGTTCTCGTGCAGCTGCAGATCCTATTATTTGGAGTGCTCATGCTTAGGCATGCAACAATAACGCACAATATAATTTTCTTGACTTGCAGACGTCGGGGGGATTGCGGGACAATTCCATTCGCACGTTCGGCAAACACCTGATATGCTGTTCAGCGTAAAGACCCTGCATGAGAAGCCACGAGGAGGCTCAAATCGCAACCAAACATCATTGTCTATGTGAGTAGGCCAGCCAACACTTCTTGCGGTGGACCTTATCGCCAACGCCCATTGTTCTCCAATCACGCATGCCCCACAAACTGGATTATATGCAGGACGGTTACTGAAAAATACTGGAAATAAGCAGGTTCCAAGACTACGGAGGGCGGTATCGACAGTTACGAGAGCGGGAGCAAGTGACAGTGCTCTGTACGTCCAGTTGTTGTAATCGTGACGCTTGCAGGAGCAGGGATACAAGACCCTTCAATTTTTTTGCAGTTTTAGGTGACTTTTCTTGTGGAACAGAAGGCTTGAAAAAATATCCACCAGAGACACTTTACCCAGAACGCTGAGCTGCGGGAACTAGTTGTGGTTGAGCCGAGTGATCTTTATACCTTCTTAGCAGGGCTCACAAACTATTATCTGGGATCTTTGAGCCTAAAGTGTTTAACTGTGGAATTCCACTTATTACTACACCATGAAGAAGATTCTCTGCTTCCCAGGGTTCCTTCAGGGGGCTCAGGTGTTCAGGAACAAGACCACGGCCGTTCGAGACATTCTCCTCCAAAAAGGGTACGAGTTGGTGTATCTTGATCCGCCAGTAAAATTGTCGCTAGACCCCAGTTATGTGCATCCTTATGGCGATCTCGAGACCGACAATGGCGAGAGCATCTGGGAGATGGTGGTCCGCCGCGATTCCGACCGTGCATGGGTCCGGCGGATCGGCTCCAAACTCAGGGAGTTGGATAAAGCCCTCGAGTACATTGGCGATTACATAAGCAGGAATGGGCCGTTCTATGGAGTAATGGGATTCTCCCAGGGGGCGTGTATCGGGGCCATTGTGGCTAACCGGATACGGGAACTTGTACCCGAACATCCGTACTTCGAGATTGCGCTCTTGTTCTCTCCGTTTGCGTTTGTGGATAGGCTGCTGGATTTTTCCGATTTTTCAAAGGTGAAAATTCTTGGAGGCTACGAAAACGCGTTCCTGGTGCCTCCCACGCTTCTCACAAAGATGGTCATGGTATACGGGACACGTGACGCTATTGTGCCGCCGCTGGGGACCCTCCACTTAGCGTCGTTGTATTCGCTGCCCGTATTGATCAGTTTCGACGGGACGCATGTCGTGCCACGTGACCCGGAAATTTTGGCAGCGGTTCTGGCGCACTTTCCTGAGAAGAGATTAGTTTCTTTATAGTTACACCGAATACAATGACCGCAACGGACGCAAATGTGCCTCAGACAAGTGGTGACTCTGGCGAGCCTGAGCACAAGGATGGAATCCGCCAAAAAGAGCACGAAATCCTGTCCCAAAATGACGATTTGGTGACGTCTAACGATAAGCCACAAGAACACAACATCCACCACACAGCACCAATCACAGCCGATAAGAAGGCTCAAGCCACCGAAACCAGCCCAGAGAGTGATCCTGTTGCCCGGAGTCCCGTGACGGGAAGCTCTACTCCCAGATCTGGTCCAGCATATTCGGCGACTCCTCCAGCGGATCTTCCTAACGCATTTTCTCGGAGAAACGAGCGGGCAAGAGAACCAGCGGAGCGCAAGACGGTGTCTTCTTCGTATGGTGGAAGCAGCGTTGAGCAGCCCGCGTGGCTCAAGCGTGAAAAGGCGTCTGACAAATATGATAAATACGGAACCAGAAGCATGCCTCTGGCGCAGAGCACGCTTCCAGCGGACCCAAGCACAGACAAGTACTCCAAGTACATTTCTACGTCACAGAACCAGAGCTCGCGGTTGAAGAGGGCGCGAGAAGCCGAGGAAGAGGAAGAACGCAATCCCCGGGAATTGCAACCAGTCGAGCCGGAGGAAGAGGCCACGCCATACTCCCGAGCAGCCAACCCATCTCTGTATGCGGGCCAGGAGCCTCAGCGCCAGTACCAGACGTTCCAGAGCCAAATTCGCGACCGCACGTCCAAGGACATTAATAGCATTGTGCGGTCGCATTATAACCAGCGGACATACCAGTCGAAATTCCAGGGCTCGAGGTCCCAGTCGCCCATTATCAAGCTCCGGAACTTCAACAACGCTATCAAGTATATTCTTTTGGGTAATTTCGTGAAAAAACTGTACGATTACCCTGGAAAACCGTCAGTTATTCTTGATCTCTGCTGTGGTAAGGGTGGGGACTTGAACAAGGTGGAGTTTGTCAATGTGGAGCAGTACATTGGGGTGGATATCTCTGATGCCTCGATCAAGGAGGCTTTCTCTCGATACTACCAGAACAAGGCCAGATTTATTCCTCGCAACCAGAGGCCCGAAGGTCCCGGATCGAAGAAGTTGAAGCGGTACCAATTCGAAGCGTGCTTTGCCACGGGTGACTGTTTCAGCTATGACATTCCCGATATCCTCGAGCCCAATTTTCCCGGCATTATAGACAAGGTATTCCCCGTGGACAGTGTATCGATCCAGTTTGCGTTGCATTATGCGTTTGAGACGGAAGAGAAAGTGCGCACGTTGTTGAACAATGTATCGCGGTCTCTCCGTCCTGGTGGCACGTTCATTGGAACCATACCGTCGTCGGACTTTATCAAAGAAAAAATTATCAAGAAAGATTTCTTACCGGACAAGAACGGGAAAAAGCGGTTTGGAAACGATTTGTATTCGGTGACATTTGATCAAGAGCCTCCAGAGAACGGAGTGTTTAGGCCGCCGTTTGGGAACAAATACAACTACAGTTTGAAAGATGCCATTGACGATGTTCCCGAGTACGTTGTTCCGTTTGAGACGTTGAGAACGTTGTGCGAGGACTATGGCATGACGTTGAAGTACAAGAAGAACTTTATCGAGATATTCAACCAGGAGATCCCCAAATACTTTTCCAAGTTGAGCAAGAATTTAGTGGAGGGGATGAAGCGTTCTGACGGGAAGTATGGGGCGGAAGGTCAGGAAAAAGATGCGGTGGGATTCTATATTGGATTTATGTTCGAGAAGTTGGCCTGAGGTGGTTGGAGCTATGTGCTGAAAATGCAACACCCAGTGGTGGTGGTAGTGCTGGATTGTCCTATGGAGCATACTACGCAAAACAATGCGTGATCTAGCTCATAACGGGCGGTACTCGTGCATATCTACCAAGAAAGTGTAAAGATATTATTCCCGTAGCTTAAATTGCGCGGTGCCACCCTCCCTGGCATGCTAGCAAATAGTGCAGCGACGGCAAAGAGCCAGCGGGTGCATGCAGAAAGACGAGGATTATGCGCATGCCGATACATGTATCGGTATGTATAATGTACCACAAATGACAGTGTGCAGCCAATTGCCGCTGAACAAGCCTGTTCCACTGTCGAACCGCGTCATGTAGGCTGATGTATCTTTTCCTAAGTGAGATTTAGTCCCACCCGTTTGCTTTGTCGACGCACGGCGGTAAAGCTTAAGCGGCACCACAACATCGCCACTTGAATCACACGGATTACGAGGACCCTCGCCCCTGTCCTGCCGGTAAAAGACACTGTGCCTAGACGACGAGTTAAAAGGGCATCGTCGATGACGCCGTGGACGACCCTGCAACCGGAAGCAGGTGGTTCCAGGCATCTGACGCCCGCTGCACGACGCAGGGCAGAAGCACGAAGCACGTCATGTTCATAGCCGATGCCCAGTTTCTGTACAGTCTACAGAAGTGAGTTATTTTTGTTTGCCCTTTGTCCTAGCCAGTTCGCGATAATCCAAGAACACCCGGATCCTCAGTAAAAAACTATACATGTTTGTGGTGATCGATTCCTAAGTTGGCGGGGGTTGGACGAAGGTTTCTTTCTCACTTGATCCCTGTAGGCGGGGGAGGATCCAACGAGCGTGGAAGAATGAAACAGAAATGGGTAAGGGAGATTTGCCGGTTGTGCGAATTGAAAGGTGGAGGTTTTGAGGTTTGAAAGCAGGGATTGGGACATATGGGCTCACCTGATGTCCCTGATGTTCTTTCCCTCGACATGCGTCTGTCGCGAGAGCTGGCCCAGCAATTGTTAGAATCGTCGTACATACAGTTCTTTATAATACCTTTTTATTATAATTACACCAAGCCAGAAAATAATTGCTATAATACGTTTAATGCACGTCACGTACTGACATGTGAGGGAAAGGTTTGGCGAGCGATGGTTTTTTTCCAACGAAAGTTTAAATTTCCAGCGTGAGTGCCTGGGTCAATAGAAGCGGCATTCGCTGCGTCGTTTGAAAAAAAGGGGAATTTCATCTGATTGTCGCTAGCAACATCCACGCTGCGCCCTTATTTTGCAAGTGGGACCTCGCCAGTGTTCGTGAGGGCCCCCTTTGTCCGAAGTCCGCCGTCCGGGTGCCAGCGCCGTGGTTGTACCCGCGTTGGTTTATGTGCTGCAACGGTCTCTACTGCCGCCTACTTGCTGCACATCTACAAATCCGACTGCAGCATGCTTTGTGGCTGCTGTACGCTTACCGCGGTAAAATTAGTCATGCGTACGTGAATCTTGTTAAGCGAGCGAGATTCACCTCTGTGGCGATGGCGGCTTCGGCAATCACTGGCTGTAGAACGAGTTATTCGAGGATCGCCAATTGTAGCTGAAACGAGCACCATTTTCCAAACAGTCCTCCGTCGAGAGTGCTTGTTGAGTTGTCAACTCAGCCTCAAGTCTATGACATCCACTCCCTCCAACACCCCGGAAACCTGTTCCCGCTATTCCAGGGCTGACCTTGTCTCCAAGTATCACCCAGAAGAGAGAGCTTGTACACCGCCTCAGCATTAAACCTTATGTCAGGTGTGAATGTCACGCGCTGCACGACATTGCGTTGCGGTTGCAGGGTCTTGAAGGTGCAGCAAAACAAAGACAGTGGTTCTGTAGACCCAGTTCGTCACAACTATTGTGGCGGACTGGTGCTTGCAAATAGAGCCAAGGACTAGATCATGCGTAAGGCACGGTGGTACTGGACCCGTCCATGGAGCTTATCGAACCATAGGAGTTGTGCCGGGAAAATGCACGATGCACACGTAAGGCAGAAGAGGTGAGCCGATTTGCAGGCATAGCGTCACATACATATGCACCCGGAGCGCCTTGGCCTAGAGGAACGCCACAGAGCCCACAAAACGGTGGTCTACTGCGGCAAAGCTATCGCGAGAATAATTGAGGTTATCTCAGGGTGTGTGGGCTCCAGTTCCACTTTCTTTGAAATTACCAAAAGTGGGATACCTGAGGCAGCCCCACATCATGGTTAGAACATTTGATCTATTGTTTTATCATGCGCGGAATACAGCGTCGTGTACTTCAGTTATAGCAATTAAGTATGACACAAGGAGGGGAGAATAACGCGATGATGCATATGCCGTGAAAAAATATTTCTTAAAGAATATGTACGCTACCCCAAAGTCTTGCATATCATGCTCGGCAACATATGTATATGGACCGAGGACCCGAACTAATGCGCCATCCGTAATAATAGCCAACAAACACCCAAAAACTTCTTCGTAGTGCGCATGCCGGACTTAAGCATAGGGATACACTTTAGGGAATGGGTCCCAACTGTGTGACCACAAGAGACGCGAGGCATCGCCAAAGATCTACTGCAAGGCTTGGCTGAGTTAGTCGAGTTCTCGAAGACAGGACATTGCAGCATTGCAACATTGCGGCATTGTGGCAACAGCGGGGCTCAGTCGAGGCTGCACATCGACGTGGTGGCATTCTTTCTAGATTGCACCTCCAGCGCGATTCTGCCTGACGTGGCCTATCCCTGCAACAAGGAACAAAGACGCACAATAAGGAAGATGTGCGTCGCTCGGTCGCTTGTGACTGGAACCTATTCTGCAAGCACTAAGCAAGACGCACCTGTGCTGGCAGGATGCCTGAATTTTCAAGCGGACTTCTGGAATAGTCTAAAAATTTTTCGGGTGAATTTATTCCCTACATGATCGGTCTCGCTTCTTCTCTGGTGTCGTTGGTGATCTGTAGCCGCCCCAGTTCTATTAATACTTTAGTTTAGAATTTCAGTTAACGGGAGGTTTTCCAAAACACCATTCGGCAAAACTAGGTGTGAGGTGGACCATCATGGTTATTTGCCGTCACTCATGACGCCCAATGACCTCTGGGCATCAAAGTGTACAAGCGATGTTGCGGCGGCGGCTACGTCCTGCGGGCGGCGCACCTGTGGCTATGTGAATAAATGCAGACACGCGGCATGGGTGTAGCCGCCGCCGCAGCAGCAGCAGCAGTAGCAGCAGTAGCACTACCACCGCCACGAGAAGGTCCATGCACAAGGTGGTGAAGAAGGACCGATCCGGTAATACCCAACGCCAACGCGCGTCTGGTGGTAAACGGCTGATTACAACCACGTTAGCCGAATTTACTAATTGAATTGTAATTCACATTCTTTCAGTGGGTGTCGCATGATTACGTCAGACTGAGCATAGCAAGATTCCTTTAACGCATGTGGTACAATAGAATTGTGCCTCTGCAACATCCAGGAGTGCAGGAAAGGCTATAAAATCTTCCCCGCCAATGAAGCATGGCTGATGCCGCTTATGCTTTAGTTCGTGCTCGAATATTTAGTTAGAGTGAGGAGACATGCGCCTCATACGGGTGATTGGCGCTGGGAATGTTTTATTTTTCCCCAGCATGGTAAACAGGCATTAAACCCCGAATTGTTCTCGCAGTGTGCGCAGTGCGCGGCCAGAAGCCTCAATGATTGAGTGGACCATGCTCACCCCAAGTTGATGCACAAATTTCATGCTTTGCACGCGCTGGAATACATAAGCGTCCCATGGGGAATGCACCATGGCCAGTGGTACGCATGCGCAGCACCGAACCCCCCGACCACGCCATTGCCGGGATAGCACATGCGTGTCACATTTTTCTAAAAGCTGCGTCGTCAATAGCCCAGCGAAGTTGCCAAATCAAGTCATTTCGGCAGATGTTGTCTCGGATATGGTGGGGGTTCCACCGGGAAACTTCACTAACATGCCAGAAGCCTGCTTCTGGCTCTTGTTGCAGAGGCCAATGTAATTATTTTTTATGCGCGATGAGTAGTTTTTTTTTTCCTAGCGATGTTTCAACCTTAATTTGCCTAAACAACAATTGCCCATTATTTTTTAGGCTGGTAATATTTTATCTCTGAGCTACCCATGCTTTGTGTCATGAAAAAAGAAACATATTCTCTGCATTTAAAATAGGCCCTATCTACAACTAATTAGATGGTATTCGTATAAGAGTGCAACTGGCCTAGGGCAGTTTACAAATTTCGAGCCAAAGGTGCGTTTTTTGCCATCCTTTCCTTCACTTTAGACGTGTGCATCGACCTCATCAGTCTGGAAACGGAGTTAAAGTCTTGCCTACACAAGCACCAGCCCCAACCCTATATACTGTGAGTTTCCTCAGGCAAAAAAAAAAAAATACATCCGCTTCGATCACCTGTGCTTGAGGTCCAAGATTCACCAATCCTGTTCATCAGCAGTCATCCTTCCACTGCTGGGGTACCACTCTGCACTAGTCCAATTGCGCCCCATGGCATGTGATTTTTGTCAATAACCGTCCTGTCATCTCCGTCATCACCACCATCTCGTTTCGTGCAACCCTGTGACTCCACCACCGCTTGCGAACATATCCGGAGGCAATCCCTGACCCGCTGACGACTCTGCTGACGACTAAGCCGACTCCACCGCCATTCCCGTCGCCCGTCCACCGCCACCTCCCACACCCCCACGCTCCTTTACTGCCATGTCGGTGGAAACGAACTCCCAGGCCGGTTCCCCGAATGCTTACAAGAATAGCCTGCAAGAGGAGGCCGACGAGCCCGCCAAGACGCTCAAGCAGGGCCATGGCGACCACAGCGAAGAGCATAGCGACGACCACGGAGACGGCCACGGCGACGACGAGCTCTCCGGTGACACCCGCAAGTACAAGAACGTCACCATCGACCTGATCCTCAACGTCAAGGGCGCTGCCGCCGTGTATCCCCTCCACCAAGAGCTCGTCCATTCGGCGACACTTCCCCCAGTACCGCGCAGCGACACAGCCTACACCAGTCCCCCCGCCGCGCGCAGCACTACCGCCCCGGGAGCGTATGGCGCGGGCCACCGCCTGCTTGCACGGGAACTGCCGTTTCCCACCGCACCCCATCCCATCCACGCCGGCGCCTATGGGCCCGCCCCAGGCATGGCTGCTGGACAACCCATGCTTGGACCCGCTGGACACGGCGGTCCGAGAGCTCCCGCGGGCCCCAGCGCAGGGTCCCTAAAGTTCCACGCCGTGCTGCAACCTCCCGCACACCACGCCACGCATCACGTCGCACCGCCAGAGATGGACACATTGCACGAGAGCAAGCGGGGGCGGCGGTTCCGGCGTCGCTACAACCAGATCGTGCGGCGCTACAGCTGCTCGTACCCCGGGTGCTCCAAGAGCTACGGCTCGCTCAACCATCTCAACACCCACATCGTCACCAAAAAGCATGGCCACCGCAAGTCCAAGGCCGACTTCCAGCATACCCAGTTCCCGGACCCCGCCACGGGACTCGCGCCCACGGCCGCGTACCACGACCACGGCCACTACCTGGCTCCTCCCATGGTACCCGCGGAGTACTCAGGTAATTACTGGTACGGCTATCGGCAGGGAATTTCGCAGCCACCGCCAGTCGCGCCCGTGGCCTCCATTCCCCAGCCGGGGCCGCTCGCATCCGCGCCCGCGCTCCCGCACCAGGTCCACCCGAACCAGGTCCAGGGCATGGGCTACTACTATTATCCCCAGGGGTACCAGCCGCCGCCACTCCCACCACCGCAGGGCTCGGGGGTGCTGTGGCCTCATCTCCAGCCGGTGTACTCCGTGTACTCGCCGTCGCCGTACCCCATGGCACCCGCGCCGAATCCCGCGGTGGCCCGTCCGCCAGAGCCGCGCGACAGCCTGCCTTCCAGCGAGAGTCCTGCCCCGCAGTAGGTGAGCTCATTACAGCTGCAGACACTGGGCATCACTGCACACACTGGCACCCCGTGCTCCCCATGCTCCCTGATGTACACCCCGTTGTACACCCTAATGCACCGTCCTGCGCCTCCCTCCACCCCAGCATAGTATTTATTCCTGTATTATACGTCGGGGACGCGTCCCTGATATAATAGACATCATGAGACCAGCCGTAGCCACCACCGGTAGCCGCTAGAGGCGTACCAACGTTTGCTCCCGACATGCCTGACCCTCCCGTCTCGTGCTCCGAGAATCCGGGCTGGATCGCACCTCCAGCCCACTTCTCCCTGGCGTGGGCCGTCACTTCGCAGGAAACCATTTGCCACAACGGCACCTTTTGTCGGGTCTGCGGCCGTAGCTGCAAAAAAGGGTCCTGTCTCGCTGTCCGCATCCGGCCCAGGCGCTAATTGCGGGGTGCGATTCCATAGTGCTGCTTGCAGCAGGATGCAACCCACTCACTAAGTCCGGTGTCGGTGACCATGCGAGGTGCTGCACCCACCCGCCCAGACGCTAATTCCGTTTCCAGCTTGCGTGCTGATTGCCGCGAGCCGGGCGGCTTGCATGGACTCATCGCTGGGCTTGCGCGGGCCCGCTGGATCGCAGCGGAAGAAAATATCCCGATCTAGGCAGGCCCGCTGCGCCCACCGGATTTAGCAGTGCTCAAGAGTTGCATGCTGCGCGGACCACTCTGCGCAGTGCCGCCGCTGCACGTCGTTCCGTCGGATCAACTCAGTTCCGCTCAGGTTCCGTTCCGGTCAGGTTCCGTTCCACTAGCCCAGCACTTCCACTTTCCACTTTGCACTCTCACCCTCCACTTCACTTTCCACTTCACTTCCACTTTCCACAATCCCCATCGCAACACATTTTGTCACGTGATGCGCCTCGACCAACCACCCTTTTAGCCACAAGCCAACGGGTGCGGCACACGACACCATGGCCAAGAAGAAGAGTTCCAGGAACAAGCCGTCCGGAGGCGGCGGTCCCGTGACCGGCGATGCAGCAGGGCCCAAGAACTTGCCGGATCCGAAGAGCCTGCCCGAATCGGACGCTTCCCCAGTCCAGGAGCCCAACGAAACAAACGACGCCAGCGAAGCCGAATCCAAGCACGAATTGCATACAGAGCCCCGGGACGTTCCGGGAGGCTCCCATGGGGAGTTCAATGAACCAAACGAATCTAACGAACCCAACCCACCCAACGAACCCAACCCACCAAACGAATCCAACGAACCAAACAAACCCAATGGAGATTCCGGTGAGCCCACACTTTCCAAACAGCCCGAGGTCTACCACGAGTCTCCGACACCAACGGTCTCCGTGGATGCTCCCCCCCAAAACTCTCTCTCCCAGCCCGAGAAACCGAAAAAGAGATTGACCCTCCAGGAAAGACTCGCTCTCGCCGCAAAGGGCAAGGGTGCAAAGAAACAGAGACTGTCGGAGTCGACGCCTCCCCCGTCGGAGATCCCCACGCCGTCCAGCCCCACGCCTGCTCCCACGCCTGCTCTGTTGTCTCGTGGAGAAAGCCAGGAACCCGAGGACGCTTCGCAGCCGGTTCGGCCAGTTAGCGAGCCGGTTTCTTCGCTGTTGACCGCAGAACAGGAGCTCGAGAGGTTGCGGGCACACGTGGCACTGTTGGAGGCCAAGAACGACAGCTTGAACCATCAGATCGGCATCCTCCGCTCAAAACCGTCGAGCAACTCGCCCCGCATTCCCCAGACCTCCCAGTGGGACAAGGAAAAGGACCAGCTCACGCGCGAGTTGAAGACAAAGTCCGAGACCATCCAGCAGCTCATGGAGGAGGGCCAGATGTTGTCGGTCAAGGAGCTCAAGCTCAACGAGACCATCAAGAAATTAAAGACGTCCAACGTCAATTTGGAGACCAGTCTCCGCGAATATGCCGAGAAAAACGACGAGCTTTCGTTGCAGTTGAGCGAGTTGGAAGCGGTGTTGAAGGCCCATGACCTCAGCTCGCTCACACAGCTCCTCGATTCGTTTTCCACCCTCAACCACGAGTTGGTCCAGGTGAAAAAACTGCTCGATGACGAGTTGAGCTCCAACTGGCAGGGCAAGTACAACGAACAGCTCAACCTCTGCAACGAGCAGGTATCAGTATCGAAAAGGACCGCCAAGGAGTTGCACCAGCTTAAAATCCAGTCGGATTTGAGCAAGAAACAGTTGAACCTCGAGATCGACTCCAAGAACAATACCATAGCCGAGCTCCGCAGCGACATCAACTCGTTGAAGCAGGAGAACTTGAGCGAGGTCACCCGTTTGGAAACCAAGATCGAGTCGCTCAGGCTCGAAATTGAATATTCCAACAACCACAAGGATATTCTGCATAGCGCAAATGGCGATGACAGTTCCGCCTCGAACACCCAGTCCATCGATTACGAAGACTACAAGAAATTGTCCAGCAACCACCAGAACCTCCAGCAGCAATATTTGTCGTCGCAGGAAAATTGGAAGACGATAGAGTCCAACCTTTTGAACAAGGTGGACCATCTTACCAGCTCGTTGGATGCGCTTCGAAAATCCAAGACCAAGATCAACGCAGAATTGAAGGAATTGAACGAGACCTTGGTGTCCAAATGCAACGAGCACGACCTCTTGGCACAGAGATTTGAAGAATTGGAAGCAGAGAACGAAGAATTGAAGCTCTCGCTTTCCGTGAGAGCTTCAGAGATCAGCGAACTACAAGAAAAGTCTGAGAAGTTGAAACAGATCTACGCCAGTGACCATGCCAACCTCAACTCAAAGATAGAGTTGCTCCAGGAAACGATCAACAAACAGAAGACTGAGGTCGAGCTGAATAATAAGGGCATCGAACTCCCAGACGATGGGCTCCTGTCAATCAAGAGGCTCGCAGACTCGGGTCTCAGCATCAACCTTGATCCTCCACGGATGCCCACTAGAGGCCTCTCCACAAGCAGCATTCCAGAGACCCCCTTGTCGTATAATTCCGCTGCCTGGAACGAAATCAAATTTGGCGAATCCTCGTTGACCCCAAACGTCAATGCAAGCAGCAACATGTTTGTGAACCAGAACAACTCGCTGACTTCGTTCCATGACGCCGATGACAGCTACGAAAATTCTAACGACACCTATAGCTTCAGAAACCATAGCAACTCGTTCAACCATGGCAGCATCGTGGGTGCTATCCCCACTGGAGGCAGCAACAGCAAGATCCAGTTGATCAACAAGATGAGCTCTACCATCCGAAGACTCGAGATCGAGCTCAACACGTTGCGCGAGGAGAACTCGCAGTTGGTGATCGACAAAGAGTCGACAGAACGAGAGTTGTTGAACAAGTTGAAGCTCACCGGAGACGTGGAAAACTTGAATACTCGAATCGAGGAGTTGCAAGTGGAATTGAACAAGAAGGATGCAAATGAACAAACGATGTTGGAATTGATCGGCGAAAAATCCGAGCAGGTTGAGGAGTTGAGGGCTGACATCGTCGATTTGAAGGACCTTTGCAGGTTGCAGGTGCAGCAGATGATTGAGCTTCAGGAAAAGAAGTAGCTGGGCCTTATGAGACATTGCATTGACCTCACCATTCACAATTGAAACTCCCACTACCATACCTGATCCATGTACATAAAATCAGTATTGCATGCTAATTCGAAACTACTGTAGCAACGAATACATGATTCCAGCGTAAGATGTGGAATTCTCTTCTTGCACCTACCATTCTGGACAATAGGCCGCCGCATAATATTGTGCGCACTAGCATGAATATTTTCTTGATTGTATAATTATGTATTTTGTAAAATTTATGTGAAACTACGAGGAATTGATGACAAGTGATTACGTGGAATTTGCCGGGGGAATTGCTGCAATGACTTGGTTCTCTACGTATCACAATAATACGATTTGCTGTGGAACATTGATAGTAGTTAGATTGCAAAGAAAGGCTATTTTTGGAATGTCAGATTTCTAGCGATTTCAAGATAGCTTTTCTTGGCCAGAGTCCAGTTCGAGATTACCATAGTAATCGTCCAGCTTCTATGATGTGGTTCGGGACTAACACTTTCCTCGGTACACTTTGTGATTACAACTATACACCTCCCCATACTACCCTCATCTTGATTCCTGCATATACCTCGATCGCCAGTACTGCGAATTTTTCAACCGAAGGTCATCTCTACATTAATACTATTGCAGCAAAATGGCAGGTAGGCTCGCCAACTCCACGGACCCCACGGGAACCTACATCTCCAGCATCATATCCAGACAAGGAAGAAACGAGGTCCAGTTTTTGCCGATAAATAGCACGTTTTCGCTGAGCAGCACTTTCGTCAACGAGTCCTCCATCAATAGAATCGAACTTGACGCCGACGACAACATCATTGACTATGCATGGGTCCACCAGCTGGCAGCATCCAAGGGTACCCCCAAGAAGAGCAACAAGAGAAAGTTGTCGGGAGCAGAAGCACCTTCCACCGAAGAAACTGGCTCGGTCACCTTGGCAGCATTACTATCGCATGGAGATATCTTGATATTTTCCCCCACCAGCGACGGACCCATCCACAGAATAGCCAATCAGGTTTCGTTGACCGGCTTGGTGAGTTCTGACGGGTCCATCTGGGCATATTCCTCGGAGGGCGTTGTCTACGAGGTTTCTGTCGAGCAGAGCAGCGTCAACAAAAAGGCCAACTTTGGCGAGGGTAAACAACCCGTGACCGCCATTGAGCCAGTGATATACTCCGGTGCAGGTGCCCCCAAGAACGGCACAACAGCATTGGTGGACACCTCCATACTTTATGTGACGGATATCTCGAAATCCAGAAAGAACAAGATCGTGACACTTCCCAGCCACGGCGAGGGTCCTGTAATCACAATCAAGCAGTCTCAGATACACAGCGAGAAGGTTTACGTGGCCAGAGACTCGCAGATCATAGGTTACGACCTCCACAGTCCCGAGCTGTTCAGCACCTTCACCGTCTCGGAATCATCGACTATTTCCAGTTTTCTCGTGATCCACGAGGACCAGAAGGAAGCACTCGTGGTGTTCACCTCTGAGGGCGTCCAGGTGTTCAACATCGATCCCGACGTGGTGCAAAAAGAAGAAACCCCGTCCAGTCTTATCCGCACATCATTCCACGAAAACGACATAATCTTCATTAACGCGGTGTACACGGCAGAATCTCGGCTCATAGGCACGTGGTACAACAATAACCAGCTCCGGTTCGCCAGCATCGACTGGCACTTCAACTCCGTTGGTGAAATCACCGTTCCCATCGATTATGTGTTGCCTCCTGCGGATTCCAACATCGAAGCACAATCCACGTTGGATATTCCAGAAACCACAGAAATCCACAACTTGCCCACGAGGGATCTCTACCACGACTTGGAGCAGCTCCTTGGTGCCGGTGACAACGAAAAGGTCGTGGCCTTGTGCTCTTCCAACGACGACGACTCCAACATCAAAGAAACCATCAAGCTTTTATCTGGAGACGAAAATTCCACCACGCTCCTCAATCGCTTGTTCGAGGCGGTGAGCCAGCACGTGGGCTCGGAGCCCTCCAGAAAGTCCTCGTTGTCCATATGGCTCAAGTGGATCCTTCTTCTCCATGGAGGTGCCATAGGAAGAGAACCTCGCCAAGGCGAGACCTTGAAAAACCTCGAGTCGGACTTGTCGAACGGAATGAAATTGTTGCCACATTTACTAGCCCTCCAGGGAAGATTACAGTTGTTGAAGTCCCAGGCACAGTTGAGAAAGAATATCGCCGATGGGGTCCAGGATGCTGACGATGATAGCGAGATCGAAAACGAGACCCAAATGCAATTGGACAGAGAAGACCAGGAAAGAAACCTTGTCTACGCTAACGGAGAGAACGACGAGGAAGACCAGGAAGCCGAGGACGGCGAGATGTTGAAGAATTTCGAAGCAGCCGAAGACGACGACGACGAAGCAGAGGAGTAGACATAATAAATAGAGTGGAGAGGATGGGTAGTGGAGGGTAGTGGAGGGTAGTGGATAGCAACTGCTTTGTGCTCTAGACCAACTTTACAGTAGCTCCGTTTGTATTCTTAATTCACGTCATAATATATCCTTGTAACCTACCAAATTTGGCTTGGTTGCTCATAATTCATGTCACGCTAGCACATTTCCCTCACTAGATATTCTTGGCACGCTTCGTTGACTCAGTCGGTGCTCAGGTGCTTTTTGAACCAGTCAATCACCAAGCCAGCGACCTTGGCAGGATTTTCTCTCTGCAAAAAGTGGCCCACTCCAGGAACGACCTCGACCTCGAAATTGGGCTCAGAGGCAAAGTGCTCCTTGGATAACTCAAAGAGGCTCCTCGACATACACCCGTCTTCCAGACCACCCAACACCAAGGTAGGCACCTTTTCAAAATTGAGTCTAAACTTTAACTGTGTGAGGTTGCGAGGGTCGAAGATGGCACGGTAGTAGCCAGTAGCCGAATGGACCACGCTGGGGTCCTCAAACGACGCCTTGAGTCTCGCAATGTCCTCAGGGGAATATTTCCAGGTGGGAGACCAGTACTTCCACAAGTAGTCCAAGTAACTGTTGTTGTCGGTCTCCTGGAGTCTGCTGAGGTAGAAGAATGGGATCTGCATCCGCACCATGTAGGACGACAACCACCCCTGGTTGGGTGCGGCGTGTAGAAGCGTCCATGGCTTGATCCCCCCAACGTAAGGAATCGCCAAGGTGGTCATGGAGGCAATCAAGTCAGGATACAACATGGCGGCCCTGTAGCTGACGAGAGCACCCCAGTCGTGGCCCACCAAGTGCACGGGCACCCGTGACGCCTTGAGACTGATGATCCACGCGCGGAGGTCGCCAGCCAAGTGGTTTAAGGAGTAGGCGGGTTGAGAGGGCTGGGAAGACCTTTCGTACCCACGCATCTTTGGAGCCAAGAGCAACACCTTGGAGTCGCCAAACGCTTCGAGGAGATCGTTCCAGATGCCCAAGTAGGTTCTGTTTTCGTCGGGAAACCCGTGGAGAAGAATTATCACTCTGTTCCATTTGCGGCCCTTGGTGGCAAACACGTCTTTGGACGAATGGTTGCTGAGGGTGGAAAAGCGAAGGGGTCCGTTTTCGAGGATCACCTCGTGGAATTGAGACATGGCACGTATGGGAAATTGCTGTGGAAAGCCGTCGTACTCGCTGGCCTGTATTATATATGGTTATGTACAGTAGACCAAAATCAGATGCAGATTGTAGAAATCATAAGCGTGGGCTGTATGCAGGACGCGGGCATAATCTGGAAAAGTGGAAATGGCACATGTGGAGGATAACGGTTGGTGCGAGCAGAGAAGACAAGCATTAAGGGCAGGGCGGTTCGCCTTAATACCGCGAACTTTTCGGGATGAACATTTTTCGGAATGAAGATTTTTGCGGGTTGAAGACCTTAGTATTATATTCAGATCCCCGAATTTTAGATTCCTCAGTTTCACCTAGATTAGCGCAGATCGAATTCCGTTCCGGGACTTTCCCGCCGAAATGTATTGTTCCCGTCGGAAATGTCCTCCTTGTCAAAAACTCTAAAATATGTCGTTCTCATACGGACAATTCACACTGCTGTGACCGTCTCTTTCACAGAGCCCACACCAGTCGTTCTTGCCAGCACTGGGGTCAATGCTTGTGGGAGTGTAGATGGGAAGACCTGACAGGTCGTCCTCTCTGAGATCGCTCACTTTTTCCGCCTCTGCCTCTGCTACTATGGAAGCATGTCTCTGTTGCTGCTGCTGGAGCTCTACCTTGGCATTTTCCACCTGCTCCGCTAGCACGGCCTCGAGCTTCTGTTCGAGGTCTCTGTTTTCACTAATGACCTTGCGCAACTCCTGCTGTGACGAGTCCAACTCTTTCTTGTGGAGCGTCTCGAGCTCGTCCAACGACGTCTGGAGATCCACGAGCTCGTTGAACGTAGGACGGATACTGAGCTCGTGCTTCAACTCGTCCACGGTGCTCTCCCACTTGCGGGCGTCCTTGAGCTCGTCCTCGAGTTTTTGGATGCGCTTCTGGGCCGATTCGTCGGCGTTTTGACTCTCCTCAATATTCACCGCTTGGACCCGTTCAACCAAGTTCTTTTCTATGATGGAATCCAACTCGGCCTCCTTGTACGCAAGCTTGGCCTCCACGTCCGTCAACTGCTCCTCCTTGTTGGCGTACTTGGCTTTCTCGGCCTTCAAGAGCTCGGTGACCTTCTTGTTCTCGAGATTCAACCGTTCGATCTCTCCCTCGAGCTGCTGGGCCTTGTTTTCGTAGAGCTCCTTCTCCTTCGAGTTATCCACCGAAACGCCCTTCTCGGACGACGCCAACTTCTCTTGCAAAAGTCGGATCTCGATGTCCTTTCCCTCGAGCTGCACCGCACTCTTCTTTTCTGCCATGATGATCTCCATCTTGAGGTCGTCGATCTGGAGCATAAGCTTTGCTATCTCGCCGTCACGGGCGTTCTTGACCTTCTCCGCCTCCTCGGCCTCCTTCGCCAATGCCACCAACTTGTCGTTGATCGCCTCCACCTGTTTTTCGTAGTAGGACTCATTTTCCTGGTGGGCTATGGACAAGAGATCGATGCTTTCCCGCCACTCCTCGCGGGCCCGCTCGAAGTCCGCCTTCTGCTTGGTCATCTTGGCGTCCTTCTCTGCCAACTGCACCTCGTATTCCTCGAGCAACGGCTGGATCTCGTTGACGGTCGCCCGGAGCTCGTTCAAGATCCCTGTCTTCTGCTGCATCTCATGAACAAGCCGCGTGTGCACGTTCTTGAGCTCAATGAGCTCCAACAGGCTCTCCCGCTCGCTGTGGTCCCGCGGACTCGTCACGCTTCGCCGTACTCTCTGCTTGGGCAAGATGCTCTGGTTGGCGTGTCCCGAGGGGCTCAACACGCCCTTGACCCCAGAAGAGAGCCGGGACCCGATCGACAGCCGCTTGGACCCGGACGGAGACGCGGTGGTGCCGTTGGAGCCCACGGTGAACGTGCTGGCCATGGATGGAGCCATGCTGGGCAGACTGGCCTGGCTCAGAATGCTGTTGCGGGAGATCACGGGGACGGGGGACTCGGTGGAGAGCTGGGGGTTGACCGCCTTGAGTCGTTCCTCTGGGAGAAAGAGTCCCGTGTTGGCGATCTCCACCTTGAAGTAGCGGATGCCGTTGACGTCGCCGGAGTTCTTGCCTCGGACGGTGGCGGTGGGGCCGATCAATTCCACGCCCGCAAACGTGCCGTTCTTGCCTCGGATGGGTCCGTAGTACCGGAGGTATCCGTAGTCGTTGGAGCCGGGCACCGCGACCTTGGTGTTGATGAAATCGGCCATGTTGTTGACGGAGGTTGGGTAAACACAAGCAGATCGGCGCGCGGTTGGGAGGTAAAGTTTGGGGCGGTCTAGCGAGAGCCGGCGCGGGAAAAAAAGGTGCGGGCGCGAAGGGTAGTGAGAGCTCGGCCGGTGGTAGCGACAGTCACCGTAATCGCAGCGACAGTCACCGCCAAGACACAAATCGCCTGACAATACCAACCCAGGTGACACACCCTGGCTGCTTCGTGTTCTCCCGCATTCTCCCGCGAACGCCCGCTGGAAAGAACGCGTTTTGAATGTTCCGTACGTATCCTCCTCGGGCTCCTCGTCGTCTAACTTCCCTTCTTTCCTCGTCTAATTTCTCGTCCTTCCCGATATTTTTTCGCGACCATAGTGACCGGTTCAATATTTCGCAGCCAAATCTTCCACTATGGAAAGCACAAGCCTTCGGTAGATCTGATTAGGACGCTCCAGAATCAAGTAATGATAGTATAACTGTCCTATATGAAAATTTGCGATCTCCACCAGAAGCAGATTGTTCACTCAATAGGTTTAAAAATTGTAACTGATGATTCTCCTCAGTGAAATCGTCCTATGCCTGAAGTAGCTCGACTCTGAATAATCATCTCTTCGAGAAGAAACTAAATAGGATTCTTTATCAATAATAAATTAATTATTACTGTATATATACTGTAGATAGATTTGAAGAACCAATTGCAATTCATTATCCTGTCCATACACTCCACATAAGTACTACGTCCCATTGTTATCATCGCACCATTATACTAATGCCTGTTTTATTTATTTCTTTGTTCCCATGTAAATCTTCACCTTCTACTTCCTTGCTCACTATTTCTTCACTATATTTCCTTTGCAGCAAATACCACAGGCTTAGGCTTCACTGGTCCTAGAGTCTTTGCAAGCTCCCATTTGTTACGTATCAACCCGGAGTAGTTCACAGCTGACTTTTCCTTCTTTCTCTCTGATTGTTGTGTCAACGCAAGAATATCAAAATCCCTCACCAAGTCATCGACGTTTTGCACCTTCTTTTTGGTGATAGAATCGACTTCGTACACCGCCTTCTCGAGATTCTTCACCACAACCTCGTTGTCGGTAGCTCTCGCTTTCAAAGGCATCATCTTGCGAATCAACTCGCTCTCGAGAGCTTTGATCTTGTTCATCTTTTTCCTCAAGTTTGTCCGCATGTTCTCGCTGACAAAGTCCAAAGCACGATCTTGGACATTTTCATTCCCAATGTGCTCCTTGGCTCCTTCAATAACCGCAAACAATCTATCGATGGTCATTCTGTTTTCTTGCGCCTTTTTCACTCTTTCAGCAAGTTCGCTTGACGACTTCTCTTGTTTTACCAACTTCTCCAATGTTGCATCGGCTTGCACCAAGAGATTGGTGCTTATGTTGGATATGTCCTCTAAATGGCCAAGTCTCCACAATTTAGAATATTTCAATAATTTGTTAGAGGTCAAATTCATATCGTTAAAGATTTGGAACTCAATCTGGTCATTTAAAGTCTCCGCATTTTCGGTGAGGACCTCCAACTGGGCTGTAGTCACGTTGATGATCTCCAAGAGCTTATCTTGGATAGGATTTTTGGTGCTTATCTTTTTCGTGAGTCCAGCAAATTCTAGCAACTCCTCGGCTTCAAGCTTTCCAGTTTCCCTCATGTAATCCAACTGGATATCCTCGATCTGTTCTCTGGTTAGAGGAATGTCAGATATTTCAGATTCGCTAATTTCGGCAAAGCTCTCCTCCGCACTCACATCGTCAAGGTCTTCAAACAAAACATTGTCCGCCTCATTGTCATCCTCACTCAGTGGAGACGAGCCCCCGTCGAATCTTTTCTCACTAGGAGACAGTGCCTTTGGAATCTTCGAATTCTCGAACGAGAATAAGGATCCCCCGGATTTGTTCTGTGACCTATCTTCTTGAATAGTTTTACTAAAATTACCAACCACATCGTCATTTGACTTACCAAAATCATGATTTTTAAATTTTTCGAACGCATTCTGTGAACCTCTTTTTGCTTCTTGAGGCAACGAAAGAGGAGAGGACTTTGGTTTATCGGAATCTTTCTGTGGAACGGGGAATTTCTGCCCCGATGGACTTGCTTCTGATGATAAGGAGACTTCAGGTGACTTGTTTGCATCGTTAGAGGTCGCCGTTGTTTTTAAGATATCAAACGGAGAGGATTTGGACTCTTTACCGGGCTCTGTAGCTTGCAGACGATTGAATGGTGACGTGAGATTCGCAACTGATGACTCCAGAGGTGAACTCTGTGATTGACCAAAGATATTTCCCTTTTTCAGATCTTTGAGTGTTTCGAATGGTGACAGTATATCTTTTGACTGAGAGTTTCCAAAGATGGGAGTGTGTTGTTGAGACTCTTGACCAGTAAGAGAATCGCCACCAAATATCGATTTTGATGTTGGAAGTTTGGGTTCAAATGCTTTGCCAAAAATATCACCGGAATCAGTGGATGAGCCGAAAGGTGAAGGTTGGGCAGTTTTAAGTGAAGATCCGAATGCACCAGGTTGATTCTGATATTTGCCAAATGAAGATGCAGATGAACTTTGCACATTAGTAGCAGAATCTTTTGTTCCGAATGCTGGTTTGCCGAAACTAAATCCTGTTTGTCCAAACCCTGAAGTAGGAGCATTGGAAGTGGGTTTACTGAGGTTTTCTAAGTTAGGGGTTTTTGGGGTCGCGGTCGCCGAATTGGCAATCTTAAACACATCTGCCTTTGACAGTCCAAAAGGATTTCCCACATCCAGAGATGAATTGAAAAGGGATTGTCCGAAAGATGGGATTTTTTCAGAAGGAGCCGGTGCTTTCTCTTCCACGATTTGTTTCTCGGTGTGTTGGTTTGAAGAAGACATAATCTGCAAGTCCGAAGTTTTAGCTAACGTAGTCCCAAGTGCTGTGGGCAAATCGGCTTTACCGCTTAAAAGAGCGCTCTTGTGCACAATCCACCAGGTGACAATATTACCGTTATTCAATAATGTGTACAACTTTGGAAGGCCCTTGACTTCATCCACTCCTGCGCACGGCGCTTTGATCACGGTGTCTGTTCTGGTGAGGTCAATAGCGGCGCCCACACATGTCAAGTCATCGGAAGTATCTTCGTCAAGCGGGAAAGTGGCACGTAAAACGTCCTCGGATGGAGAAACAGCTAAAACGGTGTCGTCCTTGATTTCCAAGGTAGACCAGTCCGAAACAACAGAAGACGCCACGAAAATGAAGGTTTCATCAGATATCCACTCTTTCAATGTGGGCGTATAGTAAGAAAGCGTCCTTGCAGGCCCTCCAAAGGGAACTGCCACATCTGTTTCGCTGGACTCGAAATTTCCGTCTTTCTCCTCAATAATGTAGGATTTTATGATGTGGTCGTCAATTTCGGACTCCAATGATTCGTATACGACAAACCACGTTGTGGGTGCCAATTGTTTGATGTAAACGGGCTGGAATTGGGCCAACTCTTCGAGTTCGTCCCCGGATACTTCCAATTTAATGGCGTCTCCGGAGTCCGACAATATATCTAGCGATCCCACGGTGGTGTAAAAGAGCCTGTCGTCACTAGACCATGTGCAACTCAAAACCCTTTCCGCGATCTTGGTGGGTTCTAATCCCTTGAACGTGTAGAGCTCACTATCCGTGGAAATCAATGCTAACGAGTCGGATTCTGATACGGAAAAAGACTTGACATCCACAGCGGATATCTCTGGAACAGTCTGGAGCTTCAATTCCCCTCTGGGCGTCACCAGCTGAAGCTTGGTGCCGTTCAACACGTAAAGTTCTGATCCTTGAGTGTTGAACCAGAGCTGCGTGATATGGGGATTTTCTCCCACAGAAACCTTCTGGAGGGCGCTCTCGTCGAACTCAGAGTCGATCACGTCCAATTGGTCAATTTTTAGCTCAATTCCGTTGGAAACGGCAAAATAGCCGCTGGCATTGTTGATGTCCAAAAGATGGAGATCATCCACACCAAACTGGTCAAGGTCCACGGGAACAGAGAGCACGTGACGTCCCTGGTCCCCGTGGTCCGGTGTGAGCTTGTAGCCGAAGTCTTCCGAGAAGATTTCTTCTATCGACATGCTTGGGCTGTTGTGTAGGCGAAGTTTTGGCATCGCACTATAGTGGTGCGCACGTGACCAATGCGATCACGTGGGGCGGTTTCCTGTACCCGTCAACCAACTCAGCTCCGAGGCCGATTTTGGAGATCTGGGGTTGCGAGGGCCACTGGCACAATTCTCACCATACAATGTTTCCGGTTTTTCTTTCGGTCGTAGGAAATCGCCTCTTTCGGGCGAAAGACGAATTTTACATTATTGGCCGATCTGAAGGGTCCCTGTGGGGTAGGGTTTACGAGACGCAACATGTGGAGCCAGAGGGATGTTGAGAACCGTTGCATTTGCAATATACGAGCTCTGCGGTCAATGGAACCGGATTAAAGAAAAATACGATGTGACGCTAACCTGGAGAAAGAAAGCCGGGGAGCGGGTGAAAACCTCCGAACCGCAGTAGTTAACGTGTTGGGGACTGCTAAGTGTGGAACCCTCTCGTTTGGTTGCATTTCTGGATCGCCGGGTGATGTTGCACTGGAGATTGGTATAGGTTCCATCGGCGAGTCGAATGTCGCGGGCTTGGAGAACGTCGCGACTTTTTCAGCCCCATGTCGGCGACTAGCAAATGTCTGTGTGCAGGACGGCATGGCTCCATCACACCACTGGGAAAACGTCACCAGCGGGACGTGCCCGAGAAAGCGGGGTGATTTGTAAGAACAGCTTGCCAGCGGTCCACACGACAGTTGGGAGATCTGAGATCAGTGCCTAATTGCCCAGGCTCGCCACCAGGGCCGGAATAACCCCATAAATGCTTCCGGCGCCAAGAGACGACTACGCGGGAACACTTCCTGTTTGGTGCTCCGGGCCAGGGCTCAGTTGCACTGCGCACCCCACAAAGGATTTATAGCCAGGAACTGCTACCCAGCGCGGCCAACATGTAGCGCCGTCCAGTTTTGAGGCTGACGGAGGAACGGCTGGTGGGGTGGTGGGGGAGGACACAGGAGGATACGAGGAGGACGGGGAACGCTCCGCACAGTACCCCTCCACACACCACACTTCGAAGGGCTTTTGTAGCACCATGTGATATGCTCTGATCTAGTTGTCGTCACCAACGTCCGGAATCCCCGGCCCACACCACGGAGGGTGATTGTCGGGACATCGGAGAATCTACCCACCATTTGTACTAGGAGCCCTGGTCCTGCGGCCGTGCATTGAATTCCCCCGCGGCCCCCACTTTTCCCCGGCCACACAGGCGACCCCCTTTTGCATGCGTTGGGGTTGCGGCGCCGTCCGGGAAAACTGCGTGCCACAAACAAACTACGAGCGCCTCGGGAAAATTATCTGCAGCTGGTGAATGACCCATACGAGGTTAAGATTACAGAAGAGAGGGAACAGGGTGCACCCAGCGAGCTGTGGAGGGCATTGGGCGGTCTTCTAGTGGCAATACACGCACCCCCACCACCAAAAAACCCGCCCTTTCTCCCGTTTGCGCCGCCCAAACAGCGCCCGCACCCACCGCTGACAGTACCGGTGGTGAAGTCACGTGCCGCGCGCCCGGATATCAGCCCGCCTGTGGTAAAAATCATAATCCATCCCTCAATCCACCATTTTGCAAGAACTATACTAGATTTTTCTGCGGCGCCCGATCCCGTTTCCCATCGCACCGTACAATAGCACCCGTGCAGCATCGCTACCTGCGCTCCCGCCCACTGCATCCCCAGAAGAGCCGCCCAAAAACCCCTGTTTTTCCGTCCGGCTCTGCCCCTATCTTGCATCACCGTCATAGGCCGTCTGGAATAGACGTCAGGCACTCCGAAGCATCGTCCACCGCACCACCAAGGCCCCGAGTGATCCCCCCGCTCGCCTGCTGCGCTTCCACCACCTTCCACCACCTTCCATAGCCGTCCGTCACCAACGATGTTTGGCACGCCCTATTCGCGGAACCAAGCGCCCTCGCACTTCAAGGACTCCGCCAGAAATGCGATCTACCAGCAGTTACCTCCGTTGGGGGTCACCAGCTCGCTGGCGACGTCGGTGCGATCGGCGCCGTCTCAGGTCAACACCAAGTCGCCCCTGGGATTCCGCTCGCTGACCTCGTCCATCTTCTCGTCATTCTCCGGCAAGCGCTCGGTCCGGTCGGCGCCGTCCATCTACTCCAGCTCCACCGCCACCATTCCCGAGGACGAGGTCCCGGTGCTGACCACGGTGGAGCAGCTCGTCAACGACATTGTTTTGCATGAAAACTACTTCCTCGACAAGACCCTTGAAAAGAAGCGCCAGCGCCTGCTCAACAACCAGAACCAGCACCTGCTCCTGCAGTTCCAGCACATGGGCCAGCCCGTGCCCTACGGCGACGACTTGGATGACGAGGAGCTCTACAAGATCTGCTTGGGCTCCGACTTGCAGTACCAGAACGTTCCCGAGTCGCTCGTCGACTGGAACTTGAACGTCACCCGGTGCAAGCTCATCTTGGTGCAGCTCCCGCTGATCACCTCTGCCCCGAACTACCAGTACTCGCACAACGCGTTGCCGCAGCTCGTCGGCGACTTGGCCCAGCTCTGCCACATCGTGTTGATCCAGCCGCACATCACCGACAAGGAGCTCATCTACACCCTCTTCTCGTCCAACCTCTACCAGGAGCACAACCTCGACGCCGCGTTCAAGAAGTCGGTGGCCGAGATCTCCGTGAAACAGTCCCGCTTGCTCCAGATCAACGACACCTCCAAGAAGAACAACGCCATCACCTCCATCGACAACCAGACGTTCTTGAAGTTCAAGTTCAAAGAGATCGCCATCCGCAACTACCTCATCAACCTCGCTGCCGCCGCCACCACCGCCAGCGAGTACAAGGAAAAGTCCGACGCCTTGAAGAAGGAGATCAAGCAGCAGCTTCTCCGGGACCTGGGCGCCGACCCCACCTCCATCTCCTCCAAGAAGATCAAGTTGCCCAAGGCCGACAAGAAGCGGTTGTGGGAGCAGGTGAGGCTGGATGTGTTCAAGCGTGCGGGCTTGGAGGAGTGATCCCCCTCCAATCCGCCTACAATAAGCCTCCCCAATCATTCCATCTCCACCCCACCATCCCGATATCCTACACCTGCATCGCAGTTTCGCTTATGATAATTACGAGTTTATTTCTGGAGTGCTCGGCACTCGCGATTGTGTTTACCATTTAACAAGCCTAAGCACTTATTAAGTCGTCGTAGGTAAAGTCCGTGGCTGCTGACAGCTGTAGATTGAATTTGCAGCTAGAAATTGTCTTTCACATTGTGACTTTTCACTGCTATCAAAAATCGTGTATTATTGTCAGATCCCCCGAATCTTCCACAGATGATAGAATTGTCTCTTCGAATTATTGCCAACTTTCAAAACCTCCGTTTTCCAACTGCTGAAATGTCTCTCCACATCCACTGTCAACCGAGAAATCCGAACTGCTGTCAGATGACCTTGGCTCAACACGCCGTCTCTGAGTACCCAAACTTCACCAATACTCAACTTTCACCAATATACCTCTCCAACTAAGCGTAGAGCTTTGTTTCTTTATTTAATATAACGCTATAATGTTGAGTGAACCCGTCTCCCTTAAAACTTCCGTCTCTTCTGCTGGAGCTTCTTGTAGTAGCCCTTCTTTCCGCTCCGCTTGCTGTCCTGAATCTCGGTGTACTTCCTCTTGAAATACTTGTTGGTGTCGTCGTCTTTCAACACTTCCTCCACCAACGTAGAGCCTCGGTCTTTCCGGTTCATTCTACTCGAATAGAACTCGGTGTTGCCCTCGATGATGGTCCCCATCTGGAAAAACTTGGGCACCTCCCACTTGTCCTTCTTGTAATGTCTCTTGGGGTCCAATGCGCTTCTGTGCTTCAAGATCAACAAGTCTCGTTTGAGCTCGGGAGTCATTTCCGGCTGCTTCATGTTATACCACTTATCTCCGGCGTCCGTGGGCTCCTTCTTCGTCACCTTGACCTGGCTGACAATGGGGTCGTTCACGCGCACCACGTCCCTTTTCTTGGACTTCTGTTCTTCTGCCCGTTGATGTATATTGGCCTCCAAGTTGGATGTGAGTTTGGGCAATGCAGCTATGGATTTCTTGACCTTGGCAAACTCCGAGGCTTCTGCTTCGCTGTCCTCGTCTTCTGCTTCCTCCGGAACCTGCTCGAGGTTCTTTTTCGTCACTCGGGAAAGCGCTCCGAAGAGGTCATCGAGACTCATCTCGTCTTGGGCTTCTGATTCTGGCGAAGTGTGCCCGGAACTCCCGTGTCTTTTCCTGCTGTGGTCGGACGAGAACGACTCGGTCTCGCTGGTCTCCACTATCGTCTCGGTGGTGCTCGAGTATTTGTGTGGAGTCATGCTTGGGTTGGAAGAGGGATGATTTTCTTTTCGATGAGGCACGCACTAGCGCTACCACTTTGGCGCTACCATATGCGACGCGCTACCAAATAAAACGCCCCGCAAATCTGACGCTACCAGATGAAAGGTTAGTAAAGTAATAAATACAAAAAAATTATAAGAAGCCCGGACCACGCACATGATTAAAGTCCAGGATTTTACTACGGTATTTCTCGTGCTGCTCTGGTCACAAGCGCTGTCTGAAAATCCCTAGTATCTGATAAACAAATCTTTCTCTGCAATCTGACTTCTGTTAAACTTCCACAGTACTTCGCATTATTGAGTTATAAGCTTTCAGATATTTCCTTGTGCAAACCCGTTTCCACTCTGCAATTTCCAGAATCGTAATACTTCGGTTTTGATGTACTCAAGAATTTCGGCGCTACCAGACGGTTGGCGCTATCAGACATGAGCTCCACCAAACACTTGTGGATACCGTGTCCTGCCAGATTTCGGGGATTACCCCCGAATTGGGGTGCTCGTCACACGCTTTTCATGGGTCTCCAATGCTTAACCTGCACTTCTACTTTCAAACTCGTCTATACGTAGATTTTACACTTAAATACCGTCAGAGAACCCGGCAACAACGGACTTGCCGAAGCCACCCTCCTTGGCAGCCAACTCGTAGTAGCCGTAAATGGTGGTGACGGCCAACAAGATCGATGTTCCCGAGCCCAAGGTGCCCACCAAGTCACAGAACACAGAGAGAGCTCCAATGGTGGCTCCACCGAAGGCAGCCGCCGTGGGAATGATCTTCTTCAACTCCCTGTAGGCGGAGGTGTCTCTGTGGCCCGCAATGACCAACCCCTGTTCCTTGAATTGCTTGGCGACGTCTCTGGGCGAAGAACCACTGATCTCGATCCAGGTGGTGGAAAAGAGAGCACACGAGCCCAACACAAAGGTGATGTAGACCGCGGTCTTGATGGGGTCCAACAACGCCTCGGTGAAGGACAACGGAGGCTGGATGTAGTAGGCGACACCGCTGACGGCAAACAACTGGGCGTGGCCCGGTTTGGCGTCCCAGCTGCCCAAGAGCTTGACAAAGATGTTGTTGGGCCATCTCATGAACAACATCTGCGAGATGATGAAGATGTTGGACGACAACGCGCTCTGGAGCATGATGGGGATGTTTGAGGTGTAGAACAAGCGGATGGGGTACAAAGCGTAGGGGCCTCTTTGTCTGGTGGACTTGAGCGGCAATTCCACGCGGAAGCCTTGCAAGTACACCACCAAGAAGAAGACGAAGATGGTGGCGAGCAACTGCAACATGTTGGGCAAGTTTCCTCTGTAGAACGCCTCGATCAACGCTCTCTTCTTGTCCTTGCGCGAGCCCAACAAGTGGAACAAGGCCACCACCGCACCTTCAAACTCGGTACCCTTGCCGTAGTTGGCGGTGGTGGGCGCAAACGCCTTCCAGAACACCTGCTCGCACACGTTGGTGGCGGTAAACAACGAAATACCGCTTCCCAACCCGTAGCCCTTTTGCAACAATTCGTCAAGAAGAATAACAATAATACCAGCAAACACCAACTGCAACACCAACAAGAAACACACGCCGACGCCCAACGACGAAGGGGGGCCGTACATCCCCGTCAACACGTACACCGTGGCCTGGCCCACCGCCAACAAGATGGCAAACAACTTCTGTGCCGTCTGGAACTGGTCCCTGTCGGCCTTGTTTTGCATGTCGACGTGGATCAACTTGGTTCCCTGCAACAACTGGAACACCATGCCCGCGGACACAATGGGGGTGATTCCCAATTCCATCAACGTACCACGGTTGGACGCCAACATCATTCTGAGCCAGAACAACGGGTCGCTTCCGTCACTGGAAACAATCCCGTACAACGGGATTTCCGACATCACCAAGAAGATTAACAACGTGACTCCGGTCCACATCACTCTTTGCTGGAACGACACCTTCCGTTCGGGGGCAATGACCTCTGGAACGAACGGAGCGAACGGCTTGACCAAATCAAGAACACGGAAACTCATGGTGTACCGGGTGGTTTTGGCCGGGGGAAAATGCTAGGGGCAAAAGGTTCGGAAGCTTTGCAATACAATGACTGTGCTAACCTGGGACAGCACCTATTAGATCGGGTTGGTGGCACAGCTTGTGTATAAAAGGATGATTGACGTGTTCGAAAACTTTTCAAAAATGTGTGAGGATTCGCGTGGAGTATACTGGGAGGTTGCAGGTTCGCAGAGTGCAGGTTAGCTGCGGGTGTAAACCTTCCTGTGCGTGCCCATGCAGGTTCGAGAATCCTTCCACATAATCAGTGATTCCTCTAAATGTCAGCACAAGCAAACAAGTCTGCTGGGGGGAAGACCTTACCTGCAGAGAACAAGTTCAACTCGGGCGAAGTTCTTGCGTATCTCTCGGAAAATTTCGCTGCCTATCTTTTGCAGGCTAAGCAGGACAAAGAAGGTGAAAAGATCAAGATCTACAGGTCGTTGGAGGCTTCCAGCCAGTGGAGCACCAAGCCAGCAAGAAACGTGGGCACCGACGTAATGGGTGAGTTGAATCGCTCGTTCCAGGGCTGAGCAGGAGCTGTATATCATCATTTCCATCGAGATAAACGAATAACGAATATTATCCCAAGGTTTAGCCCGAACTGCCACCTTCTTTTAAAGAGTTAAGTTGGCGTTACATTTCGAGCTACACTGGGAACCACCAGGTATGTGCAGTTGTGAGATCTGCACTAAAATAGACTAAATCGAACACTTGTATAGTGCAGTGCATATTGGCAGAAGATGTATTAAAATCGCGATCTGTAGGGTATAGTTGACCTAGGTAATTATCTCAGCGCTATATATTACGCAGGGAGTGGAAGGGGAACCCATTGGTGCAGTCTTGGTTGTTTAGCTGGGTCTAAACATTTTTTGGGAAAGGCAAAAATCACAGAACAAAATGAATATAAATAGCTTCCAATTCTAAATTGTTGCTTCCTGCGAAAGAAAGAGATTGCTCGAGTTTACTTTCGCAGTTTTACCATCTTCAATATGTTCATGTGGTAAATTTCTAGAAAGTCTAAAATTCTAGAAATTTTGAAAAATTTCGTACACACAAAAAACCCACATCACACGAACCAGAGTCTATGACTTTTATTGATATTACGATACCCAGAACCACAACGAATCTATCCACAGTCATGGCACCTAAATCCTGTAAAAGTCTAAATGCCTTTGTCTACAAATCGCAAATACGTGATAGACCAAATAACTTGAAAAAAAAAAGCCAGACCAAATGAACCTGCTTCGGTAGACAGAATCAGATACTCTTCTACCCCAGTCTTGAAGTCCCCGAGGTCTTCCTGTCCAAACGGTGGGGGTCCTGCATGCATCTTAACACCGAATCCAAGACCCCGGTCAGCTCAAGAACCAAGTTAGCCAGCGCCACAAAAACAGCAGGAGCAAACCTCCAGCACCACAGGACCCAACCCACCACCTTTTCGGCCACCAACAGCTCTGTCTGCGCCAACTTTTCACTGCCCATTTCTACTGACCTTCGCGTCCTGCATACAGCACGGTGTCTTGCTCTGTATGTATCTTGGCACAGTGCTCCAGCGCTGGACCAGCAAGTTTTGCTTAATTCTCGCTTCCGACGATTGCAAACGTCATAGGACGGTTGGGATCGCCAACTGTGACGTGTTTTTCCGCTGTCAGCTCAACATCGATGCCTTTTCGCTCTCAGGGACTGCCCCCTCCATCGTCTCAACCTGGTGGACGGAGCCGCTTCAAAATGCCCCAGCGGGTTCCGAGAATTGCCGAGGCATGGTGCAGCGAGGCGGTACCGCGGGAACCTCGAGATTTGTCGCTAGGGCCACGTCCGCTCGCGGTAGCCTCCCGCAAAGTTTTCACCGGTACTGCCGCGGCAGCAACACCAGTGTCGCGGTAATACGCGCCTAGGCTCACATCCTCCGAGCCGAGCCCCGGTCCCTAGTTTGCCCGGGTCATTTTTTCTCTGCGCAAACAAAGTCTGGGGAAAAGCCCTATAAATACCGCGGGGCGTCCCACGTTGAACCATCGAACACACCACTAGTTTCATTTGCCTTCACCCCACCACATTTCCACCATGCCTAACTCCGTGTCCGAACAGATGAACGTCGAGACCGACATCGTCACCCTCACCCGGTTCATTCTCGAGGAACAGCAAAAGTACGCGCCCCGTGCAACGGGTGAATTGTCGCTCTTGTTGAACTCGTTGCAGTTTGCCTTCAAATTCATTGCCCACAACATCCGCCGAGCCGAATTGGTCAACTTGATCGGAATCTCCGGTACCGCCAACTCCACTGGTGACGTGCAGAAGAAGCTCGACGTGATTGGCGACGAGATCTTCATCAACGCCATGAAGTCGTCCAACAACGTCAAGGTGTTGGTCTCGGAGGAGCAGGAAGACTTGATTGTGTTTGAGGAGAGCGGGGGGCGTTACGCCGTGTGCACCGACCCCATCGACGGATCCTCCAACATCGATGCCGGTGTTTCCGTGGGTACGATCTTCGGAATCTACCGCTTGAAAGACGACTCCAAGGGCTCCATCAACGACGTGTTGAGAAAGGGTACTGAAATGGTGTGCGCGGGATACACCATGTACGGTGCTTCGGCCCACTTGATGTTGACCACCGGCTACGGAGTCAACGGATTCACATTGGACACCCAGTTGGGCGAGTTTATCTTGACCCAGCCTAACTTGAGGATCCCCGAAAAGAGAGCCATCTACTCCGTCAACGAAGGTAACTCGTACTACTGGCCCGAGTACGTCAAGAAGTACATCGCCGACTTGAAGTCTCCCCAAGACGAGCTCAACGGCAAGCCCTACAGTGCCAGATACATCGGGTCCATGGTGGCCGACATTCACAGAACGTTGTTGTATGGAGGCATCTTCTCTTACCCCGCAGACACCAAGAGCAAGAACGGGAAGTTGAGAATATTGTACGAGTGTTTCCCCATGGCCATGTTGATGGAACAGGCGGGAGGATCCGCGGTGAACGACAAGGGCGAGCGGATCTTGGAGATCCAGCCCAAGGGCATCCACGACAAATCGGGCATTTGGCTTGGGTCCAAGGGCGAGGTCGACCGTTTCGTCAGCTACATCGAATAGAGAATATAACCTCAGCACTGAAACGTCCGTAGAGCGCTGGCTTTTTTGCCCTGTGAAAAGTCCGGGGAAGCGCGACATCCTCCCGGCCGATCCCGCGTATCGCGCCAGTCACCCCATGTCGCGTTCCTCGCCCAGAATGTCGCGCGACATGCCAGTCGCACGGGCCATATGACTCTTTGCGGCCAATCTCATACCCGTTCCTAAACCCACCACTCTTCTTTTGAATTCCTCCACATGCACCAGAAACACCGCCCGGGCGTCCTCCACCGGGTGTGCCACCACATCCGCTGGTACTCCAACCGCCACTTCTCGCTCGCTTCCCTCAAGCGCATCGCCTTCGCCATCTCGCTCCTTTCGTGTCTTTCGGCGGGCTCCATCATGCTCTTCTCGTTATTCTCCACAGCGCTCCACGAGACGGTGGGGTTGTCGTACCTCGAGATCAACTTCATTGCGCTGTTGTCTGCGATCGGAATGTACTTGTGTCTCCCGGCGTTGGGGTACTTGGGCGACTGCTACGGTCCGGCCGTTCTCTCGTTGTTGCTGATTTGGTTCTTTTGCCCCAGCTACTTCTTCAACAGCGTGCTCATTGCCCGCCTCCAGGGCGTCACCCACAACACCGAGCAGACGGTGGCGCCGGCGTACGTCTACGGCTTCGCCGTGGCGTTCTTCTTCATCGGCTTGGCCACCTCCTCGTTGTACTTTGCCAGCGTCATCACCTGTGCCAAGATCTACCCCAACCAAAAGGGCTTGGCTATCTCGTTGCCCGTCACCTGCTACGGCTTGTCGTCGTTGTGCGGCTCCCAGCTCATGAAAATAGACTACTTCAAGCAGCCCGGCTCCCGCTACCTCGACTTGTACAAGGTGTTCAACTTCTTTGCCGTGCTCTACGCGTTCATGGGCGTGCTCAACTTCCTCTCCAACTCCATTGTCATCGTGGAGCAGGACATATTGTTCACCTCTGCCGACGAAACCACCCCGTTGGTCCAGAGCCAGCACGACGGCCTCTTGGCCGACAACGATGCGAACAACGCCGGTGACGACGACGACGACGACGAGTCCAACTCGTTGCTTCCCCAAAGATCCATTATCGAGCCCCAGAACCACTACCAGCGCTACGTGCTGTTCTTGAAAGACCACTCAGCATGGACTCTCCTCGTGGCAATCACCCTCAACCTAGGTCCCTTGGAAAGCTACCAGGTCAACTTGGGCTCAATCTTGAAGAACACAACACACCACGTGGACCTCTCCAACCAGGTGAGCATAATGGCCACGTCTTCGACCATCAGCAGACTTGTCATGGGCGGTCTTTCCGACTATGTGTCCTCCGAGAAACGGAGATATCCCATCTGCCGCATCTGGCTTCTTGTGTTTGTACTTGTGGTGGGTATCATTGGCCAAATAAGCAACATCTACGTCAACAAGTCCAACGAAAAACTATACTACATCATATCTGCATTGAATGGATTCTCCTATGGAGGTCTTTTCACGATCTTGCCCACGGTGGTTGCTTCGATCTGGGGCATCGACGTCATGGGTTCCACCTGGGGCTCTTTCATGGTGGCACCGGCCATTGGTTCGGTCACATTTTCCTTATTTTATGGTAGACAGGTCGACATCAAATGTACAGTTACCGGTGCAAGCTGTTTGAAGCAATACTTCGATGTCACCAGTCTCAGCATGGTAGGCAGTGTGGTACTTGTCATGGTTGCATGGAAGGCGTTATGGGTGAAGAGAGGGTTTGCTCTCTTTTAATGAGTCATGTCACTGTTCTAATAGAAACATTCATATTTTACGAATTGCATTGGATGAATATTTCCTTAACCAATCTCATCAATACACGAACACAAAATCGAGTCTCTTGCTGCCTTCATGATCGGTCTTCGTAGCATAATAGTTCTTGTCGTGGGCACTCATTTTTTCCCACTGGTGCTGTTTCTGGCTGTTCTTGAAACGGTAGAAATACCTCGCAAAAAGACAGGCTCCAACAGCTGCCATAGAAAGGATGATCAACTGTGAGTTACCACGGCGATATAGCGGAGCATCGTCTTCTCTGTAAATATTCGAACCGACAATCCCTGCTGCCTGAGAAAAGATATTCACCATTGCAGCCGAAATCGCTCTGGCTCGAACGGAATTTGCGTTGGCAGAACACCAACTGATTGAGATGGCCCATGATGGTGGATGTGCAAGGAGAATCGTCAATAGTGCATAAACGAACCACTTATTGGAATTGGTATCCAGCCATATTCGTAGTGGAATCAAACACGAAATTACCCATATTGGAACAGCCATTAAAACCAACGCATTGGACCTTAGTATGACGGAGGAATAACTCATTCCCAACATAGTGAGAATACTGATGACGTTGTAAGGAATACTTAGGGCGTTTGTCTGGAATGTGCTGAATCCCAAGCCTCTTAGCAATAGCTGCAAATACTTCAGGACGGGACTAGCACAGAGATCATTTAGAAATCTGATGATATAGATAGGCAACAAGTCGAAATTTAAGAGCGTGGATAGGAGCTCTCTAAAACTCACAGGTTCTCTGTTGTTCATATCTCCCTTCGAAGGGTCGTCCCGTAGTATCCTGTTGACCAAGATTTTCTCCTCTCGTTTGGTGTACCATCCATCTTTTCTATACCATGTTCTAGTCAGAACTGCAGAAGATGGCATCTTGAAATATGCGGCTATTCCCACAACAATGGTGAAGAGACCCTCGATGATGAACATCCATTTCCACCCCTGAGGAACGGCCCGTGTTGAGATCCTCAATAATCCAAATGCCAGCATGCTCGATAAAATTGAGGACAACGGGTTTGCAATATAAAAATAGGCCAATCTGATGGGCATTTCGGACGTGGTATAGAAGTAACTCATCCACAAACAGATCTCGCATATGAATCCGCCCTGAAGAGCACCCAAAAGCCCACGAGTGATATAAAACCCGAAAGAATCTTTGAGGCAGCCTTGGAAAATCGTCACTATACTCCAGAGCACAATTTGGACAGGAATCCATATTTCCACCCCCACCTTCTTCGAAATAAGCTGCGAAGGCAATTCTGCTAGCAAAAAACACACCAAATTGATGGTATTTCCCGTGTTCAATTGGTTGGTGGTGAGGTTCAAGTCCTGAAGAAAATTATCCGCCAATGCCTGCTGTAGGTTTCCTCTATCAAAGTCAAGGGCGACGAACATGACCAACGCCCAGAAGGTCACGTAGTAGTCATTCTTGCGGACAATCATCCGCTCCTCCTCTCTGGAGTATGTGAAGTCCGGATCAAACCATTCACGACATTCATACTGGGTCTTTTCATACAATTGTCTGTAGTACTCGGCGACTACTGGGTCTTGGAAGAGGTGTGGATCGCTAGCCTCAAGCTCGTCCAGGCTGTAGGAAACAAGCACTTCCTGGTTCTTGTCTTTCAAGGGAAACGTGCCATAAGCTGGACCAGCGTCCAAGGCAGAATAGCCCATACCAAAGACCAATTGTCGTAAATGAAGCGGTCATCTCCAAGATAGTAACGTCCCTATATACCCTAGTCCAGGCTTCCTTGTTCAGTAACACGGTGGTGCTGTCACAGTCAATGGTCAACTAATGTGGCTCTGAAATTAGACCATAGCGGCTGCGAATCTGGATGAACCACAGAGGTAGTGAGATCAGGAAGGTCAGGAAAGGTCAGATGACAAAGCACGACGAAAACATCCACAGCCCAGAACTAAATGCAATAGCCACTAGGGTTGGTCTCCATTGTCCACCTGGTATTGATTTGACCAGATTGGTGAGTAATCTTTTCTCGCAAGTGTTGTCATTTTCTGAAGGCACGTAAAACATCCAAGCTTCACAACCAAGAGATTAGACAGAAATAATGGCACTGTTCCACGACATAAGGCAACTCCAAGCTTCGGACTTTGTACGCGTCGGGTTTCCCGTTCTTTCCGTACTTGAAACAGTCCAAAATTACCTAATCCAGTACGGTTGCGGTAGGATTATTAACCCTGGCTTTTGCACCCTTGGACCCTGATGACCGAGCACCGCAGCAAGTGTTGCAATAAGGTTTCCTTCAGGTTTGTTGGCGGGCATGTGAACCAACTATAAATAACGGAAGCTGCTGGCACTTTCCGGTGGCTACTCCAAATTACTTCGCCACAATGTTTCTAGCCTCTACGAGAAATTTCGCCAAAAACGGCAGATTGTTCCCTTCTGTTGCCTACACAGCGAGCAGATCCATCCGTCAGTATGCTGATATCCCACTCTCCACCCAAATTACGCTTCCAAACGGTACCAAGTACGAGCAGCCTACCGGATTATTTATCAATAACAAGTTCGTGCCAGCAGCAGCTAAAAACGTGCTCGAAGTGATCTCGCCTTCTACAGAGGAAGTGGTGACCTCCGTCTACGAGTCTCGTGAAGAGGATGTCGATATTGCCGTGCAAGCGGCCCTGAAAGCGTTTTCTGAGTCGCCCTGGAACAAGGCCGATCCAGCTCAGAGAGCACGGGCATTAAACAAGCTTGCAGACCTCTTGGAAGAGCATGCGGAGATCCTTGCCTACATCGAGGCTTTGGATAATGGAAAATCCATCGCAAACGCCAAAGGTGATGTGGAATTGTCCGTAGGATGTGTCAGAGCCTCCGCTAGCTCTGCTGGGAAGCTCTTTGGACTGGTGGTTGAAACTGGGGATGAATACTTTAACATCACCAGAAAGGAGCCCTTGGGCGTGGTGGGCCAGATCATTCCCTGGAATTTCCCACTTTTGATGTTCATTTGGAAAATTGCTCCTGCATTGGCTGCTGGAAACACTGTTGTACTTAAGTCCTCGGAAACAACACCTCTTTCGGCACTATACGTCAGCAAACTTGTCCAAGAAAACAATTTGTTCCCACCAGGCGTGTTGAACGTTCTCAGTGGTTTTGGAAAATACACCGGAAATGCCATCACTGAACATCCCGACATCAAGAAGGTAGCTTTCACCGGTTCCACTGCTGTTGGTAAGCAAATCTATGCCAAAGGCGCTGAGACGTTGAAGAAAGTCACTCTAGAATTGGGAGGTAAATCTCCACACATTATCTTTGATGATGCAAATCTAGATGCTGCTTTGCGGGCTGTCGTTGCTGGAATCTTCTACAATTCTGGGGAAGTATGCAGTGCTGGCTCTCGTCTTTACGTTCAGGAAGGCGTGTATGATGCTTTTATTGAACGGTTTGTTGATGTTGCCACAAACGGAATTAAAGTCGGCGACCCATTCCTTGAGGACACTGTCCAAGGAGCCCAGAACAGTGCCAAGCAATTGGAGAAGATTTTGAATTATGTTAAGATCGGCAATGATGAGGGGGCCACTCTTTTGAGCGGAGGCGAAAGATTGCCTCAGAAGGGATACTTTTTAAAGCCTACCATTTTCGGTGACGTCAAGGAGAACATGAGAATTGTCAAGGAGGAAATTTTTGGTCCTGTTGTGACCGTTTCCAAATTCAAGAGTGACGAAGAGGTGATCAAGATGGCCAATGATACTGAATACGGTTTGGCTGCTGGAATTCAAAGCACCAATTTCGACAGAATCATTGACGTTTCGAGAAAGCTTCTGTCCGGCACTGTTTGGGTGAATACGTTCAACGATTTCCATCCCATGATTCCATTTGGTGGATACAACCAATCTGGCATTGGCAAAGAAATGGGAGAGGAGGTGTTCAGCAATTACACCCAGGTCAAGTCGATCAGAGCCAAGCTTAACTTGTCGTAGCTTGACAACGAATCAGAATATATGATATGATAGATGGTGGTAGTATCAAGTGCTAAGTAGCCCCGAAATCCCTGATCTTGAGGTAAAAGACCTCAGACGTAGAATCGTCTCGAGAAATAGCCATGCCCTGAAAGATCAACAGTTTCACGAGCATAGCAGTAACACTGGTAGGAGCCACCTGAACCCACTCATCCGGAGAAGCAGTGAGCAATCTGTCCAACATCACCATGATCAGCTTGATGGTGGACTTCAAAGCATCGGAATCGAGCACCTCTTTGTTTTCCCAATTTTGCAAGGCGAGGTATTTGGTCAACACCCGTTTCAAATGCAAGGAAAGGAGCGACGACATTTTGCTGGCATCCTTGGCTTTGGATTCAAGAGCTTCTTCCGATTCTTCCACCAACGAAGCCTTTTCTTGGATCAGGGTGAGTTTGAGTTCCATTTGCTTCAATTTAGACAGACCTTCTTCGTTGAACTTGCTGGCATGGCTTAAGATCTGGCGATAATCTGAGAGGAGCAGCACCAACTCCTCGGGATCCACCATCGACTCCCTAATATCGTCGATCAATTGAGAATGCTGCTCTACTGAGCTTTGGAATACCGTGGAAGCGGTGGCGGAGCCAATCACCTCATCTTTGTCCGGAATAAACGGGACCTTCGCGTAGCTGTCGTAGAGAGCAACGATCCGTCTCTTTCTGTAGTCGCTGTCGCGATTTTCTGATGCTTTGAGCGAATCAATGGCCTTGTCTGCTTGTGCAATAAATTGCTTAGTTTGAGCAATCTCGTTGCGTAGCCTTTCCAAGTATGCGACATCACTAGAGGGCGTGACACGCGTATCACGTGTCGACACACCTCCGGTGGCCTCTAGAAGGCTTCGTACGGTGTCTATTCGGGTCATTGGGTGTGTGGATCGGATGTTAAACTTTGTTGTGGTTGTCAAAATGTCGCGGCGTGTGCAGCCGTTGAAACCACCGATGTCGCGTGTCGCGGAAGTTTCACTAATCTCCATGATTTGAAAAAAATCATTCAGCTCGTATATCGCCATACACCAACCTTCCCCGATGTCAGCCGTGTCACAAACTGCATTACAGAGTCTCGACGAGTCTTCTAGAAAGGATATCCTCCAATTTGTCGAGGCGGAAAACTCCAAATCAAAAGTGCAAATGTCCATTCACAACTTCACCGATATGTGTTTCAAGAAGTGCAATTCCCACAAATCTATAACCTCGGGCCATTTGGACTCCTCCGAGGAACAGTGTTTAACCAACTGTTTGAACAGATTTTTAGATACCAATATCAAGGTCGTCCAAGCGTTGCAGGGCTCTCAGAAATAGTCATTGAAAAGTTTGGCACTGGTTTCAGTTGGTGGATAGAGTATTTTTTACGCCAGTCTTACGAATTTCCATGTATATAGTCGACCCATTACAGTAAGATCGGAATGTATTATATTTAACAGACACGTAGTCTGGCGAGTTCCTCAATATAATTATCAAATTATTTCAAGCCCACGGAGTCCAAAACAGGTTCGAACTCGGTCCAGTCGTGGCCGAGAGCTTTCAATCTGATCAAGTTTTCCTTGATTCGCTGTGAAAACTCGAGATTCTCGTTCTGTGTTTTTGCTAGTCTTTTTAGCAATACCACCCAAGACCCGACCATATCATACCTGTGTTCTGAAATGAGCTGCTTTCCCTTCTCATCGGACCCTTCAAATTGCTTTATAATCGTGTGTTGAACTGAAAGAGATTCAAGTACCGCATCCGTTCCTCCTTCATGGTCTAGCACAAACGGGTTTGTAATTGTTTGGCACAACACAAAGTTAATTCTGGACACCGAGATCAAGACCCTGTAGGTGAGGTGTTCTGAAATAATTTCGTTGAGCAGCTTCAATGCGATAGTTATGACAGGCATCATGGAGTCCTTTTCTGACCGGTTGAGCAAATTGGATATGGTGGGAAGAATGTATAATGTGACGATTTCGATGTATTGCAGAATGACCGAGGTGGTTTCCTCTCTAATAGATAGAAGTGCTGTGAGGTCCTGATATGCAATCTCCAAAACATGACTGGATGTGTTTGTGGGTGTGATCGGGGGAGTGTGGGATAATGCTTTCTTTGTGAGTTCGACAAATTCATCCAATAGTCTGGATTTCTCTAGTAGATGAGATGTTTGATCTAGAGAGTTCGATTTTTCGAGAAAAAAGCCCTGGAGCTGCAAGAACTGGAACTTGAACAAGGGATCATGGTCGTCGCCCAAATTCAACAAAAATGACGTAATGATGTTCCATTTTCTGTCGAGCCAACCCCGCTCGATCATAGATATCAAAAACCACACCATGGATATACACTTTACCTTCTTAGATCGTTTCCAGTTCTGTCTGAAATCTTCCTCTAATATCTCCTTCTTGGCGCCTCCGTAGCCCAATCTGGGCTTAAGGCCGCCGTGGAGCCTATTTGCAGTATTCGGCTTGAGCAACGACTTGGGGCCACTCGAGATGTTCGGAAGCTTCAAGAGGTTTTCAGCTACCCGCTCTATGAACCCGTCGATGTTGTCAATGACGTGCTGGTGTAAACCTTTGTCATCAAAGATGCCCTGTACTATCTCCGAGTTGATTAAAGACGACCAGGGAGTGTAAGGGTCGATATGATCCGAACAGAGCTCTATGAGATCCATGGACCCCTGAGAAAGCTCACGATTCTTGATGAAAAGAACTCGTACTATTCTAAGGCCATAGTAGTTCTTTAGGGCCTGTTTCGAAGGATGCTGTAATTCGATCTCCCAGCTGTTCTGGATAGGAATGTCCAACAAGCCCTGTAAATAGAGCACCAATGGTTCAAATTCAGCTTGTGAGAGCTTGTGTAGCACTAGGTAAGCCTCAAGAATTACGTGAACCCGGTTCACGGTCTCTGTTAGTAACTTATCATTCTGAAGCAGGTCAAGGATGATGAAAAGATTGAGCTGATTTCGGATAATAATCTCTTCTATCAAGGTAACGTGACTGTTTTCAAGCTCAGCTGCTCCCAAGCTGTCGAAATTGGGAACAGGCCGCTCCTTGGAAAGAACCCATGTTGGTGCCATTGGCTGTCTAAAGACGGCACCGGAGAGTTGATATGTGAAAGCACGTGACCCCGATCTGAGATGTATAAGCTCTGCTAGGAAAAGGCCAGTTCTGGGTGAGTCCAGGTGAGACTTACAGGAGACCACCTACTATACTCATAGTATGGACTCACCAATTATAGCCCCTGTTACATCTGCACGCGTGTCTATTCACCACCCACTTATTGCCCGACCTTCGCGACCGGAACTCGGTTTGCACGTGACATGACCGGAACCATCTCTCTTAGATCAACACCGATTGAACTTTTACAACCATTACAATGTTGAAGCGGTACTTTTCCCGGAGTCTCCACAGAGCTCAGTTTCCGCTCCGGATCTCTCCGGAAATCCAACAGGCCCTTCATGACCGCAGCAAGCCGGTGGTTTCGCTCGAGTCGACCATCATCACCCATGGTCTACCTTACCCCAACAATGTTTCCATGGCCCAGAACGTGGAAAAAGTCATCAGAGATCACGGGTGTATTCCTGCAACGTGTGCTTTCATTGAAGGTGTTCCTTATGTGGGGCTTCTGGCTGAACAATTGGCGATTCTAGCCGAGGTTTCTCAGACTAGTACCAAAGCCAATAAGGTCTCTAGGAGAGACATTGGCTACACTATGGCCAGTCGGATTAATGGTGGGACGACCATTGCGCTGACCATGATTCTATCTCATATGGCGGGGATTCAGGTGTTTGCTACCGGTGGCCTAGGTGGAGTACACAAGGATGGGCAAGTCACGTTCGACGTTTCTGCGGATTTGACGGAATTGGGAAGAACTCCGGTCACGGTGGTGTGTTCTGGACCAAAGTCGATCTTGGACATTGGTCTCACCATGGAGTATCTCGAGACACAAGGCGTATTTGTTGGTACCTACAATGATAACGGTCGCGAGACAGTAGAAGTACCCGGGTTCTATTGTCGAGAATCGGGAGTTATGTCGCCCTACTCGTTTAAGACGTACCGGGAAGCAGCCCAGATTATCCACAATCAAAACAATGTCATGGGACTTTGCTCCGGGAATGTTATCTGTATTCCTCCGCCTGAGGAGACCGCGTTATCGTCCAGCTTTATCAACGAAATTATCCACAATGCCAACGACGAAGCGAAGGCCAGAGGAGTCGGTGGGAAACAATTGACTCCGTTCCTTTTGGCAAAAATAGCAGCAGACACCAATGGAAAGTCTGTGGAGTGTAACGTTAGCTTTGTGTTGAATAATGCCAAGCTGGCTGCGAAAATTGCATCGGAGTTGCTCCAGCAGGAAGTAAGTATGGAGAAACCATTTCTGAGCGCAGCTAACAATTAGGGACCGAAGGTCGGTGGTGAAGCTCCTTCACAACTACACGTTCTGGAAAATACACAAGAATCTGCTAGTCAAACAAGTCTGAAAAATTCGGAGAAATACTTTCCGGACAAGGTGTCTACGCTTGTCATCGGATCTCTAGCTTTGGACACCATATCAACGGTTGCATCGGATATGAGGATGCACGACTCCAATCCCGGCTCTGTGACTTCTTCCATTGGCGGAGTAGGGTACAATGTCAGTTTAGCTTGTACTTATGCGTTGGAGGCAAAGAACTCTAAGGAAACCTGCAGACTAGTTTCTGTTGTCGGGGACGACTTTGCTGGAAGGTCCATCTTAAACTCTTTGAAGGAGAAGGGGATAGACCATACAGGAATTATTATGTCTTCTGAGAACTTCACCGCACAATATACTTCTACCCATAGGAGCGACGGAGAATTGGTTGTGGCGTGTGCTGACATGCAAATCATCGAACAGGAATTTGCAGACCATATTAGCAAGCAAATCGACCGGGCCCAACCTCAAAATATTGTGATCGATTGCAATGTATCTTCGCGTGAAATGAATAAAATCCTCCACCACATTCAAATAAACCATAGCAGTATCAACGTCATAATAGAACCAACGTCTCATGCAAAAGCTGCACGGATTGGTCACCTCAGCACCGGAGTCTTTCCCAATAATATTATCAACTTGGTGACCCCCACCGCAGCAGAAGTTGAAGCCATGTACACGTCGTTCAACAACAGTGGTAAGTTTGACGATTTCGAACACTGGTTCCCCATGCTCGATGCTTTGGGTATCAACTCCAATTTTCGAGAGAAACTCAACATGCTTTCCACAAAAAAGAATTACCATATTTTGAAGAAGCTCTTGAAAGACGGTACCTTGCAGCAGGCATTCAATTTGCTTCCGTTTGTGCCAAATCTTTACATCAAGCTAGGCAAGGATGGACTCGTGGCAATCAGCATTTCTTCCAGCATCAACGACTATAGTTCCCTTCCAACGACCTCAGCTTATAGCCCGTCCTTTTCAGTCAGATCCGATGGAAAGTCACTAGAAAGTGGCTCCAAGATGGGATTGGTCCTCCAGTACTTTCCGGTACCGGAACAGAACCAGAATTTGAGAGTTTCCAATGCCACCGGTGCCGGAGATTCCTTTTTGGGCTATTTGGTCTCTCAAATGGGAAAGGAATCCACATGGCTCGGTCCAGAAATCCGCTCAGTCGAGCAGGAGTGGGCCAAGTGGGAAGCCATACACAAGTCCCAGCTCGCCAGCGGCCTCTCGTTGCAGTCCGCGTCTGCAGTGAGCGACAGGATCAAAACGTTGAAATAGAGTGCAATCGGTATACGTCACGTGCAACAGCACGTGCACTAAAAATATAACATCGCAGGTGGCGCCATTGGCAGCGCAACTGGCGACAATGTTCAGAACAGCCACCAGAAGTTTCCAGGGCCTCTTCAGAGGACCCGGAGCAGCACGTGCCTTCTCGACAACGAGGGCACGGTCACCTGCTCTCACGAGAGGCCTTCTCCTCGGAAGTGGCCTTTTGTCCACAGCTTTTCTTTACAGCCAAAGACCGCAAGTCCACTTGGACGTCAAACACGACAACCTGCTCTCTCCGGACGAATCTGTGAGCGTGGACTCGTCAATTGATCCGTTCCCCGTGAAGATTTCCGCCCAGGAAAGCAACCACGTGGATACAGACTTTGTTTTGGTGGGCCATGGAATGAGGTCCGTCACGTTTGTGGGATTCAAGGTTTATGGCGTAGCACTCTACATTGCCGACAGCGACATCAAGAAGGCCAAGTCTGTGTTGCGGAACCAGGAATTCTTGGCTACCTTGGACACGGAAAACCACAAGTTGGAAGAGCTCTTCAAGGACGCCGATGCGTCGGGGATGATCGTTGCCACGCTCTTGGAGAACAAAGTACGGTTCTTGGTGAGAATCGTGCCCACCAGAAACACCGACTACAACCACTTGAAGGACGGGCTCATCAAGTCGGTGCTAGCACATCCATTGAGCAAGTCTCCCGAGACTAGAGAGATCGTGGGCCACGGATTGGAGCAGTTGCGAGAGGTGTTTAAGGGCCACAAGGGCTCGGTGCCCAAAAACCACTTGATGTACTTGCAGACGTTTGCGGACGGGGGGTTGCGGGTGGTGTACCTGGACCCTAAGGGAGAAAAGGTAAAGGTGTTGGGCACCGTGAAGGAGCCCATGGTGGGTCAGGTGTTGATTTTGCAGTACTTGAACGCCAACAAGCCATTGAGTCCCCTGTTGCGCGACAACTGTGTGGAGGAGTTTGTCAAGTGGGGTTAGTGGAGTGAAAATTTCACGAGAAAGCTAGCAGATGTACCCTACACTCGGCTAATAACTATTTGCGTTTATAAGTACATCTGTAGACTATTACATAATAATAGATTCACTTTCAACGTTGGTAGAAATGCTCTTGTGAGGCAAGACCTTGGCACCGTTGACATAGACCTCGTTCTTGATCTCGACGTCGTCCCCCAAAACAGTGCAGCCCTCCGTTCTGGCCCACTTCCCGATTCTGGAGTTCCAGCCCACAATGGTGGACTTAACCCAGGCATGGTCCTTGACCTCGGAGTTGGCCAACAACACGGATCTCTGGATTCTCGCACCTTCGCCCACAATGACGTTGGGACCGATGGTGACGTTGGGGCCAATCAAGGCCGAAGGGTGGATCTTGGCGGTGGGGTCGATCAACACGTTACCACCGTGGACAAAGGGTTCGCTGGACAACTTCTTGGGGTCCTTCTTGGCCAAGGAGGTCAAGTACAACACGGTACCGGACAAGAAGTCCTTGGGTTGACCGACATCCATCCAGTAGCCCTCCAAGTCGAAGGAGTACAACTGCTTCTTTTCCACCAAGATGGGGAAGGTTTCCTTTTCGATGGAGGTAGGCTTCATGTCGATCAAGTCGATGACGTCCGGGTTCAAGATGTACAACCCGGCGTTGATTCTGTTGCCGACAAACTCCACCGGCTTCTCGACGAATCTGTCGATCAAGTTGGGAGTGTCTCTGTCGTGGACAATCACACCGTATTTGGAAGGCTCGTCCACCTTGGTGGCAACAATGGTACCAGCAGCACCGTGGGCCTTGTGGAACGCAGCCAACTCCTTGAAGGGGTAGTCACAGATGACGTCCGAGTTCAACACAAAGAAAGGCGACGAGTCCTTCTTCAACACCTTTTCCGCCAACTTCAAAGGACCAGCAGTGCCGAGAGGCTCTTCTTCGACAGAGAAGGTGATGGTGACACCGTACTCGGCCTCGTATTTCTTCAAGGTGGACACCATGACCTCGGGACGGTAGTTGACCGCCAACACAATGTCGGTGACGCCAGCAGCAGCAAGAGCCTCGATCTGGTGCAAGATCATGGGACGGTTCCCGAACTCGACCAAGGGCTTGGGCAAGGTGAGGGTGAGGGGTCTCAAACGAGTACCGTATCCTCCGACTAAAATTAAACCTTTCATTATGTGTAGGGGTAGATGCTAAAAAATTGGGGTCAAAGACTTTGGGTGTAGCGGATTCTTGGTGTATATATAGTGCTCCAACGTCGGCTTGTTTGTCGACACACAGACACGACGCAGAAATGTCTGCACCATGCGCGTCCCCGACGCCGGCAGCCATTGCGGTGTGGGCCCAAAATACGCGGCCCGAGTGCTCGGCGTGGCCCGACACGATGCTGCTCATGCTATCGTTCTCCGGGGTACGTGGGCTACACCCCCGTGGGCTTACATGCGTTGCACCTCGCCGTATTAGTCTGCGCCGTGTCCCGCTATGTTTGGGGCCACTTTGTTGAAGATGAGCCTTACGTGTCCAATACGCGCATCGTGTATGTCTGCGTTTTTGTCTGCGCGCGCACCAATGTCGGCAGAACCACAAATTGGAGCTGATACCAGCGCTCACACGTGCTCCCACGCCAAAGCGGTGTGCACCAGCCTGGACGCCGACACTCACGCAATGCTGTGCTTGGAGAGCGTGCCGAGATTGCCCGTCCGTGGCCCAGCTCGGCCCGTGCTCCTCGGCTTATCGCCTGTGTCTGAAAAGTGTTTCCTGCTGCACCCGTTTGCAGGTGCGCCCACCGGCGCCATTCTTCATAACCACACAATACCGCGACAGCCTGGTCTACGCACGACCACACAATCTCCTGCTGCTCCGCTTGGCTAGTGTCCGCCTTGTATAGGTAAGGGGTACATCATAGGAAGATTCTTCTACATACTGCTTACGTAAGTTTGGTGTCGGAGGTTTTACGTAACTGCATGAATTTTTCCGGTTATGAAAGTTAGGCTGAAAAATACCCAGAACGGGCTGGGCTGCGGCCGTTCTCGGGTGCTTGGGTGCAAGGACCCTTCACACTGCATCAATCTCGATGCAACCCCGTTTTCGGAGTTGCTGCAGGCACACTTGCACTAAGTGTCGTAGCCGTGCGTGCCTGTGATGACGGTTCCCCGTGATCTTGAAATCTGTGATGAGATTCTTCTCGTGTGGCATTTCATTGGCTTGCATCTTGATTTTCCGATGGAGCAAACATTTTTGAATCCAACCAAGGAATGTGAGCATCAAAAGTAACGTATTAAGAAATAAATGTGTCTGTACACTTTTGTCGGGTCGTAATCGATGATCTTGCAGACCCAATCATACTGTCTGCATGAATGGCTCCGATCTCTAGCTGGAACGGGCCAACTCCAACGCCTTCTCCAACACTTCTTCGATGGTGGGCCTTTCTTTGGGATCCAACCTCAAGCATTCCTTGATGATCTCGATCAACTCCTCCGAATACCCCTTTCTGTCCTCCGGTATCACATAGTTTCCTTGTGATATGACCAACGTCAAGTTGGCACCCTGCTCGATCTCCAATTTTTCAAATGGCGAAAACCCGAAGCAACAACAGTAGAGCAAACATCCCAACGACCAGATATCCGTCTTTTCGGTGATCTCGGAGTTGGTGGCCACGTCCAAGAGCTCGGGTGCTCGGTAGGGCAATGTACAGTGTTCCTGAGCAAAGTCTGTCATGGTCAACGCCTGCTGCCTGGATCTGATCTGGATTCTGGCTGCGGAACACGAACCCAAGTCCACTAACACAGGTAGTCCCTCTGCGGAAAGCATCACGTTCGCAGGCTTAATGTCGTGGTGAGCAAACGGAATCAACTGCAGCATCTGAGTGCCCATTTCGGCTTCGTCTTCTTCATTGTCGCTCTCCTGGAGAAGAAGGTCTCCTTCGCTCCCGTGACTGTCTGTGGGCTCCATGGATGCGCTCGGCCTTTTCTTATAGTTGTGCATGACTTTGAGCCCACGACACACCCCTATAAAGATCTTGATAATCTCGGCCTCATCCATAGCATCGTCGCTCAAAACGTGCTCATTTATCACGTCCTGGAGCGACTTTTCAAAGTATGGCATCACGATGTAAATGCTCTTGGATCCATCACTTTCCTCGATTATCGACTCCTCTATGGACTGAATGATGTAGGGGGTCCGAGAGTTGGCAAAGCGATGGTAATTGCGGATTTCTCTCAACGCATTGCGATACAGCTCGTCATTGCCTCCGAAAGGACACCTTATCTTCTTCAACGCGTATAGCGAGTTGTTGTTGGATCTGTCTGCTACCAAGTACACATAGGAGAACCCTCCTTCTCCTAAGAGACGAATGATCTTGTACTTGCTGTTGCTGATGGCCACATAAGGCGACTGGAAGCATGGAAGGCACGGGAAACATGCACTCAACACGGAAAGAACGTCCATTGCAACAGTCACACGGAGTTCAGCTTCAACAGCTATGGTAAGGAGTGTAGGCAGCAGTGGTGCAGTGTGCAGGTTTTGGGTTCGGTGTTGGGGTCGTGTGAATGCCTTGTCAACTCACTACCGTACTGTAATGTCATCCACTAGTCCCGAACCTCAGACGGTGCCTAAGACGGAGCAGGCCACAGCTATGGAACTGGATGGCCTCACGATCACCGATATGGACGTCTCCGGAGATGTCGTCGCTATCTCCGCTGTTAAACCTGACAACCAAGGATCAGACACAAACGTGGAAAAACCAGCGAAACTCAATGCTGACGGCGATAAAGATGATGATGACGATGATGCAGACGTGATTCGCAACTTGAATGATGTGGAGATCCTTCCCGACCTCTTCAATCTTCTCCACGATTTGGACTCGGGGGCCTTGCTGGCAAGAGACTTTGAGAAAAACTCCGGAAGCATTCGTCTCAAGCTAGCCACAATAAAGCAGTATCTACAGGAGGTGGATGGCATCAACGAGACCATAGAAGACAGGAAAGCCCGTTTCGAAACCTTGACTCGAAGCAACGAAAGAAAGTACGGCTTCTTGGACCTGGTCAAGGCGACCGTGGAACAGAAGTTACGGTAACAAGCACTCCAACTCATCTGATAAACGACATTCTTGCGTGTTGTGCTCTCAACCTGTATCAGCTTACTGACCCGCTCTCCACTGCTCTTGTGGAGTACATTCCCAAATCTGGCCATAGTCGCGAAAAATGGGGCTGCCACACATATTGGACCTGTTGCATCAGTTGGTGTGGATTTGGGAGTCCGACCGCTGTGGCTCTGTGTTGATTAGTAACGTCCCTTCCCATAGCTCCTCCTGTAGACGGAAATAGCATTGCGTCATAGCCCGGTGGGTTTCGTCGAATTATCATTGTATAGGCCCAGGTGTTCCGTTGCACCGTAAAGTACTCAATCGATATCCATAGTAATTTCGCAGCCACACTTGAGGAGATCCTCACGATGACAAATCAGTTAGCAGTTCCACGGACTATAAAAGAGGGCCCGATGATTGTCTTAGCGAAAACCAGATCTGGAATCTGAAACATCATCTAAGAAATGGCTCCCACCACTGCTTCTACCGAACGCGACGAGGAATTGGACCAAGTGGTCCAAAAGCTCGCACAATTAAAGCCCTCCAACCTTGCCTACCAGAAGGGTATCAAGTCCTCGACGTACCAGTCTGCCATCGACTTGTTGCCTGAAACCACTAAGGCCCGTTATGCTAGACACGGTATCGAGTTGAGCGAAGACTACCCTGTTGTTAAGTCTTCTGACGAAATTCCCAAATTCGTTGATGAAGCTTACCAAATCAGAAACAAAGATTTCCCTTACATCGAAAGAGGTAAGAACGCCGACCCAGAGAAGAAGGCGTTGTTTGGAGCTGCCAAGGAAGTGATCGACTTAACAAAGCACATTGGTACCGAGATCGTGGGCTTGCAATTGGCCGACTTGAACGACAAACAGAAGGACGAGTTGGCATTGTTGATTGCCGAGAGAGTGGTGGTCTTTTTCAGAGACCAGGACTTGTCTCCACTCAAGCAGTTGGAGTTGGGTGAGTACTGGGGCCAGGTAGAAGTCCATCCCTTGCAGTACCGTTTAGTGGACGGTGTGACTGTTATCTGGGGCGACTACTTCAAGAAGGTCGGGCAAGCTGGAAGCAATATCAGTTTCAAAAACGGCCGTAGAGGCACCGCTCTGTGGCACACCGACTTGGTGCACGAGCACCAGCCCGCTGGTATCACCCACTTGCACAACGATGCCATTCCCAAGGTCGGGGGCGACACTGCGTGGTTGTCTGGGTACGGAGCGTACGACAAGTTGTCTCCAGCGCTCCAGAAGTTCTTGGACGGCAAGACCGCAATCTTCCGCTCGGCTCATCCATACATTGACAGAGAGAACCCATTGCTGGGCCTCAAGTATGTGGAGAGAGAGCATCCACTTGTGAGAACCCACCCTGCTACTGGCTGGAAGTCCTTGTATGTCAGCAGAGGAAAGACGGTGAGAATCGTGGGGTTGTTGCCTGACGAGTCGGATCTTCTCTTGAACTACTTGTTTGATGTCCAGGAAAAGAACTTGGATATCCAGGTCAGATTCAACTGGAAGCCTTCGAAGGAAGGTTTGGGAACGTCTGCTCTTTGGGACAACAGAATCTCCCAGCACAACGCTGTGTGGGACCACGAGGGAAAGGAACCCCGTCACGGAACCAGAGTGACCTCCTTGGCGGAAGTGCCATACTTTGACCCCAACTCCCAGTCTCAGAGAGAGGCGTTAGGATTATCCTTAGATTAGGTGAATAGGAAACAATCAACGGGTATCTCGATTGGTGTAGGTCTTATTGGGGTGGTCTTGAGACCTGGGGCCGTATAGCTCAGGCAGACCTTTACTTGTAGCTCTTTGCAGCCATTCGAGCAGGCTATTGATCAGGAAAAGACGGGTTTTGGATCGAATTTCGGGAAAAAAAGACGGTGTGTTGGCTGTGACCATGGTGGTAGGCCCCCTCGTCACTGTGAACCGCGTAGCTCGCCTATTTCCAGTGTTACCTTCTTTTAACATTTCTCGCATCGCGTCCGTTCACGCAAATTGGCCATTTCTTGACCAAGTCCGTAGGTTGCAGGTTTCCACAACAGCACCATTCTGATCCTAGCCACCGCCGATATCTCCCAGTTTATCGTCACCTCTCCGATTTTGCAGTCTTTTTTAACCGCCGTGCTGGTCCGTCATGTGATAGGTGTTGATCTCAAAATATCGCGTCTCTGATTTCTTCTCCCACCCACACCATGGCTTCTTCTTTACCGTTTGATGTATCCCGAGTCAACCGCTTCCCTGCACTCACGGTGGGCCTTTCCATCTTTACGTTATTGCTCCTCGTGATCGATGCTGGCGGCTGGTTGAGCTCCCGGCTCTCGTTGTATCCTGGGGCTCCCTTCCACTTTGATCTCAACCGCCTTTCGTTCTACCTATTGTTCCACAACAGTTTGATCCATTGGGCGCTTAACGTGTTGGCGTTGGCGTCACCGCTTGCGATGTTCGAACGCGCCCACGGCACTGTCCACACCGGGATCACCTTGAACTTGTTGGCCGTGGTGGGCGGCTTGCAATACTGTATCCCGGGATTGCTCCTCTATCCTAACACCCATGTTGCGGGACTCTCCGGAATCGTGTTCAGCTTCTTTGCCTACTTCGCCGTCAAGGAACACCAGCACACCCCGGTGCACAACTACACGTTCCAGAGCAGAAACCTCGCCATTCCCACGCTTTACACTCCGTTGATCTTGATCGCCATCACGGCACTCCTTCTCCCTGGGTCGTCGCTCTTCGGCCACTTGGCTGGTGCCTCCGCCGGTTATCTCTTGGGATTCGGATATTTGAAGGTGTTGTACCCTCCGCTGAAGATCGTGTTGTACATCGAAAACAAACTTGCGGGCCCCATCTCCAAGCTTGACGGCTTGGTGGTCTTCTACAGGGAACAGGAGGCGGTGGACACGAGGGGAGTAGCCTACACGTCCATCTTGACCCGTGACGTCGAGTTGGGCACGAGTGTTCCTTTCAGAGGAGAAGGTCAGGTTTTGGGAGCGTAAGACGCTCGGTGACACTAATAGAAATAGAGTTGATGGCGTGGGCGCGACCTCCGCCGTGCTTGGTTCTGTCCGGAGCTAGCAGGCGTAAAAGTCCACTCTACCGAACGGTCAGGTCCATGTATTAATAAATGTCAAGACAGAAAGGCAAGCGGAAGAAAAGCACACCCTATAAGAAGGAAGTTACAGAGGGTATCAAGCAGTATGTAGGCTTGTTCCCAGCAGGCTTTACACGTATTTTCCATGCCTTTGCACTTCATAATCGTCCCTAGCTCTCTCCACTCTCGCTGTGACTCCCGCTTAACAGGGCGCTCGCCATTTCCGCAGCGAGAACCCTGCTAACGGTCTCTGTAAAGCTCACCAAAAGAGACCGCCAGCGGGCCCAGCTTTCCGAAACCCCGGCGTTCCCAACCGCAATGCCCTTTAGAACACCCATATCAGTTTTTCCCTTCTCTCGTTTGTCCCTCTCCCCGTTACCGCTCCCTAACTTCTACCGATGGCTGTCGCTATTTCCGCCACCGCACACCACCGCACACCACCGCACACCGCCGCACCGCCCCAGCTCTCGTGGTACCATCCCGCGGTAAACCTCCTTTGACCCGTCCTTATATCTCCCCGCAGATACGTAAGCATTTCCAATCACTACCATAACACTGGGGGTTTCAATATGGACGTGAACGGGCTGAACCATCTCCAGTCAGGGCTCCGCACGGGGATCCACGTACTGGCGACAGGTCGACCTGCTGGACAGGCGTCGGCTTCCACCGGTGTCTCGGCTCCTCACCACTTTAAGAGTCTGGCCGACAAGGACGACAAAACGAAAACAAATGGGCCCAAGAAGAAAAAGAGACGAAACCGCAAGACAAGAGCAAAGACAGAAGACTCCTCTGCCGATTCTGTTGCAAACGGAACTACGAATGGTGCTCAGGAAGAAGTAAACATCGCCGATACCCAAGACCAGGAACGCGAGAAAAACCTTGTTGGGGACAGCACAGAGGGACCCGATGTATCGTCGCAGTTGAGAGTGATAACCGAGGAAGATGCTCCACAGTTTCCAGTGCCCAGGACTCCCAGCAAAGTGCCCATGAGTCCAAGAAAGCAGGCCATCATGAGGTACAAGAAAAGCGACGAAAACATCAACACCAGAACGTACATTAATGAGGTCAAAGACAATCTCCGTACCAAGAACTCGGCTGTCCCGGAAGACGGACAGGTGTTTGACGAGAAAATGGATCTCGACCAAAGAGTGACCCTCTTCAAGTACAAGTCGTCCAAGATCTTGGTTTATGACGAGCAGTTGACGGACGAGAGATCGCACTCTACGTCATCCGGACGGCTCTTGGGTCACGGAGAGTTTGAGATTTTCCAGCTTCACAACGGAGACGTCACGTACCTCTCATGTGGAACCTCTTTTATATACCCATTACTTCCCAAGCTCAAGATACTACGGATCAACTTCAACCAGTTTATCTTGCCGTTGGTAAATCCTGAAAGGTACTGGAAAATATTCATCACTTCGGACGAGCCCAACGTGATCCAGGTTTTGGAAAACACCTTGGAGCGAGTGGTGAAATACAGAAACCTCTTCTTTGGCAGTCCTGCCCAAAAAGGTCCCTCGAGGACATTGGAAAACGTTCCTGAATATTTCCCCTTGGACAACACCTCAGGCTCTGACGAAAACACAAGTCCTCGAGACATATCTACCATAAACGACCAACCAGCAGAATTGAAATCTTTGTCGATCATAGACGAAACCGAATTCAACGGAAAGTCCGGTCTCAACGCCCACTTCCAGTTCCCCCAATTGGCTAACGAAATACCGGACTCTCCACCGTCAGCCCCTATATCTCCTCCGCATCATCAAAACCATCTTCACGTAAGCAACAGTCACAACAACCATCAAAACGGGCATCTGGAACAATTTCCGTCGCTCTTGAGCAAACCTCCAACAGCCACCTGGACCTCGCTCAACAAAAAGGGCTCCAACCAGTCCATATCCACGTCTATGGCGTGTCTTGATCTTAATGACAAGATTAAACAAAAGCCACCGAGCCACGTTCTCCACCAGCCACGTCCCAATCGCCATACCGACCGTACTACTAAGCCCTTCGGCTTCATGGTACACGATCACTCCGCCAACGGATTCCATAATGACCGCAAGCTCAAGTTGGACGAGAAATCCGATTCATCCATGGACTCGTTGTTGGACGAGTATGAAGAGAATATCACGTACACCAAGTCCACGCAACCTTCACGACTACCCTCTCGCGCACCGTCGCGAGGACACTCTGTGATTTCAGCTCCACAATTTCCTCCGAAATTTCAGCAGCACCGAGACGCCTATTCTCGAGAAAGATCCTCACTCCGGGGCGACGACTTCCCCAGCACGTCCTTGAGCGAGTATAACAAGACCCACAACCACTCGCGGTCGCGCAGATCTTCCCGAAGCGAGCTCTATGTCTCGGAATCCAACTGGATGGAGCCGGTACTTCACGAAAACACCAAGAACAGGCTCCCGAAGACCAGGTCCAACTACAGCATACACAGTGTGGGAAGCCAGAAGGTGGACTTGAACAGTACATACCGAAACATCTACCGGTCCATCACTCAAAGGAACTTGAACCGGTTGACCGAGGACGATGCGAGAATTCCACGAGCAAACCCTCCACGGCCCACCAAAACGCAGCTCACCACGCGGAGCGAGTACGGAGGCAGCAGAAGCAGACCCGATTCTCGCCAGAACGACGTGGACTTGAAATTGAAGTCGTCCGAGGTGTATCTGTTGATTTCACGTGAAAAACCCAAGGGAAAGAGCATAACCTCGAGGATTTTCGGGTGGTGATCCTACCGTGTTGTTTGATATCTCCTTGGGTCTATTTATTCAATGCCATCATAGTATTTATTACCACGAAGTTGTAGATCTATATCATTTATTTGGGGGTAGGGGGGGTCGGTGACCACCGGCTGCGCCTGCTGTTCGAGGCTATATACATCGGTTCTATGCCCATCATTATCATCGCATGACATTAAACTATCCCTGGAGCTGGGGTGCTCCGGGAACAGGGTTACCGTTCTGGTCAACCAATCCTTGTTGCATCAACATCACCTGTTCATTTCCGGCAGATTCCACCTGCAAGCCCAACCCGAGTCTGGACGAGTTCTTGCTGTGGTCAATCTCTCCCGAGAACAACAACGAGATGGTTGGCAACACTCTCTTTTCGATGAAGGCACTGACCTTTCCGGTGGAGTCCACCTGGCCTCTGAAAACAGCACTGCGGTACTCGTACTTGGCACCGATGGTGGTCAAGCCCTCGACAACGGACTCGTATCCAATGGGGGCGGCCGACATCAAGGGGTCAGCGAGAGGCTTGACGGAAGCGGCGATCTGGGTCTCGATACCGGCCTCGACCTTGTCGGTGACCTTTCTCCAGAACGAAGCCACCAACGCACCCTGGGCCTGCAATTGGGCGGAGGCGATCCAGTTTCCGGCGTTGTAGCGAGCAAAGTAGTTGACGGCGGCGTCGGGAGGAGCCACCATGGCCTGTCTGGAGTACATGGTCTCCAAACCGATGGAGAAGGCAGGAGTCAACGATTGCAACAACGAGCCGACTGCCACCCCCGTGAAGCCCCCGGAGAGGAACGAAGGGTTCAACGCCTTGAGGTTGATGGAAAAATCGGAGCCCTGGTAGTCCTGCTCGATCTGGACCATAGAGGGCTGGGCGTTGGCCAATTGCAAGGTCAACTTGGAGATGTTGTGTTTGTCCCAGCCGTAGTTGACACGACCGCTGAACGACAAGTCGTTGTCCATGTTGGCCTGGAGCATGTAGTCGTCGCTGGCATACACCGCCAGGAAGGCGTACGCGGGCAACACGTTGGATCCCAGACTCAAGGTGTGCGAGGTCTGGAACACGGGAGCAAACGAGAACACCTTGTTCAAGTCGGCCCTCAATCCGGTGAAGAAGTACTGGTTCAAGAACACGTCACGCGTGACCTCCTTGCTCAAGTTCTCCACCGTTCCGGGGTTGACCAACCCCAACGATTTGCGGTGTTCGCTGATGGTGGTGTAAGCGTCGTTCAAGTAGGAGAACACGGGGTTGGACGACCACAAGCCGTGGGGCTTGGGAGGCTGTGGGGTGACCTCCGGAAGCGAGGGGATGTTCAATTTGGACAAGTCGCCCAACGGGACGGGGGTCTGTGCTGGGGCTGACATAGGTATGGTGGAGAACGGCGACTGTTGAGGGTGAAAATTTTTAGCCGATTGGGGAAGTTTGCTTGGTAAGCGGTTACGTAAGCGCTCCGGCGAGTGGTGCCGGGATACAAGGGTAACGGGAGGAGTTGGGGGCGTACGGGTACCTGGATGTCCCTGGAGTCTCGGGCTCGAGCTCTTGTGCCCGGGGTCTCTTGTTGTGACTTTACCGTGCGTGTATATAAATAGCTTTAGCGGATCAGACAAACGCAGAGTTAAAATCAAGGACTCCTGAATTTAGAGGAAAAGCAGATGTGGCCTCGGGATTTACCTGAGAAAGTGCCCGTCCAGCGATGCTATCAGCCAATTCTACTGAATTTCGCCCTAACTGCTAGTTAAGATACGTTGCAAGGAAAGGCTTGATTCGGAGTATCGAGTTTCTAGCGATTATGAGACAGCTTTACTTGCCGAGATCCCAACTGGAATTAGAATAGAATTCCCGATTTCTAGTTAAGTGGTTGGTACTTTGGTAAATTTTAAAACTTTGCGTTTTACTTTGCTGGATTGATCCATGTTAGACGAATGAGAAGTGACAGCAATGACGATATAACAGGAGAAGGCTTTTGCATTCCTTCGCCCGTGCTTTGGTAAATTTTCTGCTTTCGACTAAGCTTATTGCAAAAAAGCTAGAGACTCTCAACTATGCGGACTTGGCATATCGAAAACCGACGGCTCGCTCAGAAACAGCTGCTCCTCATACATCTCAGCTATGAACATTGTGCTACTACTCGGTCACGTATTAAACATTAAACACTAGAGGAAATTCGCCGCAAGTATGGGAACAAGAGTACACGATTATCTCTACGTGTCTCTCTTCATCCTTTGTAGGTCTCTGACTGCCTTAGGTGTGACGGTTCGACGCTCTTCCTATTAGCTAGCATATTACTGGCTGCATTTGCACCCATGGATATATGCAGTATGAGCTATGCGTACCAGGTACCATCGAAAACGACGACCCCTCTAAAACATCCATGCTGCAATCTGTGGAACCGTGGAACTGTCACAATGGCAGGCCCATGCACCCGTAGTATTGCAGTATGGATGTTTCCTCCCTATGCCTGGGACTCTTGCTATCCTGCTCCTGCACACAGCCCCTCGCTCTTCGCACCTCTCTCACCCGATCATCGCGGTCAGGTGACGTGGAATGACGGCTCCGAGCAGCCCTACTTAAGCAACATTTCCCACACCTCCGCTGCACCAGTTCTACCGCATCCAGCCACGGACACCCCCATCTAAACCCGTGACCCCCCAATCGTGACCCGTGAGTGTGCTACAGTCACGTGCAACCCCAGGCAGCGTTTTTTCCCCCAAAAATCCCCCACTAGCCGCCATGCCGGTGTCCCTCGTTAACGGTACCGCCAGCATCACGGTCCAGGCGGCCTCCAAGGACCTCCTCGAGGACGCCATAGCGTTCTACACCAACGTGCTAGGGCTCCTGATCCACTCCGAAGCCAACCACGTGGTTTATCTTGCCAACCAAGACCAGAAGGTGACCATCCAGATCGTGGTGGGTTCGGGCCGGAGCGAGGCGGAAATCGCCGAAAGAACTGCTTACCTTGCCAAGAAGCTCAATGTGGACGACTGGCGGTCCTTGGGGCCCTCGGTGGCCCTCAAAACCTCCAATTTGAACAATTTGATCAGCACATTGCAACTTTCTCGTTTGCCCGTGCAAGTCAGCCCCAACGAGTTGTATCCCAACGAGGTCTACACGGTGGACCCATTGGGCAACGTGGTGGGCTTCAACGCGTGCGAGAACCCGTCCACCGTGGTCCCCGTGGCGCAGAAGTTCAATCCTGCCGATGTGGGCTCCCAGGTAATTTCCACCAGCGTTTCCAACATCTCACACACCGACGACGGTGGCGCTCGCCCGAAGAGGAATATTGCAGTGATGACCTCCGGAGGAGACGCTCCGGGAATGAACGCCAACGTGCGTGCTGTGGTACGTGCTGCCATCTTCAGAGGATGTAAGGCGTTTGCCGTGATGGAGGGCTACGAGGGGTTGATCAGAGGAGGCCCCAAGTACATCAAGGAGATGTCGTGGCACGACGTCAAGGGATTCCTCTCGGAGGGCGGGACCAAGATCGGAACCGCGAGATCCATGGAGTTCAAGAAGCGTGAAGGAAGATTGAAAGGATGCAAGCACTTGATCGAGGCCGGGATCGATGCGTTGATTGTGTGTGGAGGAGACGGGTCGTTGACCGGAGCCGACTTGTTCAGACAAGAGTGGCCCTCGTTGATCAAGGAATTGAGAGATAACGGCGAAATTTCCGAGGAAAAGTACGAGAAGCACAAGTTCTTGAACATCTGTGGTACCGTGGGCTCCATCGACAACGACATGGCCACCACCGACGCCACCATCGGGGCATACTCTTCGTTGGACCGTATTTGCAAGGCGATCGACTACATTGATGCCACCGCCAACTCCCACTCCAGAGCGTTTGTGGTCGAGGTGATGGGAAGACACTGTGGATGGCTCGCGCTCATGGCAGGGATCGCCACCAGTGCTGACTACATCTTGATTCCCGAGAAGCCCTCTTCCAGCAAGGACTGGCAGGAACAAATGTGTGAGATTATTTCCAAGCACAGAGCCAAGGGCAAGAGAAAGAGTATCGTGATTGTTGCCGAGGGTGCAATCACCTCCGAGTTGCAACATATCTCCCCCAACGACGTCAAGGACGTGTTGGTCAAGAAGTTGGGCTTGGACACCAGAGTCACCACCTTGGGCCATGTGCAGAGAGGTGGAACTGCTGTTGCCTACGACAGATTCTTGGCCACCTTGCAAGGTGTGGAGGCGGTCAAGGCTGTCTTAGACGGCACCCCCGACTCTCCATCGCCCTTGATTGCCATTGATGAGAACAAGTTGGTGAGAAAGCCTTTAATGGAAGCGGTGAAAATTACCCAGTCCGTTGCTACCGCAATTGAGAACAAGGATTTTGACAAGGCCATGAGCTTGAGAGACCACGAGTTCTGCGAGCACTTGTCCAACTATATCGCGATGAACTCTGCCAACCACGACGAGCCCACCTTGCCTGCTGAGAAGAGAAAGAAAATAGCCATCATCAACGTCGGAGCCCCCGCTGGAGGTATGAACAGTGCGGTGTACTCTATGGCGACCTACTGTATGTCCAGAGGACATACTCCCTATGCGATCCACAACGGTTTTGCCGGGTTGTCGAGGCACGAGTCCATCAGGCTGATTGACTGGCTCGAGATCGAAGGATGGAACTCCATTGGAGGTTCTGAAATCGGCACCAACAGACAAACCCCTGAAGAAACGGACCTCGGCATGATTGCGTACTACTTTGAAAAGTACCAGTTCGACGGGTTGATTATTGTCGGGGGGTTCGAAGCGTTTGTGTCGTTGGAACAGTTGGAGAAAGCCCGTCCAATGTACCCAGCGTTCAGAATCCCCATGGTGTTGATTCCTGCCACCATTTCCAACAATGTGCCTGGAACCGAGTACTCCTTGGGCTCCGACACCTGTTTGAACTCGTTGATGGAATACAACGATGTTGTCAAGCAGTCTGCATCGTCCACCAGAGACCGGGTGTTTGTCATCGAAGTCCAGGGTGGAAACTCCGGTTACATCGCCACCACCGCTGCGTTGATCAGCGGAGCACAAGCATCGTACGTTCCAGAAGAGGGCATATCGTTGGACCAGTTGGAATTGGACATACGGTCGTTAAAGGAATCGTTCGCCGCGGAAAGAGGCTCGACCAAGTCTGGGAAGTTGATCATCAAGAGCACCAACGCGTCCCAGGTGTTCACCACCCAGGTGTTGGCGGATATCATCAAATTCGAAGCGGGCAACGAGTTCGACACCAAGACAGCCATTCCTGGCCATGTGCAACAGGGTGGATTGCCATCTCCTATTGACAGAACCAGAGCCGCGAGATTTGCCGTGAGAGCGGTTCAGTTTGTGGAGGAGAACGCCGAGTTGTTGGCGGAGCATAAGTACGTGGCCGACTTTGCCGGAGACGACCGCAAGGTACAGGCCACGGCTGCGGTGTTGGGAATCAAGTCGTCGCACTTGAGATTCAGCTCCATCAGAAAGTTGTATGATTTTGAGACCGAGTTGGGCAAGAGAATGCCCAAGAAAATCCACTGGGCCACCATCAGGGACGTTTCGGACCAGTTGGTGGGTCGGACCCGACTCGCTCGTCCTGCTGTGTAAGCAAATAGACAAGGAAAATGTATCATGGTAAGTGTAGGAGGAGCGGGCCAAGGTGATGATAAAGGGATATCTTAAGGGAAGGGTTTGGCAGCTGAAGGGAATGGGAAGAATCTAGTAAGTCAGAAAGGGAAAGGGAAAGTGCTGATTATGAAAGCCAGTTGCGATAGCTTTCGGGCAATGAGACCTTCAAAGGTAGCTTTACCTTCGAGATGTCCCTCTAGATCGATACCAAACCCTTTAGAATTTAGCCGCGATTTCTAATCCCTTGGAACCATTTCAATGTCTCTTGATACCCAATTTTGGGTATTGGATCAAGTCAGCCTTTGACAAACCAAGAAGGCAATCGAGGAAATAAGTTCTGACGAAGAACGCCATGCCATATCTCCCGTTGGGATCCTTGTAAGCACCTCGGGATGGTTGAGCTAACTTCAAATTATTGGGGTTAGTGGCTCAGCAAGCTCGCTTGGTCTTTCAGCTCGTACGACTTTTTCACTTCTAATCAAGCACATCATCCTCACTTCACTGATTAACATGGTAAATGTTAACTTGTCACCTTCCAAAGATCCTCGAGATTCTGAGAATTGTAGCTGGATTGTTATGGAAAGCGACTCCGGTTCCATAGAAAGCGTTCGCTGAGCCATGCTGCTAGGAGCGGGACCATTTGGTGTAATGGAGACGATGATAAAATCAACACTTCCGGTGCTTCACAATAGACTAATAAAGCATCTCGATGTAAAAGATCCTGTCAACCACCTTGTATTTCACGAGAGCGGGATCTCGGTTGGTCCCAGCCATGTTATCTTGATGAAACTGTAGGAGCAGTTAAGCGTTGCCTGGGCGCAGTCAGCTATGCTAGAATTGCCGTATAGCCGTGTAGTGCTATTAGGAGAAGATGTGGAACTTTGTATAGTAGGTTCCATGAGGAGGTTCAGCTAAGTGTTAGTACTAGCATATTACCAGGTATACCCGAGCGTTTTATAGCTGCTGGTAGCAGAACTGATACCCACACAGCTCAGGACCAGTAGAGTTGCATTCCTACGAAATTACTCGAGCTCCTGAATGATAGGTCGGGTTTAGTAGGTATAGGGTGTGGTCTAGTAGCAGTATGGATGTTCATCAACGCGTTCATCGTCCAAAACATCCATACTGCAATACTCAGAAACATCCATGCCGTGTCAATACCATATTCATCGCCGAGTTCACCAGCACCTCTCAGCTTGTACTCGCCTGATCTCGCCTCTGTCCCTGTACTTCATGTTCTAAGCTCGTACCGTTGGATTCTATGTATACACATTCTCTCAAGACCTATCCATTCTCGACGCTTCTATACCAGTTTACTAGAATCTTTATCCTGTTCTTGAAATCTATCATTTCCCTCATCCCTCTATTTCGTTCCTCTTTTCCTTCGCGCGACTATCAACACCATGGATCTCTCTGCCAAGTTCAGCACACGAGCAAAAGGTACGTCAGCCCAGCATTGCCGGCTCCAGCACGACTAACGCCAGCGATCCAGTCTAGCATCGTCAACGGCGCCACCAGGGCCGATTTTGACGGCGCCCGCAGCGCTGTGATCGAGCTCAACCGCGCCATGCAATCAACCCTCCACGGATTGCCCAACTACGAGCGCAAGCGGCTCAGCGACACCGTCGACACGTTGTTCCGGCTCGTAGAGCTCCGTGGGCGTCAGCTCGACACCAGGGAGTTCCGATTCCAGGGCGAACCGGTCAAAGCGCGTCTGGGTGGCAAAGGGGAGGTAAAGCAAGACAATGAACAGGAGGGAGAGAAGGGAGAAAGGGGGGAGCATCGGTCTACCCAGAGCTTTACTGACGGCTCTACCGCGGGCCCTACCGCGAGCTCTGATAGCGACGGGACCTCCGTCTACACCAACTTGAGCCGAACCAAACAGCTCATTGGCGGCAAACGCCACGTTTTGCTCCGCGGCGTCAGCGCCAGCACCGTGGGCACCTCGTCGCCCGTCCCGTCGTCCATGCACATCAAAGGGGCCTCGGGAAGCACGTTCCGGCTCGACGTGGATGGGCCCATCTTTGTGCATGATGTGGACGAGTGTGAAATGGTGCTCCTGTGCCACCAGTTGCGGCTCCACAACGTGACACGGTGTCGGGTGTGGATCCGGGCAGTGGCAAACGACACCGTGGTGATGGAGAACTGTCGTGAAATGACGGTGGGGCGTGTGGACGGTGACGACGGCGGCGACGGGTCCCGGCAGCTCACGGTGGACGACTTTGACTGGCCCACGCGCACCCACAATCCCCATTTCATCCAGGTCGGAGCTGGCGAGGCCACCGCGGCGGCCGAGGCGGTGTTGCAGCAGATATAGGCGTTGCTGGGAGGCCCAACGGTCGTGGTGGGACGCGTGGCGGCAGAGCCTAGACGGGCGGTGACAAAGTGCATCGGAGGGCCTGTCGAAACGGCGCGGGCAAGCGATCCGCTGTATGGAAGGATAGCAGCGGTGCAGGGCTCGCAATGGGCCGTTGACGTTGACGACGTGGCCCGCCAAAGTCGGCGATGGATGTTTCGGTGCTAGATCGGTTTCGCGGCTCCTGGGCTCGGAACGTGCCGGGGCCGCTCGCCCGCGGACATTCAGGGGGAGCAGTGGGACACTGTCTAAAGCTCGCAGCAGCATTTTGCGAGAGATGGTGACAGGTCGCGAAATTCACCCTGGTGGGGACGCAAAGTTTTAGGGAGACGGGGCTTGCGCCTGCGTCGAGGGGTCTTCGAGGCGTGGCAGCACCCACGCCCAGCGAGGCTTTGGGCTCGGGCTGGTCGAGCTCAGGCGGGCCAGCGACGGGCTCTGTGCAAAGAATACGAGATGATACGGTTTCGCGGGCTTCTCTGGCGGAGTCCGGCAGCAGGCGGCAGTGGTGGTGCGAAGCCGCAGGCGTGGTGAAACGAGCCCCGGCACACTTGCTGCGCACGACACGGCAACGGCAACGGCAACGGCAACGGTGCAGCCACCGGCGTATGGCACGGGGCGACCATGAGCGGCACTGGCAGCGAAAAAGGGGGTCTCCAGCGCCAGCGCCCGTCCTCGGCGGAGAGCTAAGCCCAGGTCACCGCTTGATCTGATTGCGCGTCCCGTGGCACGACCAAAATTGGCGTGGACTGTCGCGGTGCGTCCCGTGCCACCGCAGGTGTTGTGGCGACACCCGCGCGGCCGCCGTCGCACTGCGGCGAGCCTTGCTCGCTCCCGAGACACACACGTCGCTACGGTAATGCTAGCACAATTGCGCTGCGTCACAAACGCATACCCCTCGCAGCAACGTCGATATCGGAGCCGTTCGTCGTGGGATCCGTTCGCCTCGCTGGATTGCCGTTCCTCGACGCCCGCCACCCGCTTGCCGCCAGCGTCAACTTTTGCCGGGCCCATGCGCCGGGGCCGCGCTGACGCCGCTTGTGGCTGCATCCCAAGCCAATCCATGTCCATGCCGTGGCACCTACCGTGCGCGCGGGCCCGGAGTATAAAGTGCGCCGCAGTCCCACATCTGACGAGCACCGATCCGGACCTGCGATCTGAACACTCTGTACCGCAGAGACTACTGACACCCCCGTGACGTCTGTGACCTCACATCTCCTGTAACTCCTGTGACTTGTGACTCCTCGACTTCCGTGTCCACATTCCCGACATCTTCAAGCCCTCCCGCCATGACCGCAGACCCCGTTCGTCCCGTGAACGTGCCGGAAGAGATCCCTCTCGGAGAGTACTTGTTTCTCCGGATCTCCCAGGCAAACCCCCGGCTCAAGTCGATCTTCGGTGTCGCCGGTGACTACAGTCTCAACCTTCTCGAACACTTGTACGCTGACTCGGTGGCGGAGCAAGGTGTCAATTTCGTGGGGCTCTGCAACGAGCTCAACGCCGCCTACGCCGCCAACGGCTACAGTCGCGTGGTGGGCGGCCTCGCGGTGTTGTTCACCACGTTTGGCGTGGGCGAGCTTTCCGCTATCAACGGTGTCGCCAGCGCGTTCTCGGAGTTCGTGCCGTTGTTGCACGTCGTGGGTGTGTCTGCCGTGCAGCAGAGGGACTACGCCGCCGACTCCGCTAACCCCGTGAGAAACTACCACCATTTGATCCAGAACAAGAACCAGCTCTTGCCCCCCAACCACAACGTCTACAGCCAGATGGCGTCCCACGTCAGCGAGATCCAGGCGACGTTGCTCTCCAACGACGACCACGCGTTGGACCAGATCGACTCCGTGTTGCGTGCAGTCACCCAGGCCTCGAGGCCGGGCTACTTGTTTGTTCCAGCCGACTTGCCCGACAGAAAAGTCAAGACCGCCCGTCTTTTGCAGCCGCTCGACATCCACTCCACGCTCGAGGGCAAGGTCTCCCCCTTGTTGGACGAGATCTCCGACAAGATCCTTGCGGCCCTCTACGCGTCGTCGTCGCCTTCGTTGATGTCGGACTTGCTTGTGACCCGTTTTGGGTTGCAGAAGAAGGTGGAGAAGTTTGCATTGCGGGTGGACCCGGGACAGAAGTTCCTCAAGCTCTTCAACACCAACATGGCCCGGAACCTCGACGAATCGCTCCCTAACCTTGTGGGGTGCTACTACGGGAGAGTGTCGCTGGCGCCAGAAGTGTGTGACTTGTTGGAAAACCACACCGACACCTTGATTACCTTTGGTCACGTCAACATGGAAACAAATACCGCGAAGTACTCGAACAACTTGTCTGGTATTCACAACTACATCGAGATAAACCACGACTATGTGTTGGTGGGAGGAAAGCATTATCTCGTCAAGCAAAAGCTGGGCGAAAGGCTCTTTTCCATGAGCGATCTTGTCGACAGTTTGATCGACAAGTTCGACCCATCGAAGTTCGAGCACCTTCCACTCCCAGAAAACGTCACCTACAAGTACCAGCCCTCCAAAGCAGCAGCCACCCTCAACGATAGCTATATCCAACAGAACAAGCTTATGGACTTTGTCAACCAGTACCTCCAGCCAGGAGACATTGTCTTAATTGAGATCTGTGCATTTCTCTTCGGGGCAGCCGATATCAAGTTGCCCAGCGGAGCCGAACTACTCACACAGACGTATTACGCCTCGATCGGATACACCTTACCGGCAGCGGTGGGGGTGACGTTTGGGTTGAACGACTTGGGCCATTCCCACCGGAGAATCGTGGTTTTCGAAGGTGACGGTTCGGCCCAGATGGTGATCCAGGAACTCTCGGCATTTGTCAGATACAAGGACCAGCTCAAGGTACAGCCACAGATCTTCATTATGAACAACGAAGGCTACACCATTGAACGTGCCATCAAGGGTCCCGACCGGTCATACAACGACATTGCTCCCAACTGGAACTGGACCGGATTGGTCAAGGCCTTGGGCGATCCCGAGGAATCGATGCATCGTTCGGTTCAGTTGAAAAACGACCGCGAGTTGGATGCGTACCAGCAGAGGGAGTCTGATTCCTCCAAGTTGGAGATGGTGGAGTTGTTGATGGGCAAATACGACGTGTTGACCAAGCTCAATAAGTTTATGGGCAAGGCCAGCTAGCGCAGAGTGCCCGCGGTTTTTCCACCTGCCGGTCCTGTGGAACCCGCTCCCTCAGCTAATATAGATCGCATTGCGATGCTCAATACATTGTAATTAATAGAGAATAGGGCGTAGGGGGTACTGCTCGGAACATGGTGGCTAGCACCGGTACATGTCACGTGACCTGCCCTCGGAAATGGAACTTATCCCGAAATGCTCCTTTCGGATATAGGGGAAACGATATTCCCGCAGCCTGCGTGTATATAAGAGGTTATTGTGTACCTACGGATATCCGGCGCTCAAACGGGCAGACACCACCATTCCTCGGGAGCGTTATACCGGTCCCCGCAAGGTCACGTGCCGAGGACATTGTAGGCGGTGCGATGAGCCGAAGTTCCGAGCCGCCCTGGCCGGGGTTCAAGCGGCCAGGAGGTGGTAAGGATGCATGGTGTTCGGACATGGGGTGGATACAGGGTGCACATATGGGGGGGTTGAATGCAATGGGGTGTACGTGACGGGGTGAAAGCTGGGGCAGAGCTGTGGGACCCCAGGCGGTTCGGCTCGAGAACCCCGTATCCGCATCCTGCACACCCGCCCCCGGAAATGCCCCGCATTACCGTTTCCTGCAGTTGCTACATAAAGCCGTCGGCAGTGGACTCGATCCCGCTGGCGCCTTCGCAAAACGTATAAAGCGTGTCGTTCTCGCCGAGAAACCGCCACTAACTCTTTTGCAGGCCCGTCCCACGACCACGAGCCCAGCAAACTCCTACACCGCCGATCTCCTCAAAGAGTCACGCTACAGTCTCCGCGGCTATCGGAAGAACCCTTGCAGAAGACGCCCGTCCGCTTTCTTCGACTACACAGAAACTCTGCCCGCCCATCTCCAACCCGCTTAACTCACCATGTCCGTACAAACCAACAGTTCTAGCCGTTCCAGCGAAGTAGCGCCCGCACTGTCGCCCTACTACTTCAACGACGTGCTGCAAAAGCCCTACCACGAGTTGTTGCAAAGACACTTCCCGTTCCCCACCAAGTTGGGCGACACCGCGGTTGCTGTTCCCGGTACCCGCCACGGCGACTACTCTGCCACGTACCGGGGCTCCGTGAACTCTGAACGGGTCAAGGAACGGATCTTCGAGCACATCAGCACCATCTCCGAGATGTTTGCCAACTCGGTCAAGGCGTACGGTGACAAGGCGTGTTTCGTGTCACGGGGCTACGACTACGAGACAAACACCCACACCGACGAGGAGATCGTGCTCTCCTACAACCAGGTCGACCAGATGAAGAACGACTACGGGTCCGGGTTGTTCTACTTGCTTGCGTCCAATCCGTACAAGAAACCGGCGGTGTACGAGAGCCACGCCAAGATCGACTCCCACGAGGCCCAGTACCGTTCGTTCAACACCGACCACCAGTCGTTCATCTTGACCATCTACTCCGGGAACCGGTATGAGTGGGTGTTGACGGACTTGATGACTCTGTCGTATTCCATCACCAACACCGCGTTGTACGACACCTTGGGCCCCGAGGCGTCCCAGTATATCTTGGCGCAGACCGAGTCGCCGGTGCTTGCGCTTTCCAAGAGCCACATCTCCGACATTCTCGACTTGAAGGCGGCGCATCCTGACAGCTTGGGCTCGTTGATCTTGATGATCTCCTTCGACCCGCTCCTCCCCCACGAGCAGTACTTGGTCGACAAGGCCAAGGAGCTCAATATTGTGCTTGTCACGTTGTCGCAGGTGCTCCAGATCGGTAAGGTGTTCCCCAACCAGCCTCTCCTAGCTCCCTCCCCCGAGACGTTGTACACCATCAGTTTCACCTCGGGAACCACAGGATCCCATCCCAAGGGTGTCATGTTGCCCCAGAGATGTGCTGTGGCCGGTCTTTCCATCGTGTTCTTGGTTGCAGGCCCCATAAACACCAGGAGCTTCTGTTTCTTGCCCTTGGCCCACATCTACGAACGGCAGATGACCCTTAGTGGCATCTCGTGCAATGTCACCGTCTGCTTCCCTCGGCTCGGCGGCACTCCGCTCACCTTGGTGGACGACTTGAAGTTCTTCAAGCCCACGGTGTTCAGTAACGTGCCCCGGGTGTACACCAAGTTCGCAGCCACTCTCAAGGCCGCCACCGTCAACTCCAACTCCTCCATCGCACAGGCTGTGTTCAGGAGGGTCATCGCCACCAAGGAGGAGCTCCAGGCCCGTTCCGACGAAACCAAGGGCGAACACTTGGTCTACGACAAGTTGGTTTTGCCAAAGTTGCGTGCTGCGTTGGGCCTTGACAATTGCAACTTCATGGTCTCCGGTTCCGCCCCCATTGACGTCGACACCATCAAGTTTTTGAAGGCTGCGTTGAACGTGGGCTTTGGACAGGGCTACGGTTTGACCGAGACGTTCGCCGGTATCAGTCTTTTGGGCCCATGGGTGTCCGAAGTCGGTTCCTGTGGGATTCCTACTATCACCAGTGAAATTTGCGTCCAGCAGATCCCAGAAATGGGCTACTACTTGGACGACGAGGGTGGTCCACGTGGTGAGCTTTTGATCAAGGGACCTCAGGTCTTCTCTGGTTACTTCAAGAACGAGGAAGAGACCGCCAAGGCCATGGATGCAGAAGGGTGGTTCCATACCGGAGACGTTGCGCAAATTTCCAACGTGAACGGTCGTTTCACCATCATCGACAGAGTCAAGAACTTCTTCAAGTTGAGTCAAGGTGAATACGTCTCGTCCGAGAAAATTGAAAACGCCTACTTATCGGGCAACCCCGTGTTGTCGCAGTGTTTTATCTATGGTAACTCCTCCAAGAGCTTCTTGGTGGGTATTGTTGGTATTGACGTGCAAGCGGCTGCGAAGTTCTTGCGTTCCATCGGCGCTGGTAGTACCAGTCTGAATGAGGCGGTGTTGAAGGAATTAAACAGACCTGAGACCAAAAGGAAGTTCTTGGAGAGCTTGAACGTTGGGGTTGGTAAGAAGTTGCAAGGATTTGAAAAGTTGCACAACATATTTATTGACGTTGAACCTCTCACCCTTGACCGTAACGTCGTCACCCCTACCAACAAGATCAAGAGACCTATAGCGGCCAAGTTCTTCAAGGAACAAATTGACAACATGTATGATGTGGAAGGTTCCTTGATCAAGGGTGGAAAGTTATGAATAGTTACGACTATGTATGGTATATATTCATTCTGTTGAAGATAAACAAAATGGACACTGCAAAAAACCAAAGGAAAAGAGTAGAAGTGTATATCTCACAACTAACTCTATTGGTAGGTCTGTACAAGTTAGTGTGATTGAAAAGTGTCATTTCAGACAAAAATGTAAATTTCAGACAAAAACTTTCGATATCAGACAAAGTTCAGAAAAGTCCAGAAAAAACGCTTTCGGAGAACTGAAGTGCCGCAAGCCAGGCATAATAAGCTAGGTACTACAATCCAGGCACTGCACCCCCTGTGACCCGCTCCTTGACAGTAGAAGTGTGTGCCCTCCATTCAAATGTCGCATGTCGCGCACCCCATGTCGCGCACCTAGCCATTTTCTCATCAACAACAGAACCAGTACCATCCATCTCAAGAATGGTAAGTATGCCGTCCACGCCATCTACGGAGCCTACTAACATGCAGACGTCGATCACCACCAAAACAGAGACCAAGGACTTGAATGGATTGTCGCTCATCGCCGCCCATTCGCATATTTCCGGGTTGGGGCTCGATGACAATCTCCAGCCAAAAGAGTCGGCCCAGGGCATGGTCGGCCAGCTCAAGGCCAGAAAGGCTGCAGGGGTCATTTTGAAGATGATCCAGGCGGGCAAGATTGCCGGAAGAGCCGTTTTGGTCGCAGGACCTCCTTCCACGGGAAAGACGGCCATCGCCATGGGATTATCGCAGAGTTTGGGAGCCGAAGTTCCCTTTACCGCCATTGCAGCGTCGGAAATTTTTTCGTTGGAGTTGTCCAAGACTGAGGCGTTGACCCAGGTGTTCAGAAAGTCGATCGGGATCCGTATCAAGGAGGAGACGGAGATCATCGAAGGAGAGGTGGTGGAGATCCAAATCGACCGGTCCATCACTGGAGGCCACAAGCAGGGTAAGTTGACCATCAAGACCACAGATATGGAGACCATCTATGAGTTGGGAAACAAGATGATCGAAGGGTTGACCAAGGAAAAGGTTTTGGCCGGCGACGTCATTTCCATCGACAAGGCGTCGGGAAAGATCACCAAGTTGGGCAAGTCGTTCACCCGAGCACGCGACTACGACGCCATGGGACCCGAGACCAAGTTTGTGCAGTGTCCCGAGGGCGAGTTGCAAAAGAGAAAGGAAACCGTGCACACGGTGTCGTTGCACGAAATAGACGTGATAAATTCCAGACAGCAGGGATTCTTGGCGTTGTTCTCGGGAGACACTGGAGAGATCCGAGCCGAGGTCAGGGACCAGATCAACACCAAGGTGGCGGAGTGGAAGGAAGAGGGCAAGGCCGAGATCATTCCTGGAGTGTTGTTCATCGACGAGGTGCACATGTTGGACATCGAAGGGTTTTCGTTCATAAACCGGGCGTTGGAGGACGACTTTGCCCCCATCGTGATCATGGCTACCAACAGAGGTATCTCCAGAACCCGCGGAACCAACTACAAGTCTCCACACGGTTTACCGGTGGATTTGTTGGACCGGTCGATCATTATCCACACCTCGTCGTACAGCCAGGAGGAGATCAGAACCATTCTCTCCATCCGGGCCAGCGAGGAGGAGATCGAGTTGTCGGCGGATGCGTTGGCTCTCTTGACCAAGATTGGGCAGGAAACCAGCTTGAGGTATGCATCGAACTTGATCTCGGTGTCGCAGCAGATTGCCTTGAAGAGAAGAAGCAACGTGGTGGACCTTGCGGACATCAAGCGGGCGTACACGTTGTTCTTGGACTCGGACCGGTCGGTGCAGTACTTGGAAGAGAACTCGTCGCAGTTTATTGACGACAATGGCCAGGTGACATTGGGTGAAAAGAGCGACAAGATGGAGACCGACTGAGAGGACTAGAGAAATGTATTGATATTATGTATTGGTATTTATACTAGATAAATGCAGAAGTAAACAATCGCGCGGAGCTTAGTAGATCAAGGATAGTGGAGAGAATAAAAGAGATATAAGAAACTTTGGCATGAGACACTTCACAAGAGACCCCTCAGGACAATTTCACAAGAAATGGGGTCAAATGGGGTCCTCAGAGGGAACTCCGTCAGACAATCCTTCAAGGACAAAACTTGAAAAGACAACTCGACGTGAGATAATTCAACCAGACAATTAACCAGACAATTGACTAGAAAGCTTATCGATGAGACACGTTGAGAGTCAGTGAACCCCCAAACAAGTCATCTCTAATTAATTTACCTCGAAGCAAGTATGTCGAAATTCGCCTTGACAATTGAGCTTAAACCTACTCTTGGGTCACCCTGAGTAGTGTATCAGAAGCATTTTCAATGACTCGCCTTACTTTTCTCCTCCTTGGATCCTTGTCCCCTTCCTCACGAGGAGCCCTTGGTGTTCAAGATCAACGCGATAATCATGCCGTACAACCCCAACACCTCGGCAAAAATCAAGATCAACACGATCCCCACAAACAACCGCGGCTGGTGCATGTACTGACGCACCCCCTCGTCGCCCACTATGCCGATAGCGTAGCCTGAAGCCAAGCACGCCAATCCCACCGCAAGCCCACATCCAAAGTGCATAAATCCGTTGAAAAGCGAGTATTCCTTGGACGGGTCGAGCCCTCCCGCAATCAACACCGACACCACCAACCCGTACACCGACAAGATTCCCGACATCACCACGGGAATGAGCGACTTCATGATCAACTCGGGTTTGTAGGTTCCGATACCGGCGATTCCAATGCCGGACTTGGCGGTTCCGATGGCGGCGCCGGCGGAGGAAAAGATCATGGCGGCGGCGCAGCCCGCGAAGCCGAGGAAGGGAGCGAACGCTGGGTAGTATTCGGGTCCGAGTTCTGACATGGTGGCTGGTGGGCAGTTGGAGGGAGCACTCACGGTAAAATAATGAGGGTGGTCGTGCGCCGCCCAAACATACCCACGACACGCGACATCGCGACATCAACAACATCAACAACCCTGTATCCATGGCAGGCAACGAGTACGAGAAGATCGCCCTCTCCAAGCAGGACTTGCGGCACGTGTACGGTCAGGTGCTCCAGCTGACCACCGCCAAGCTCGATCTCCACTTGCCCACCTCCGACAACGACCCGCTCAAAAACAAGGTGGCCGCGGTGCTCGACGAGTTTCTCATCGGAGCGTTCGAAATGGCCCGTTCCGGCCTCGTGGTCGACGGCAGTGACGTCGCCGGCCATACCAGTATACTGGAGATGCTCTCGCTAAAGCGCAGGGAAACGGTGGAGCCGTTTGACCTTGCGATTAACAGCCGGCTCCGCGAGGTGTTGTTACAAGTGGAACGAGAGACGGTGGAGCTCACGCGATTGCGGCGAGAACTCCCTGCGAAGGCGCGGAGCGCGTACGAGGACCTCGTGAAGCGGACAGACGGCGAAATCTCGGCGATTTTGGCGTCACTAGAGTCCGAAGACGGCGACGACTTCGAGGTGGAGGTTCCTCCCATGGACGGCTTGGTGAACGAGTACGAGAAACACGTGTTGATTCTCAACGACTTGAAGAAGAGCTTGCCGGAGCGCAAGGCGGAGTTGGACCGCTACGACGAGACGATCCGGGTGCTTGAGGAGGCGTACAAGAGACAGGGGGGTAGAAAGGAGACGGAAGGACAGAAGAAAACAGATGAGGGAACATAAGAAATACAAGCGATTGGAGAACTTTGGTGGGGTCCTCAATGGTCTCACTAGTTATACCAGTGTGTCTGGAAGAGAATATCATGGTAAACGAATAACTGAAGCCCGGGATCAATAAAAACCTAGATAGCTGAGTACCCGCGTACCTGAATACCCGAGGACTTGAATACCCAAATACCTGACCACCTAAATACCCGAATACCCGAATACCCGAATACCTAGGTACCTGAATACCTGAACAACCGGCGACTGGCTTCGCTCTTTATTAGGTTCCAAACTCCCCTAAGCTCCCTCAACCTGATAATGCCCCAACTACGGAAGTTGCACAATAGCACCTAAAACTCGGGGTGCAACTTATCGACAACTAAGCTATAGAGTTGAGGTCCTACATGAGGCCCTCACAGTGCAGTATGGCTCCACTCTCAATTACCACAATAAACACGGTAAAACACTGTTTATAGCTCGACATCGCCCTATCGGGATTAGTATCTCTACAGTGCTGCCTCTAGTTTAAGCAATCGTAAGACACAGCTTAATGTTTGTGCGTGTATCTTCCACATTCGACCGGCCATGCTGGAGATCGCCAACTTCATGCACCAAACCGTAACTTAAGCCGGACTGCTACTGTGAAATTGCAGTTTTGATGCTCTACGGTGTATCAGGTGACTGTTTGTAGTTTCGCCAGAAACGGCGGGTGAAAAGTTGGAAAATGGTGGAGATTTTTCAGAGCATTCTACATCAACCAGCAAAGCATGAAAAAGACCAGTTAGCAGTAGCGTCGGTCGGTACGGGCCTGCAGGTTCTGGTCGCCAGGAGTCGCGCCAGTGCTGCAGCCCCCGTCCCTGTCGCTCTAGCTCGCGTATGCGGTTCACACGTGACGCTGTGCCTCGATGAGTATTTATTTACATTTCCCAATGCGGAATCGGCTACATTTCAGTCCGATACTATAAACATGTTCGATCTCCAGGCCCAAACACCCAAAGCCGTTCCCGCGCATTTCTTTAAAAGGCACCCAAATATCAAGACGGCTGGGCCTGACTTTCTCCACCATCACGGAATACGTCAACCCAATTGCCATACACCACCCCATAACGCACACCCCATCCTGCCCCACGTCAATCTCACATAATCTCACATAATCTCGCGGCAGCCACCCCCCGTCAAATAGCACCCAATGTCTTCTCCACGGAAAGTGGCTCTCAGGTATCTCGAGTCCATTGGCGACGAGACGCCGTCCAGGGCACCTCTCCAGCCTACCCACAAGGCCAACACCCCTGCCCGTGGTAAGGATGAAGACTTGGATGCGCTAGCCAAACAGCTCAACATCACTCCCTCCAGTGTCAGTCCCACGAAAACTGCACTTTTGCGGACCCGCTTCGAGTCGCCCTCGGTCACGGTGTCGTCGTTCAAGACGCCACTGAAGTCGGGATCGTCCTATTCCAGCAGAACCGCTTCTCCAGCCAAAAGAGGCCAGCCCCAACAGGAAACCTCCTCTGGCTCCAAAAAGAACATTCTCAGCAACAAACCCGACTTGCAAACGGGAACAAATAACGACGATGACGAGCTGCCCAGCTGGGCCCGCAAAGACTACAGGGAGGTGCTCAACAGGTCTCCCACCCGTCCTAGGGACGCTCCCACTTCCGAAACAAAACCTTCACGTTTAAGAGCCTCCTCGGGAGCTACAGGAACAACCACGGGCTCTATCAGTCCGTTGAAGCAGGGTCTTGACACCCCGACGTCAACCCCGAGACCCAGACCGTTCCTTCTGTCTCCCAGCAACAGCACTTCGCGTGAGTCACCGGGATATGAGTATCTCTGTCGAATTATGGCCATCAAGGAGTGGTTGGAGGAGTTTTTGCAAGAGGACATCACCCAGGAACCGGTGGAGTTGATCTCCTACATCCGGAACGGTATCCACCTTGCGAAGTTGGCAAACGCCATTCTTCCGTCCAAGAGAAACGTTTTTTTGAACGACTCGAAGTTGCAGTTCAGACACACCGAGAACATCAATCGCTTTTTCAGCTTGTTGGACTACATGAACGTTCCCGACCTCTTTCGCTTCGAGTTGACTGACTTGTACGATGCCAAGAACGTGCCCAAAGTGTGGTTCTGTCTCCATGCCATGAGTTACATGCTCAACAAGCAAAACCCGGGCTACCCCAGAATCCAGAACTTGGTGGATAAAGTCGACTTTTCCGAGGATGACATCAGACAAGCGAACCGGTCGTTGGTGGGTTCGGGCCTTCCCAACTTTGCCAGTGCCGATTCTGGCGATTCTAGCCAGCCCGACAACTCGTATATGGAAAAAATGACGGAATCGCCTACAAAACCCATGTTCAGACCCCAGCAAAAGGCCACGGCCCTGGTCGAGGTCCAGGTCGACCGCAGAGCATCGCCTCCTCCCTCATACCCCAAGGTGTTTGTTTCCAGTGCCAGTCAAACCGACGAAACCAATCCATTCCGGGACGACATGAATACCCGTTCTGTGACCTCCAGCGTGGGAACCAGCACCCACTCGTCAAGGTTGCAGGACTACGAGGCCACCACGTCCTACAGGTTCGAGGAACCTCGGGGAAATCCCGTGGAATCGTCTTTCTCAGAGTCTACATACTTTGACAGTTATCAAAACACAGCAGTCACTCCGTCAGACCTCGGTGCATACACAGGAAACGTGATCAAGCTCCAGTCGTTAGCCCGTGGAGCCAACTTCAGATACAGAATGTTCGTCAACAAGATCATGCTCAAATCGTTTTCGGACGAGTTGTCGTTTTTGATCTGTATCATCCGGGGAAACCTCTCGAGAAAAAAGACAGTGCACAAGCACAGAGACGAGCTTCTTTGGCACTTGGACGACGTCGTGGCGTTACAGTCGCTCGCCAGGTCCCGGTTGGTCCAGAACAGAAGCACGTTGGATTTCGGTGATTCTGAAGAACTGGTTGCGAAATTGCAAAATTTGTGCAGAGGACACAAGGTCCGCACATCCATGAGGGAAACCAAAGTGTCGCTCTTGGAACAGACCGAAGCAGTCACCGACCTCCAGTCAGTCATCCGTAAGAACCGGGTATCCAAGTTCTCCATGGTGGTGTTGCCACACCTCGATTCTATCGAGAATGCCGTGGTTTTGTTCCAGTCCATTTGTCGAGGATTTTTAGCAAAATCGGGCCACAATCGGATCGGAGCATCGCTCTCAAAGGACGCTGCCCTCATCCGGTTCCAATCCTTGTTGCGTGGTATCCAAACAAGAGATTTGATCCAAAAGAAGAAGGCTTCTGTCAAATGTCATCTTGCGGGCTTGCTCGAGCTCCAAAGCATCGCTAGAGGAGCAATCTCCAGATCTAGACTCTGCAACAATGTGCTCGTCACTCTCTTGTACGAGGATAGGATAATGAACCGGCTTTTTGCCAAAATCAGAGGAAACGGTCTTAGAAGAGAGGTCCAGAGAAAGAAGTTTGCCTTGGAATTCTACGAAAAGAGGAGCATTGTACCTATCCAGACAACATTTAGAGCCGTGTTGGCCAGGTTCCAGAGAGAAATTATGCTTGAAGACATGTACAACGAAATCGACAACATTATTGAGATACAGTCTGCTATCAGAGGCAATTTGATCAGAAACAAGTACAAGGAAATGATCATTTATTACCACTACAACATTGACCTGGTGATCAAAGCACAGGCGATCATCAAGAGTAAGATCACCCAGCTGGCGTACCACTCCTTGCTCAACCTGAAGAATCCAACGTTGTCGACCATCTCCAGATTTGCCTATCTCTTAACAGACAACGATATTGACTATCGTGAGGAAATCGAGTTGTCGGACCTCAAGGATAAGATTATTGAGAATTCCAAGACCAACGAGGATTTGGAGAACCAGCTCGAAAGCTTGGACATTAAACTTGGTTTGCTTGACAAAAACAAGATTACCATTGAGGAGTTTATCAAGAATAAGAAAAAACCGGCCCACAGTAACGCCTCTGCTAACGTGGTCAACTTTGGCTCCAAGATCATGGACAAGCTCAACAAGAACTCGAGAGAAAGGATCGAGTTGTACCAGTCAATGTTCTATTTCCTTCAGACGAAACCTGTGTACTTTGTTCGACTTTTCAAGAGTCTCGGAAGACCATTGGCTCCCGAGGAGCAGGATGAAGACGAAGAGCATGCGCAGACCCTCAAGGACCTCCAGTCGTTTGTGTTGCTGATCTTCCCCATCAGAGACTTGTCCGTGAAGGAGCACTCGAGAGAAGAGTATTTCTTTATGAAGTTTATCCTTGAGGTGATGAAAAACGACGTGGAAAATAATTGTACCATGATCTCGGACATCACCAAGACCCAGGCGTGCTACTGGATCGAGTATTTCTTGCACTTCAACAACCACACCTACCAGAGACAGCACTTGAAGAACTTGACTGCAGGAATCATCCGTCACATTGTGGAAAATGAAGAGCTTGACTTTGAGTCGGACCCATGCGAAATCTATTCGGATATCGCCAAGAAGGAGATCAAGGTCCACGGTCAGACGTCCAAGAACGTCGACACCATCACTCCCCAGGCGGCGATCAAGGTCCCCGAGGTTTCTGCCCAGTTTATCGAGAATTTGATGAACTTGCGAGAAATTGCGACCGATTTCCTCAACCATTTGGAAGCAAACGTGCTGGAAATTCCCTTACACGTCAGAATCATCTGCAACCAGTGCTACAAGCTGTCGAAGATCCAGTTCCCCAACAAGCACGAGCTGCAGCACTTGGCGGTGGCCGGGGTGGTATTTATCAAACACTATATTTCAAACGTGCTCCAGTACCCGGAAAACTTTGGATATCTCGTCAAGGACCCGTTCAACCCGACTATCATCAACTCGTTGAAGTGTGGACGGAACTTGAAGTCGTTGGCTCGGGTGATGTTGCAGCTCTTCTCGCTCCGGCCCTTTAATGACAATTTCTTGAAGCCGTTGAACGAGTTTTTGGGCAGTTCTGCTGAGAGCACCAAGTCGATCATTTCGCGGATGATCGACGTCGACGGGCTCGAAGGTGCGTACCACATGAACGACTACAACGACATAATCAACCATGCGAGGCCGTTGTTGACCATGAACGTGTCGAAAATGATCCAGATCGAAAAGTTTGTCAGCGAAAGAATCGACATCATGGCACCTTCGTCGGACGACCAGCTCTTCATCAACATCACCAGCTTGAACAACACCTTGAACACCTTGGACGACTACATGACGTTGACGGAGTTCGGTATGGTCACCTTGAGCTTAAATCCCACCACCAAGGAAGATTCGTTGGCCGATTCCAAGTATCGGTCCATGATCACCCAGGTCAAGCGATGTGTGTTGTACATCATCAGAATCCAGCACGGGTCGAACCTCTTGGAGTTGCTTATCTCGGGAATCACCGACGTTCACGAGAAGAATTTTAAGGAGATTGTTTCCACGGAGAAGAAGGAAATCCAGCAGTCTCGCGACAACGAGAAGAAGAACCCGTACTACCGTACGTCGTTGGGCGACTTGTCGGCGATCTCGTACCACGACTTGAAGAAGATGGCGTTGAACCTCATTCTCCAGTTGGAGACCGCCGGCCATGTCACCCGCAAGAATTCGTACCAGGAGATTCTCAACCAGATCGCCATCGACATCAAGACAAAAAACACCCAGAGATCGGGCCGAAAGTCGCAGTTGGCGATCTCGCTCCAGACCATCGAGAAGTTGCTGGACAAGCAGGGCTTCCTTCGCAGACAGTTGGCGGATTACAACAACCATATCGAAAAGATGTTGGCGGAGTTGCAGTCGAAACCCAAGGACAAGAAGATTTTCAACATCTTCCCCGTGCTCAACAAGCAATACTTCTACCACCGGGAGTTGCGCAAGCGGAACCGGTTGCCCAAGTTCGGTTCGTACAAGTACTCAGCCAAGAAGTTGATGGACCAGAAGATCTTGATCGACTTTGGTGGAGTCAACTTTGGTTCCAGCAAGTTGGACTTCATGTTCAGCTGCAACGAGGTCGGCAAGTTCATTGTGGAGGTAGCCACCAGCGGAGGTTCGGTCACGGTTCCGGGAGCGTTCACCGTCATCACGTTGGACCAGTTGTTGAACTTGCAATATGAGGGCAAGGAAACCATCGAGATGTTCGACAACTTGCACATGGTGTTCAGCAGCGACCACTTCATCGAGTTCATCTTCAAGAAGTTCTATGATATCCACTAAGCCCACTAGTGCAGTTTGGTTCCAATTAGCGTAGACACTCAATACATTTATTTCTCGTTCTGCTATACTGTTCTGTAGGACCGCATGCGATCACTTCTTCAACAACTCGTCGATCTTCTTTTCCAACGAAACCAACCGTTCGTCCTTCTCGAGGCCTGCTACGGTCAACTTTTCAACCTGCGATTCCAACTGCACCACGATCGAGGCCAATTTTTCAACCGTCGCCTTCAACGTTGGAGCACCAGCGTTGGCGGATTTGATGGGAGACTCGGCCTTGGAGGGCTCGGGTGCAGACCTGGGCTTGGAAACCTCGGCTGCTTGGGTCTTCTTCTCGACCTTTGGCTCTTCCTTGGGTTCTGGTGTGGAGATCTCCTTCTTTGGCTCGGGTTTGAGCTCGGGTTTCTTAAGTTCCGTCGCCACCTCTTCCTTGACTTCGGCCTTGGAAACCTCTTCCCAGTCAGCGTCTTTCTCTCCGTCCGAAACCTCGTTGTCTTCGTCGTCAGACTGGCCATTCACCTTGTTGAGCAAGTTGTCCACCTTGGTATTCGTCTTGAGCATTTCGTCTACATTCTTTGGAGTAGGAGATGGCTCCTTGGCCTGAGACTTCACCTCCTTGGTGGTGGCAGTCTTTTCGGCTTCCTTGGCAGCAGACTTCTTCTTCTCCTCCTCCTTCTTTTTATCGGCTTCCTCCTTGGCTTCAGACACAATCGTCACAGGAGTCGATTCCCTGATCGAAGGCTTGGTTCCATCGAAAATCGACTCCATGCTCATCAATAAGGGACCGTTGACTTCCTTTCCACCAAACCATTCGGATGCACTCAAAGCAGGCTTATCCGAAGGACAGTCGGGGTAAATGTCGTCCTGGAAAAGCTCCGATCTTCTGGGGACAATGAAGGAAATGGGCTCGATGGTCAGGTCGTTGACGGTCTTGAACGATCTCAAGATCTCGTTCTCCTTGACGCTGACCGAGTGCTTGGGAGCAGCGGTGAACCCTCTCTGGGCGTCGGTGGACGCGTACTGTGACAATTCGTGGAAGAAGTCGTCGGCGTACTCGTAGTACCGGATGTTTCCGTCACCCTTACCGGCCAAGTACAAAATGGAGTTGGACTCGTCGTAGTAGGGAATCAACACTCCGGAGGAGGAGTCGATCACGAGGAACCCGTCGATGGGGCCCAGTTCTATGTTCTTGACGTTCCAGAGGCCAACCTGGCGGTCAGAAAGCCTGGAAAACCCGGTGGTGACGATTCTGTCGGTGTTCCCCAACCAAGCGACTCTCGAAGGCTTGGCTCCGGAATGACCATCGCCTTCGCTGATGACCTTGCCCGATCTGACGTCCCAGATACGCAACTTCTTGTCTCTGGAGGTTGTGGCCATCAAGGACCCGTTGTAGTTAAAAGCGAACGAGGTCACGAGGTCCTTGTGCTGCAAGGTGATCTCGTCCTTGCCGGTGTCGAGATTCCAGATCTTGACGGTGTAGTCCATGGAGCACGACGCCAACACGTTCTGGGCACAGGGGTGGAACTCCACGTGGCCCACCTTTCTCGTGTGGCCCAGCAACACCTTGTAGGGCTCGGTGATGTCCTTGATCTGGTCGTTGTCGTCCAAATACCGGTGGAAGGAAAAGTCGTCGGGAATCTGCCACAACAAGATCTTGCCGTCGTCCGAGCAGCTGACCACCTGCTGCGTGTCGAACGGGTTGAACACCGTGTCTAACACCGGCCCCTTGTGGCCTCTGAAGAGCGGAACCTGGTCCGGAGCCTTGCCCACCTCGTCGACGGGGATAACGGCAAACGCTCCGCCTCCAGACGCGTCCCAGTTCACCGACAAGTACTTGCCGTTGCTGCTGATGATGTTGGAGTCCCACGCGTTCTTGGTGATCTTCAAGTTCTCGTAGCACAACTCCTTTTTGGCTGCCTGTCCAAAGACGTGGCGGTATTTGGATGCTCTGACGAATTTGCCGCTAGCGGGGTTAGAAGGTGCCTAGGGAATTTGGGGGAGTTTGGCGGCGTCGTAGGGGCCGTTTCGGCCGGTCACGGGGCCATTTCCGCGTGATTGCGTCCAATTGACTTACCTCATGTTGTTGATGTTGGATGGAACGGAAATGTTGATGTTGAGGGGGCTGTATGCAGGAGGTGGATAAAGAAGAGAAAAGGCGGGGTGGAACAAGGGGAGACGGTGCTAGTGGATGATTGAGAGAATTGTGCTGCTAGTTCCGTGGACGGATATTTGCCGGTTTTCTGGCTGTTACTCTTCATACTTTTCACATTTTTCACATTTTTCATTTTTCAGTCTACTGTGGAAAATAATGGTAGAACGTGATTGTTCAATAATACTACGTACAGCTAAAGTGATCCAGCAATTGGGTTAGTAAGTGGTGGTTAGCAGAAGGTGGAAGATCGGTAGATCGGGTAGATCCTTATTTGAACTTGTCTTGCTTTCCACATTCCTGTGCTGCTGAAGGAACTAATGTTATTAACCTGTATATTAACACTAGCCAGCTTAGTTAGCATCTCGAAGAATATGCTGCGATTAGACTGCCTGTACGGTGGTTGCTTGTCCACTTCCACGGCCGTCTCATTTGATCTACTTATATCCAAGACTCGAGAGTCTTAAGGAATGATAACAGATACCTATCTGTGGAGTATAGAATTTTGGTAATACCTTTGTGACGATATTTACAATTTCGGCAGATTAAATACTCCTGTGAATATTTAGAATATTTTTACCTGCAATTGAAAAGGTCGATACTAAATATTTGGTGAATAGAAAGTCGAAACCATGCTTATAGAAACAGATTAGGATTGTAGAAGCTCCTAATTTGTAGTCGTATTAATATGCTAATAAGCTAGCTGGATTCTGGAAGTTTATATCCTTACGGATCTTTCGAATATGGTATCAAACCCTTTCGAAGCAGGAACATCTGCATACTTTTGAAATGATAGAAGACTGGGCACTTCGCACCCGAATGGCGGTGCCACTTTAGATCTTTTGAAATCATTAGATATTCACTTGACCATTTTTAACCCCGTACTGGGTAAATTCATATCGTTGAATTTTTGATGGTGAAATGCAATTTGAATAAATAATCGGTAATCCGCCCTAGAAGTTTGACCTGATACTTTTGGAATAATTATTATACTTGTAAATTCATGCTTCGAACTTCAATGGTAAAGCTCGAGTTGATCCGGTCGACAAGCTTCACTAATGAAGCTCGACTCACACCTTTATCTTGAAAAAAAACCAGATAATTCATCTTTGTAGTCATATGATAATGGAAAGTGCTCGCAATTTATCCCTGTGATCCGGATAGGATACAAGAGAATATTTAGCATCTAGGTCTTTTAGATCTGTCTCCATTCTCCATCTAAAGATCCATCTTCTCGACAATCTCGCGGAGGTTGCTCATGTAACGGTCTTCAATTGAATGACCCTGTCCAGCAGCTACCTTCAAAACCAACTCGTTCAACTCTGCCGACCCCAAGATATCCACGTGGTCTGCGGTCTTGGCTCCTCCCCGGATATCGAACCGGTCTGGCTCGTCCTTGATCTCCACGATCGCCACGTCGATGCCAGCCGGGTTATAACGAGACTTGGAGCCCTTTTTCCACTCGTGACACATGGTATGGGTCAAAAGCGACACCGTACCGTCACCGTCGCCCAAGAACACCGGGTGTTCCAGCTCCGAGTCGATCACCATGTCGAGCCTGGTCGACTTGTCGGCCTCGGTGTAGGTGTACGCCCGTTCTGTGGGTTTTCCCACGCCGTAGAAACAATAGATCTTCATTGCTGGAGCGTGCGGGAGCGCTGCTTCCAACGGGTTGGACCACTTCAGGTGGTCGCGGTTGTTTTTCTTGAGCTCCTTGGCGGTGGTGGCCACGCCGTACGAGTACTGTTCGCGGACGCGGTTGGCGTACCATTCGGGAGAGTCCCGAAGCAAATTCTCGAGACTCTGTTGGATGGTCAAGAGCTCGACCTCGCTGTTCTTCTTGACGTGACGGATAAACGTGCCGAAGCTCTGGTTCTTGGGCCCGTCGGTGTCGATGTGGGAGCCGTTGGTCTCCAAGGTGTTGGTGGGGTCGTCCGGAGCATGGGTCAAATTTCCCCAGATCAAGTCGCCGCCTTTGGGGAACATGCTGGCGACACCGCCGAACGAGCGGAGCATGTCGACGCGCTCTCTGCGGCTGAAGAACTTCTCGAGCCCGTAGACCGCCAACGCGTTGAGCTGGACGGTATCCTTCATTTCGCCGGAAATGAGGGCCGGGATGGTTTTGGGGGTCCCCAACGACGATCCGCTGATATCCACGAACGCCTCGATGTAGCGGTCGCACCACGAAGCGCCTCCGTTGCCGTAGAGCTCGCCGTCGGCCTCCACCCACTTGAGGAAAAAGAAGATGACCTGGGACCCCATGGAATGGCCCACGAGAATGGTTTTCTGGCCGGACAACTGGTGGGTGAGCTCGATCTGGAGCTTGAGCTTGCTGAAGTAGCCGTCGCGGCGCTCCAAGTCCAAGTATGCCAACCGCCAGTCGTACGCCGCGGAGATCATGTTGTTGGGCCCGTATCCGATCACCGCAAGGTTCTGGAGGATCTTGTTCCAGATCCAGTAGCCCGCCATGAAGAAGTCCGCCGCCTCGAAGCCCTGGGCCGCGCGGAGCGTGATCCCCGGCGGATCGAGCCCCGTGTCGGGGTCGAGCATGATATGTTTGAGCCAGCACGCCTTGTCGAGCACCATGGTCCGAAGCATGTAGAACGAGCCCCAGAGGCGCTTTCTGAAGTGGGGGAGCGACGGACAGTCGCCGTCGCCGGTCACGCCCCACGACTCGATCCCGGTGGAGATCACGCCGGGCACCATCACCACGGGATGGTGTGCGGTCAAGTTGTGGGTCAACGCCATGCGGCGGCCCACGGAAAACGACTCGGCGGAGCCCGTGAGCGGGTCGTCCTGGCTCCGGAGGTCGAACTCCGCCACCATCTGCAGAAGACTCGCCGGGAGCAACTCGGTCCAGTCCTTCCAGTCCTTCCAGTCGTCGAAAAGCGTCGAGTCGAGGCTCACCAACCGGTCCAACTCGCCCTTGAGATGCGGATGGGTGTACGTGCTGAGGAAGCCGGTCAAAAGCAACCCGAGCAACGTCCCGAGCACGAACATCACGCGTCGGGACTCGTGGAGCCGTTTGGGGGGGTTCGGGGCGTGTTTGGTGTGGATATGGTGTGTCTTGCCGTCGCCGGCAACGTCGATGGTGTGGGAGAGATGGGCGACATTGGCGGTGGACGCAACCCCGCTCGAGCGGGCGGTGTCAGTGGAGGGCGCTGTGTCCTCGTTGGCGTTTTTCTTCTTCCTAGCCATGGTGTTGGTGATAGGTGATGGTTGGTGATGGTTCTTGATGTTGAAAAATCGCACGTGAATGAGGAGATAAAACAGAGTACTAGGAGACTTCAGCTACAGAGTTGTGGATTATCAACGGTCTTTATACGTTGCTAATAAATGTCTGCTAATATAAATGTCTGCTAGTTATACGCTGCTAATTATACAAAGTAGTTGCTCTTTATAAATGTCTGCTAATATGATGTCTTTAATTATACGTGCTCATTATACAATGTCGGCGATTGCTAATATAGTCGAGTTGATATTAGATAATTTCCTGGACCCTACGAGATCTTCCTGTCAAATAACCTAATCTAAGAATAATCTGAGCAACTTATGTAAGGTAACAGGTATTATTTATCCTTTTCTCATAGCACAATTATCTTGCAACTTGGTTTTCGGAACCACCGGTAAATGCCTATCAATGCTGAGGAACTGGATATTCCAACCATCGAATTTGGAGAGTGCGTGGTCACCCCAGAATATTATGTCTTAATTCGAAGCAGGACCATTCTTACCCTCTCAGCATTCTAACAAGAATATCAAGTTGTTGTTAACCAGTTAAGCAAAACTTTGAAGCTTAGAAACAAATATATGTGTTTTCACCTACCCCAAAAAGGAGCTTATTGGAACCAGTAGATATTAGCCTCTCGTTTCCCCAATAATCGAGCGAACATGCTAACTGTCTAGATGTAGTCTTCTCTAGTGGAAGTACAATTTCTTCCCGCACTTCTTTGTGTTGATTGTTTCTTAATCAGCTTAGATTGTGTCCGGGATAAATAGTGAGTTCGGGTTCCGGACATCTCGTGGCTTTTCCCAGATCATATGTGCTATTTCTTGCCTTGCACAATATACAGGGTAGTATAATCAAGCACAAGATGTGGGGGTACAGAGCACAATTGTAGGAAAGAAATCCACACAGAAGGGTGGGAAGAAATAGGACAGGGGAAATGGAGAATTCCAATATCCTTTAGAAGTTTGTGACTTCAGATTCGACTCATTCTTAGGCAATTTGACTTCAATTTCGTGGGTATTAAGCTAAAACTTCTGTGCTTCATGGATTTAAATTGCGAGATAATTTCGGGGCGATTTCGAGGATTCGGACTCCTGGAAGGATTTGTGAACATTCTCGTGACTCCTCCTTGAGTATTCTGAATATTTCTGGTTTCTTCTCTGTGATCGTTGAATCTGGAATTCCCTAAATCCACGGGTCAAAGTAATTTCTGTGTCACTCTCGGGGTTCTCCGCGGACTTTCTGGTCATTTCGTGGTTTCTTTTCTGGATATTTCATAGCTTCTCATTCCAGGACTCAGTCCTGTAATTTGTGGCTTCTTCCCCAATTACATCTGTCATATCGTAGTTTTTCTCTGAGCCATTTCTGGGTTATACGAGGTTCCGAATCGTTTACGTGAGTATATGGTGATTATCTCTGCAGTTTCAGATACCAGAGTCTTTTCTGGAACGTTTCAGGACTACGAGTCATAGGTTAGCTCGCAGCTTCTTCGGGACTTATTTGTCCCGGGGGTTTCTGGACTCCAAAAGAGCTCGGTCTGATTATTTTCATAGCTTCTCCCTGACCTATTTAGATTTCTGAATTTGATTATTCTGAGTTGACAGCCTGATTTTTTTCTGGCTATTTCGAAGTTGCGAGTATTTCTGAGTATTCTTGGTTACTCAGACTGACTCCTGGTTCGTGTGTAGCTTCTTCGGGGTGGTATGAGTCTGATTCTGAGTTTCCAGATTCCAGATGTACCCTTGATTTTCCGATTCCAATTCACTCATAGTATCGACTGAAATTATTAGTTCACAGATGATTTCATACTATCGCGTATTGATTTAATATTCGATAACCATAATTGACTGACATGATTGTTCCAAACACCGGAAAAGAATCAGCTCATCAGAACTACCACTATTATTGACTTGATTTGACAGACACGTTCATATAGTCGACTGTTATAAAGTGAGACACGTTCGTATGGTCGACTGACGTTATTAAGACAATTTCACCGAAATTATTGACTTGACGTTGTTAAAGACAGACAGTTTCGCCATATTACTGACTTGACATTATTAAAGACAGACTTTAACCATCCTCGACTGACGTTATAAAGAGACGGACGTTCATATAGTCGACTTGATTAGACAGACTCTCACAAATTCGACTAACGTAATCAAGACAATTTTGCCCACTCGTCGCAACAGCTTCGCTGCTGCTCATAGCTGCTCCTGGCTTCTCCTAGCCCCTATAGCGCATCCATCGTATAATCATACTCTATCCCCGGAGTCACACTCGCAATAAACTTGAGAAAAATCACAAGGTACTGGTCGACACGGACAGAGCTTTCAGACACGCCTTCAGCGACGCCTTCCGGGGTACTTCCAGCGCCTTCAGACCCTAAAGAGTCCGTCTTTCGGTCCAGCTTCGCCTTCGCGTGCCTCATCAAAACCCTCATCACACTCGAATGCTTGCACGGATGGATGCTCACCCCGACGGTCCCCACCACCGGCAAGCTCTCGATGGTCGCCGTCTTGTCCCGGTAGTCCGCGTTGATGTCCTCAAACATCTGCTCCGGAAGGAGCGGAATGCCTCCTCCACTGAACCCCACCAAATACATCTTGGGAACCCGGTACGACGTCGAGTACGTGATGTAGAGGTCGTACTTGCGGAGCCCGGCCGTGGTGGTGATCATCTGGAGGTCGTCGATGTCGTCGATGTCGTCTTCGGCCGTGTTGTCGATAAAGTCGTCGATGTCGACAGCGCCGTCGTTTGGCCGCAACCCGCCCGTTTTCGCCGCGGTTTCTGCTGTTGCGGGCAACTCGGCACCGCCGCTTCCACTGGGACCGCTTTCAGCGTCCAATTCCGCCATCTGAACCGCTTTTTGCCACCCATCCTCGTCTTCCTCCCCTTGGTCAAAATCGATGTTTGCGGCGCCTTCGAGATATTCCGACGCCCTCCGGTAGCTCGGCACGTGCCGTGTCACCAAGAACTGCTTGTCTGACGGGAGAAACAGCTTCTGGAGGCCCTTGGTGGCGGCTCCCCATTCCCAGGTCGGAAACTTGGTAACGAGGTAGTCGCCCGCCCGGATAAACTCCTCGGGCGTGATTTCTCCGGTCTCGGAGAAACTCGACTGGTGACTCACCGGCGTGAGGTATTCACGGAGCGACGAGAGCTTGGAGCGGAGCATGGTGGTGGGTTGAGGGGGTTTGGAATGTGAGATAAGGTAGTTCGGGATCACGTGCTGTCGGCCGCGTGACGGTCAATATGGTCATGTGATAGTGAGCATGTGACTAAAATAGGTCATGTGATACGGAGCAGGTGACCATGAACGGGCTCTGCTTCCCAGCACGTGACGTGTCACCTGCCTCAATGCACGTGCCCCCGGAACTCGCGAATATTTTCATGCGCCCACTGCGGCGCGCTGCACCACCGCTGCACCACCGCGACAACGCTGGTGATGCCCATTGGCCACCTTCACGTGCCCAGCTCAGGTACGATCCGTCACATCGAACGCGATGCCAGAGTGGACGGTGCCGCCGCCTCAGGCCCGTATTGTGGAGCAGGACGTGCGAGGGGGCCTCGTTGCCAAAAATACGAGATGCCGCGGACTCCGCGTAAAATGCAGCAATGCAGCAATGCATTCAGCACCTGCAATGTCGGCGACCCTAGTGCATAATAGTGCCGATGAAGCCTATTATGGATGGTGCACCCTGTGCATCGATGTCTGCGAATGACGAACAAGGCTGGGGGAGAAGTCCTTGGCTGCTGGCAGGTAAGGGAGCAACCCGCGACCTCTGACGAGTCGCGTACGGCGCCGCCTGGCGAGCCGTCGTCTCGCCGGCACGTCGTGTCGCATCAGCGCAGAATGCAAACATCTGCAACCGGAAATGACAACAGGCCGGCGGTGCAGGCCAACTACGTCGCTTCGCAGCGCAGCACAGCACAGGCGCAGGTGACTGACTGCAAATGCGTACTCACACTCGCACAGTTTTCACGTAAACAAACAAACAACACGTCCTATTGTGCAAGGTGTCCCGCACTGTTTATAACTTGGCCACTTCCGGCCCGCACCCCGACATCCGGCCCCCAACGCGCCTCGATACATATACCAGTCACATCCGCCGCCGCCAGCAGCCACCATCATCACCATCCCGTCCTAGCTCCATGTCTGTGACCAACCGTGTGGCATTGGCGCCCATCAAGGACTCCTGTTTGAACCAGCCCGGGTCACGCGACGCCACTCCATTGCGCAAGCGCAGCGTCGCGGTAGAATCCGCCGCCAGTGACCTGGGCGTGAGCGACCGGCCCCACCACGGTCCTCGCTACTCTTCCAGCGACACCTCTCGCTACGGGTCCCGCTACAGCTCTCGCTATGGCTCGCCCGCCCTTGCCCGTTCCGCCAGCTACGTCGCGGGGCCCCGTCCCACCGGCACCGCCGCCAAGTCGCTCAGTTTTCTGGACTCGCGCTCGTCGTCGCTGTCGCCGTACAAGGCCACCCGCAGCGACACCGCGGGATTGGCGGCCACCAAGCTCAAGCTCAAGTTGCAGCTCGCGTTGTACAAACTCCAGCACCAGGCGCGGGGAGGGGGTGCGCCCGGCGGCAGTGCGAGCGCGAGCGCGATCGCGGTAAACGTCGCGAGATCGCCCACAGCGGCGCCCGAGGGACCATCCACGGTGGCGTCCACGCTAGCGAGACCCCCCGTGCGACTCGTCCCTGCTGGCTTCACCGCCTCTGCCGCCACCTCCACCCGCTCCGCCAGTCCCTCCCTCGCGACCGGATCGTCTCCCGTCTACTCCTCCATCAACATCAACCTCAAGACCAAGGCGCGCCTCCTCGCCAGAACCCGCACCTTTCCCTCGCTAGCCCACATTGCCCGTAGCGACCACCACGCGCGCGTCCAGCGTCTCCGCCTCTTCCGGGTCAAGAAGCGCTCCATTTTCTACGGCGCCAAACCTCTCCCGCTCGCGGCGCACCACGTCAGTCTTCCCCGGCCAGTCTCGTTCGGCTCGAAAGACCAACCGGCACAATCCCAACCGGCACCAGCCCAATCCGCCCAGCAAATCCCACGGCCGCTCGCCAAGACCCACCTTCCCTCCATCAACAAGATCCTCAAGACTCCCATCAAAAACGCCAGCTCCACCCGCCACTTGATCTCCCACACCGACGACACCACCATCGACGAGGACCACGACGCTACCATCTGTGCGAGCGTCAAGAAGGACCGCAAGGGCAGCATTCTCACGTCGTCGCCCATTGGAAGCTTCGGGACGCCCAACAGCTTCAGCGTGGCAAAGTCGTTGCTCCAGTTGGGAGGGTACTACGAGAAGTAACGCTCGGAACGGAGATGTGGATGGCCCACTTGATGGATTGACATTTGCTGATGGACCGCCGATCTCCACTTCCGAGTGTGAAGACTTTTGTCGATGGATGGGCCTCTGGGCGACTCGACCTAATGCATCCCCCGATATTTGAGATCCATGTTCTCACTGGCCTGGGCTAGAAGAACCCATTGCCATGGAAGAGTCTTGAATATCCCGTCGAGAACACCTGAGCATGTCAAAGCACCCTCTGGAGAGAGCATTGGACCCATCCTTCTGAATAGCTCGTCGCTGTGATGGGCGAGCCATTAGAACCTCCCAAGAAGACTGCGAAAGCACCCTCAAGACCATTCGTATTACAATTCCATCAGGCTCCCAAAACAATGTCCGCCATGGGGAAGCTGCCACAAATACGTGTTTGTACTCGGTGGTTGAATAGACCTGGTCTCCAGCTGGCTGTTCAGGAACTCCATCGAACTTTCCAGCGATCTTCGCCCAAATGGTGACCTCCAGCCGTGCATCTTCAGTGTTGAGATGTTCCCCGTCACGCGAGATCACTGGGACTGCCGAACTGGAAATAGGGCTCAACACTGTGGAACTAATTATTGGATTTCCCTCACAACTACGTCACAAACCGCTGTTTCTCTGGACTTACACTGCATTCCCTGCTCCGCGCACAAAAATCACAACCAAAACTTCATACCACCTATTTTAGCTTTCGGGCTCAACTCCATTTTCCGATCTAACGATCTCATGCTCCAACTTCACGATCCAGTTGGATTTCCATATGGACCTCGGTCCCATTTATTGTAACATTGCGCTAGCTGCAAAATATACTGTACTATAGTGAAACGTAGTCGATCCGGGAATAATGTCGTCGTATATCGAATCTGAAACTTATCGGCATTGATAGGCACAACCGGATGAAAACTCAAAGATTATAATTTATTCTTGCATGTTCGGTGCATCAGGGTACGCATTACATTGCATGAGACGAGAAATCATACCTATCCAAATCTACTTCAGGTTAATTGCATGCCTACAGTTGGTGATTAAAGGTATCGTAGATAATAATATAGCGTCCGTAAAGTTTTCATTAAAGTCGATAGCTACTCTTTTGGTATTCTACACTACATAGAATTTAGTTTTTTCCATTTTCAGGCAATCTTCATGTTTCTGTAAGCTGATTTCTCACCGGCGGCTTCGTCATTTTAAGGGCAATAAAAGCTCCATTCCTGAGAGATGTTTGTGTTATCGCGCGTAAGGAGCCAAATACCCCGGTGAGGCATTTCGCAACCGCGCCCAATCGGGCATACCCCCTGGAGATATCGGACAAGCCTCGTGCAGGCTGCAAAGCAGACGCGCTGCGAGATTCGGGTCCTCGGACATTGCGCCTACGCCAATGGGCACCATGGGCACCATGAGCACATTGAGCTGCGCCCACGCACCGGCCCCTCCGTAGCGTCACCCCAGCAGCTCCGACATGCATTGCCTGCTCTGGAGGTGCAACTGCAAGCACGCTGCGATGCATCATGTCGCGTCACGTGACGATATCAACCCCCCGATCTTATCTTCCCCTCCTGCAGGCGCATCGCCCCTCTAAGGAGTGTGGTTGCAGGCGCAACGGGGAGCCACGAGATGGCCTCTGGAGCATTGCTCCCCTAGGGGCCCAAGAGTACGGCTCCATCGGGCTGGTGGTGCCGTCTGCGTGACGGAAGCAGATCCCGCGTGTCACCGCAGCAACCTCCTCGGCCTGCATGCACGAAGCAGAAACGTTCTGCGAGGCATGATGCTCGGCCGTTGCTCGTTTATGCTGGTTGGTGGTGGCTGCAGTACGCAGTCCGTTAACACCGTTACGGTTGACAACCAGTTGTCAAGCACAGGCGCCACAGATGGCCCCTGGATCCACCACACGCATGCAACAGCGGGTTCGGTGCATTGATGCAAATACCCACACGAACATGTTGGGACCACGGCAAGCTGCAACCGCATGCACCGTCCCCCTCTTCCGCAACTTGGGTGACAACGTCACCCCTCGGGACTGCACTGCTCACGTGCACACCACTATCCCCGGTCACGTTACCGCCCTACAAGACACACATTAGATTTTACGCGAGTTCCTTTTACTACCACCTTCTGGTCCGTGAGTCATACTACAGCCCCCACCCATCTTCAGTGGCGCCGTCCCCCTACTTGTCAGGACTGCATTGCCTACTGTTGTGTCTGCATCGCCACCCCTGTTTACGCTGTCTGCCTGTGTCTGCAGCCTGTCCTGTCGCCACACCCGCATTTACAGCCAAAACCCGCTGTGGACCCCCGTCCTGTTCGGGCCCCCCAGACACTTTGGACCGTGCCAACACATCCAAGGCTCCTCCCTTGGTGTTCGTGAGTACACCACTCGCCATTGGCTGTCTGGACGAAACTGTCGGCTCGCTGTTCCACCAGCGCCACAATCATCGGATTCCAACTGATAGAGTCACGGAGACGTGAATTGTCGTTTTCCGTTAGAACCAAGCGATCAAGGTAATTAAGCGGTGATCAGTAACAGATAACGTTGACCAGAATAATCAATCAGCAGTTTACGAGGTAATCCATCAGGTATCATAGCTGATCAACCACGTATCTCAGCTGATCAAAGTAGCATCAACTTTATTACCGATCTCGTTGTTACACGTCTTCATCGATAGAATTACCGCCATCTGTTGGAATACCGTATCATCAAAGGTTGACGCTCCAGTTGACGCCTTCGGTTGACGCTACCAGTTAATATTTGCCACCGCAAGGAAGCTACACCGTATCATCCAAGGAAGTCTCTCATCAAGGAAGGGTATTATCTCAGTATCAGGATTGCTACTACGGTTGCCACCAGTCTAAAGAACGATTCCTAGAACGACCTCAACAAAGAGACACATTCATCAAGACTGCTCAACAAGTTTGACTCCTAGGAAGACACTTACTACGATTGAAGCGGCTTGTACAGCTTGAGATAGATCCTAAAAAGAATCAACACAGGGCATAAGGGCTGAAACGACGACCTATCCCTTTTCCCCATCACCTATCACCAACCTTTTAACCTTTCAATTTACCATGTACTCTGCGGACAAGAAACTCGATCCGTTCGTCAAGAAACAGAACGCCAAGCTCACCCAGGTGGTGCAGAACTTCTTCGCCAAGGCGGTCCAGGTGGTCCTCCAGGCCCGCTCGCTTGACAGCACCGTTGCCGACGACATTGTCTCCGGCAAGATCAACAAATGGTTCAACTTGCACATGGCGAGCCATCCAGAGCTCTCCAAGGACGAGCTCAAGCTCTGGCGGAGCTGTACCAACCTCGCAGCCATGCCGCCCATGATCATCGAGACCTACGTGGATTTACGCCAGATGACTGCCAGCCAGACGGTGGTGCTACGTGACGACAACGGCAACGAGTGGACGGTGGCCAAGAGCGGCAAGAAACACGAGATTGTGCTTGAACGGTGGCTCGTGGAGTTCGACCCGGCCGCGGTGTCGGGGTCGTTGGTCGACGAGTTGCCCTCCATCTACAAACAGGCGATTATTCTCGTCCGCAACATGTACGCGTTGGCGAGGTTGATGCCCGCGTACAAATTGAAGCGGGCCTTGCAGGCAAGCAAGACTAGCACTCGCAGCAGGCTTGTGTTGGGCAACCACGTTCTCGACGGCAAGCAGCCCATTCTGTCCAAGGGCCGTATCGGCTTGTCCAAGCCCATTGTGCCTCACCAGATGCTCACCACCGACTCCCACGTCAGCCACACCCACTTCCTGCCCGTCCCCACCACTCTCGGCTCCTTGAAGGTGTCCATTGCATACAGAAACCATCACGACTTTGTCATCCACGACAACGAGGAGGTGTTGTCCACCCATTTCATCTCGATGGACACCTCAGAACACCACCGCTACTCTGACCGCGAGGATGCGCCGCTCAAGGGCTCGTCAGCCGAGGAGGACATGTCCTCGGGCGAGGTACAGCCGGTGCTGTCGTTTTCCCGGGACAGGGCGTCCTCGTTCTCCCGAGAACCCGTGTCCGCCGTCAAGCGAAGGAGCACGTCGATGTCCATCTCGCCGTGCTCCTCGTCCCATCGCGATACGCCCATGGCAAGAAAGTCCTCCACCCCGGTGCCCCAGCGGCCCTCGATCCAGCCGTTCAAGGTGGGCTCCATCGGGAACTCGCCCCCTCCCATGTCCAATACCCCGACAAACACCACCACCGGCGCCGGGTCCTCGTTGGAACGAAGAATCTCCATCACCAGCAACAAGTCCACCTCCAACGCATCGCTCGCAGCCATGTTGCGAAACCCCCGCAGCAGCACCTCGTCCACCCACAGCTTTGTCAATGCTCCAGTTTCCACGAGCTCGGGGAATACCGCAGCCAACTTGTCGTCTTCACCGCACCCGAGGTCCATCTCGTCGTCGCACGGCTCCAACTTGCCTGCTGACGAGGCTGGGATCTTTGCCAATGTCGACGGGGCCTCCAACACCCCGCGATTCTCGTCCTCGTTCGGTTCCAGGGCAAGCAGACGCTTCTCCAACGCCAGTGTCAGACAGAGCTCGTTGAGCAACATGGGAGCAGGATCAGGCACTCCCGCGGGCGACACCTCTCTCATGGGAACCAGTGCTGGGCTGACCACGTCGTCGGGAGCTCCGTTGAGCGGCCTCTACATCGACGACGACATCAGCGACTTTGTGCGCATGATCGACAGCAAGACCGACCTCCGGTTTTCCTCCTACAACTCCGAGTCCAAGCACTCGTCGCCGTTCCCCACGGAATCGTTGAACAAGTTCCAGTTGCTCAAGAACCACCACCAGCAGATCGGAGACAACGTCAGTGCCAGTTTGCTTCTCAACAACCCCAGTCTTCACTCCGCGGTCTCCAGAACTCCCAGCAGAAAGTCGTCTCATTCCGTGTACTCTCCTCCGGGCTCGCTTCCCTCGGGCTCGTCCTACGACAACGCCCATTTGCCATCGATCAATTCTCGCCTCAGAGAACGGTCTCCCACAGAACCGCCAGCACAGAGAAGATCCTCGTCCTCCAGTCATCACAGCAACACGTCCTTCTTGAAGTCGTCCACTAACAGATTGGCGGCGGCCCCAATCACTTCTACCACCAGTGCTCACGCTACCGCACACAGTGTAGCGGATCATAAGGAAGAAAAGCAGAGTGGAGTTCGCGGTTTGGCGACCACGCCATCGGTGTACGATAAAACCCCCATCCACTACGAAAACGTCTTCGACGATGACGATGAAGATGGACACGACGACGCACATATCTATTACCTTTCAGGGACCCATTCCGGCGATAACGACAACTCGTCCAACCGAGACCGTTTCCAAGGCCCAGCCCATGTTCGCAATCTGTCAGACGATTACGACGACGACTTGTTATTTACCATGAGCGACATGAATCTCACCAAGAGCTGAAGGTGGACAAAAGAGGTGAGAACAATCGTCTTATTCCTGAACGAGGTGTAACTCGGGCCAACAGAGTAGCCTCAAAGGGGAAGCGAATTACTACAAATGATAAGAACCAACAGGCCGCCGCCGACGTCACAATGCCAAAAAAAAAAAAGGACACCCCACACTGGAGGCAAGAACATGCGGCTCGAAGCTCTGCAGGAAGAAAAAAGCCACAAATGGCGACGGTTATATGTCTGTCAAGGTTGGCACTTCTGGGAATACTGCTGAAGTGGTAGTGGGCAGCCAAAATTTTCATCGCAGGTATAGAACTAAGAGATTATAATAAAGAAGTATCTATAGGATGCAGACAGTCTGCATCAGATGCATATAATTATGCACTGACTTCTTGTTCTGGGGCACCACTTGATTTAAAACTATTGTTCCAACAGAGCAAGCACAATTGCGCATAACGCAGACATATGCATGCGTTTACTCTTCCCAAATAGGCATGGTGTGTATGAGGCTGTAAGTCTAGGTCCGGGAGGTACGAGATGTGGGGTAAACGCTCGTAACCTTTGCGCGCAAACAAAACTAAATAGTGCCAAGACACGATTTCTCTCACCTGCCCGCATACAGTAGTTTCAGTGACAAATGCTATTTTTGGGAGGGGAGGGTCCACCAGCCATCGCTCACTTCTTATTTTCTTAGCTAGGAACTGAAACTATGCAGTGCAGCCAGCACAGTGCCACTGGTAGATCGTGATAATATAGTGCAACGCAGGAACCCAACGAATAGTGGGTAATGCGTTAAATGTGTGGTTTTCACTCAAAGTTTACGTGCATTAAAAATTAACTATGTACGAGGAGCGACAGCGCAGTGCACCTGCCTTCGCAGACCCGTTCGATGCATGCCATGGCAAGCCCCCACGGCTCGCCCCATGGCCAGCCTAATGGTCAGCATCTTGGCCAGGGTTAGCGGTCTCGTAGTTCAAGATCTTCATGGCCTTCCAGATGGCAAAGGCAATGACCGAGCCCAAAATGGGGCCAACCCAGTAGATCCAGTGGTAGTTGGGGAAGTGTCTGGCAGCAACCGCAGGACCGAGAGATCTGGCGGGGTTCAATCCAGCACCGGTGTAGTAGACACAGATCAAGTGTCCAATAAACAAGGCAATACCAATGGCGAATGGAGCCATGAAGGTGGCTCTGTGTTTCTCGACAGCCATCAACAACACAGTCAAACACAAGATGGCAGTACCGAAGGCCTCGATAAACACACCTTGCGATCTAGACGCACCTCCGCCTAATGCATTGGCAAAGGCCACAGGACCGGGCGTCATGGCCGACGCAGCACCTGCAGCAGCCAAACCAGCGACAATCTGACACACAATCATGATGGCACCTCTGATAGGAGGAACGGCCTGGGCAAGCATCAACGTCAACGTCACCGCAGGATTCAAGTTACCACCAGAGATTCTGAAAAACATAAACACACCCACCATGACACCGAAACCGAAACCAAAGGAAATCATGATCAATTGCAGTGGGGCGGAACCCTTGCCCTTGGGGATGTTGGGGTCTTGGTTGGCAATCTGGGCAATCATGAACGCAGACCACAAAAAGATAAACGTACCAAAGAACTCACCCAACCCGGCCACCAAGTGGTTTCTCCAGGTGGCAGAGGAAGCTTGGGCGTCAGCATTTCTTTCGTAGGTCTCGATGGGCTTCTGGGACTCGTGGTCCAATTCACTGGAGGCGGTCATTGGGTAAAGATTGCAAGTGAGGAAATTAAGTAGGGAAGAGGGGGAGGGAGGAGGAAATAACACAGTTTAAATAGTGAGAAAACGAGATGGCCCGAGTATTATCCGAAGTGCTTGTGGCTATCTTGTTAGGGCAAAAATTAACTTCATGAATTAGTGAAAAGGTCAAAAAATAAAAATGTGAGTTCTTCTATTTGCAGACGTCTGTATGCAGCGGAGAAGAATATGCAGCAGACGGCTGAAACGGATGTCCCAAGAGCCAGCGCCAATTTCATATGCAGATTTGCCTTACCGCCCTACTCCTCCGCCAGATGGTGTCACCTCCCTGGTGCGAGCCCCGGCGGCTGTACTTGTTGTGTGTATGTGTGTGTGTGTGGTGTTTGCCATGGTGCACTTTTCGCAAATTCTGTGCGTAAACACACTGCTCGAAAAAGCACAGCAAAAGAAATGTTGGTGCATACAGACGTGCAGCAACGTGCATGGCATGGAAATTTCAATCTTCCTTCCCTGCGCTGGCCAAAGACAATACGGCATGTACTGCATGCGCCTCCCCAGTGCCTCCCACCTTCTCCCATCGTACGGGACGGACCACTCGGCACTATACCAT